>OX155898.1:41294577-41894577 GCA_944588485.1 Phosphuga atrata | reverse complement strand
AAAAATTAATACTACGGGGAGAAACTCTACTAATTTCTTGATGAGAGCAAGACCGTGATAACATTCCAGATGTAAATAGTCGGGCTTCATATTTGCAAATTAAATTCTTGAAACTTTCAAAAGAGACAAAGATAATCTATTTAATGTACATTCATCAACAATGATTGATATGAAGAATGAATCAAATTGAAAAATACGTTTCGGGAAAAGTTTAATGCAGAAAGCCAAGTCCAGCAGGATTGGTTATGTTAAAGAAACCATCCATATCAGGTGTAAAAAAACATATAAAAGGGCGTGAAAGATTTGCATTTTAAGGAAGATTTGGTTTAAATCACATTTACTGCAATCGCAACGTTAAACATATGATTGTGGTGTTATATGAATACTGTCATGGAATTAACCTAGTTATCACAAAATTATACGACCTTCGCATTAGCATTAAAGTCGGCTTGTAACAAGAATAAATTAAAAAAAAGTAGAGTTTCAAGTTAGAATTTCATAGTCGTTCCTTTCAATTTAAGGATATTACAATGTAAATAATTAGTCATATAACAAAATTAGAGTTACCCTTATTTTTTTGGCAGTGTGAAATGCAATGAAAATTACAAAATAAATAATAAGTTTAATTGAAAATCGCTAACTTAAAAAAATATTTATACATACACCTTCTTTTCCCTTTGGCACTACAGATCTAAATGGGCCTTGGCCTAACCTCCCACATCTCCCTAATCTTGCACAAGTATATGGAGAAGGGCTCCGCGCAGGTTTTAACGTGGATGGCGAGCCACTATTAGAGGAGTTTTTCGATGCAAATTTTATTTAATTTTTTTTTATTTATACATACATATAATAACAAATTATACAGGTGCAAAAATTATAAAAATAAAAAAGGGTGCTGCTGTAAAAAATATTATATGAGGGCACCCCTACCGCTATTATTACAGGTGTAAAAACGTTTCAAGCCAATAATTTAATTTTTACATTATCACTGCAATTTTGCAATAAAATGAGTCACGTCATCAATTAGCAAAAATTATATGTTTATAAATGCATAGAATTTTTAATTTAAACGCAACTAATTTAAAATAAGCACTTTTTTGTTTGTTTGCTATCATCCATTTTTTTTCATATATTAACAAAAAAATGCTAAATTGGTTATCGGAATTTTGAAGGTTTATTTTCTATCGTATGAATAAAATGTCTATCGTATATGTTCTATCGTATGAAAAATATGAAAAACACACGTTTTGTAGAGCTTTATAACCGCTAAACTGTCAACTGTTCACTGTCAACTGTCAACTGTTGTAAATAAAATACAAAAAATATAATGGGCTGAAGTTATTGAAGCGTTTTGAAAAAAGAAAACATTGCATAACATAGTTTTCTTGAGGGTTAAGAGCATGATATGTATTTATTGCATTATATTATATGCATTATATGTATATATTTTCTAAATGGAAATAGGATATTTTTCTTGGAAATCGAACTAAAATTGTCTAAACCCTAACAAAATCGACTTCACACGAGAGTCTCGTTCTTGATCTCGTCTTCAATATTTGACTCTGACACGGGCAGCCGTAACATTTTTTTCATAACTTTGAACCGCTCGTTCTGGGCTCCGGCAAGTTCGGGTTCCTCGGGTTCAATTTTATCAAGAAAATGCTGTACTCGTTCTGCGCTCGCGCACGTTCGGGTTGCTCGGGTTCAAATTTATGAAGAAAATCTTACGGCTGCCCGGAACGAGATCAGACTCTCGTGTGAAGCCTTAAATTGTACAAGAAAAGGAGAACATATCTTTGGAAATCAAATTTATACGTGTATGAGTAAAATATTGTTTAGTATTATACAGTATAGGCAAGGTTAACTATATCTTTATGGCATAAGATTACAATAAACCCACTATCCTATAAATGTATAATTGAATAAGAGTGACTAGTTGGAATTGGAATAAATATTGGGTCGTAGCAACAATTTTTTATTGGATACTCTTATTTTATGTTATAGTCATGTGATAAAACTTGATTTTAATTTATATCTATGACTTGGCATAAACTGTCTGAAAACATTTATCTTAAAATGTAAATTCACGTTATTTTGTTAAATGAGTCTAAATTGGGACGTAAAACCGGATGTTAGTCAATGTACAGCTCTACATTGCTTAAGAAATGGTAATGGATACAATACTTAATAATAAAGAAGGTTCCAGAGGTTTCAGGCTTTGAAGAGAAAAATAGTACAAGAACTGTTAGCGGATCTACGTAAAACAACACAAGCAAATAAGAAAAACTAAACGTTGATCATTCAACAGTTGTTAGATAATTGAGTTAAATAGAAAAACTGTTGGATAAATGAGGTAAACTTAACAAACATCAAGCAATTCGGCAATACGAAGTTAGTTCAGTGCTTCTTTTGCGTAACAAAAATTAACCCATCGCAATCACATTGTAATATATGAATTTTCTGTAATATTCAGACATGCATGTCTTAATAAAAAAAATCTCTTTCAAATTATCTGATAATGTAATAATAATTTAACTAAACATTTTTTAATCACACACTATTAATAAATATCTTATTGTATGTGAAGCATGCCATTATTATAATCGTGTGTAAAAGTATCCAAATCGGGCGTAAAAGTCCAATGTAAATGAAATGGAGTTTCATTATTAAACGATTTTTTGTTTGTTGTTTCTATGGCAACAACTCGTGTCGCTAAGCAAAAAACATAGACGATGTGAAAATAAATTGTCTGACGTATATTAAAATTGAATTAATTTTTCTTAATTTGTATCAAGAAATCTAGGCATCTCAGACTGGATTTAGCAGGCTCTAATATAACTTAACCTAACCATAACCTAATCTAGGTTAAATCTAGGTTAACCTAGATTACATCGACAACGACCAAATAGTGTTCCCGTCATTGTGCGTTTTTACTAGTTAGCATGTTTGTCCACGGAGGCGCTGAAAGTAGGATTAGAACGTTCACGGTTAACATTAGTCAGTGATTTGAAGTATGTTGTCTGTCAAAATTTTTACAATTTTTACAATATAATCGGTAAGAAATAATTATTTTCTTGTAGATTCAACAGTATTTTAAAATGCAGCGTAGATAAAATAATGCATGACACACATGTGTGAAAGACTTTTGTACACTCATTGCGATTAAACCACTCGCCCTTGACTCGTGCTTTAAACTTCGCAACTCATGCACAAAAGCCCTTCTTCACACACTTGTATCATAAACTACTATTAAGAAACATTTTCGATAAATTTTATATTGTTCGAATTCTATATTGTGGGAATAAACAAACTCTTTTCCCCCAAACCCTCCGACAGGAATGTGCATAAAAAATGAAATTATGTTTTACACTAACCTAGTACATTCCTATTAGGGCATCCAAACCGGTTAACCGGGTTTTCTATTGAAATTTAGGAAACCGTAAAACCGGGTTTTTTTCGAAAAACCGAAAGTCGATTTTTTTGTGTGTAAAAAGTGTAAAATAATTTTATTTTTCTATTGTTTTTCATGAAGTATTATATTGTGGATTTATTTGTACTCAATCACCTACTCAATCGGTGAAAACGTGATACCAGTAAATATGCAGTCAAATAAAGATTTAGAGTGCTCATAATCTTGATCCTAAAGAAATATAAATATATACTTGTGCCCCATTTTTACATTTTATATATCTACATTTATCTCTTCGTAAAGAATTTATTCTAACTACAATATCTTTTTAATTCTTTACGTAAATATAATAAAATAATAAAAAAAAAAATTATTTATTAAATAATTATAAATAGTAGATAAATATTTTTTTTATTTGGTTTACTATTTTTTAAATAAGTTTTAAGAGGTAATGCTCAATTTATTTATTTTTATACTTAAAACCGGGTTTTAACCGGTTAACCGGTTTTCTACTTTATGAAAAACCGAAAACCGGTTTTCGAAATTACATCGGTGTTTTGGATGCCCTATATCCTATGAATAAGTGGGGTAGCAACAACAACTAATAAATGATACTGAACTATGTCATCTAGAGATTTGTAAATTTTTAGCCTCCGAACAATTTGAGCTTCTGTACCAATAAGCTTCTACAAGAAATCACAAATTTTGAGATGAACTAAATCAACTCAACTTTCTTCTCAATTTTCGCAAAATATTTTTTCTTATAATAAAGAACAGTGTTGTTACAAAACTATACCATAAGGACGGCGTACAACATATTAGTACTCATTATGCTTACACTCATAATTTAATTTTCTTATATTACCTATAGTTTACACTTGTTTTATTTGAAGTAAGCAAGTTATATTTTAGGAAACGTAAAGCCGATATTCATTGAAATTTGGTCTGTTTAAACTTTCTCGACAATTCACGATCAGCGCATGAAAATATATCGATTTGGCACATGCTTCCACGGTTTCGGTTGTTTTATAGTTTGAAGGATTGAAGGACGAAGAAAGATCATTCTCATTACAGGCCGTAAAATTTCTATCCCGGCTAGCTCGGCAATCGATCATATTCATTTATTTCATTCATTTATTATTGAACACAGTATTTTAAATATATTAAAAAAAACGGTATTAAATAAAACGGTAATAAAAACTGTAGTAAGTAATATGTAATGAAAGCAATAATCATCCTAGAAAAGTTAATCATTTATCAGCAAGCAATATGCAAAAAATGTCGCGAATTCTGATATTCTCATATAAAGAATTAATTGTTTTAGCCTTAACTATATGATCATTATATGAATAACTATATGAACATATTTTTAGAAATATTTTGAATAAAACTATTTATGTGACTTGTTTCATGAGATCGTTTATTAGTGACCGAAGCTTCACTAACACAGTGGCATCTTCAGTTCTCCTGTATTGTATTCTCATATAAATATAGGTACAGATGACGTATTCTCCAATTCGCCAAATTTGACTCCAATCACAATTTTCAATAATTCGATTTTCTGTACTCAATTTCTTGTTAAATGATGAATATCTTGTTAAAGATACCACAGCTAGGGTACAACGTGAAAACAGGATTAACTTGCCCAATTTTCAGAGCAAATGGCGTACCCTGAGGAGTTAATACATATATTATTATTATAATACATAACATCATTAATGCTAATTTTAAATTTTTGAACAAAATTACTTTATTATTTTGGGTACCCTTGTAAATATTCATATTATTTATATCTTTGAAACTCGATGTATCCTGTGCCACTAAATTTAAAACATAATATTAATAATAAAAGATTGCCGTGATTGGAATTAAACCAGTAAAGCATTTATGTAATTTTAATAAATTACTAGAACATATACAATGTTATTATATGAACGAATGTTAATTGTTAATGTTAACAAAATTTATTTATTGATTGCATTTGGAATTATACTGGAAATGAAGGATAAAGCTGGTAGTGACGATAGTATTAATAATAATAAAGTTTTTAAGTATAATGATGTTAGTTTTCTACAGGAAAATATTTTTAATAGATGTATTAGTAGAGCCACATGGTCTTCTACTTCTCTAAAAAAGGTGATATAATTTCGATTTCTAAGTATGGTGACAAGCACTTAACGAATAACTATAGATCTATTTCTCTTATTTCCAATTTACCTAAAGTTTAAAATAATATACAATAGACGATACGATTTTTGTTTTAGAAATAACCCAATCTCTGATAAAAAAATTGTTTTATGAAGAATAGAGACTCTCGATGCATTTATTTTTACCTCAAATTGTATGTATAATAATATTGATAAAAATCTATTAATATCTATTAATATATAAAAGTATTAATATTCCTGGATTTTTGCAAAGCTTTTTTTTTAAATCATTTATTGTGTATTTCAGTTACATAGTACCTATAGAGAAAAAGAAGTTTATAATAACATTTAATACAGAAATACACAAATGGACATATCCGAGGTAGCATAAAGAATTCATTTAACTAATTAAAGAATTTATACACTGTTAATCATAAGATATTGTTAGAGAAACTGTGGAGACGTAGAGTTTCCGAGGTCTTACGCATCAATTAATTAAAAAATACTTAACTAATAGAGAAGAATGCGTTAAAGTAAATAATTGTATAAGTGAATATAAATCTGTAAAAGTTGAGCTTCCTCAAGGAACTATACTTTGTCCGCAATTATTTATGTTGTATATTGATCATATCTTTAATGTCTTACCTAAAAATGCAGTGGTTTCTTATGCTGATGACACGGCTATGCAAAGTGGTGGGAAAAACTGGGGTGAGGTTACAGATCGCTTGAATGATTGATTAAAAAGATTAGATATTTGGTAAGAGATAATCAGCTCTCACTCAACATTGATAAGTCTACATTTATTACCGTTGGCAGTTATGTACATAGTACTACAACGAATTTTTGTCTCTTTATTAATGATAATGATTTACAAAGGGTTGAACATTGTAAAAATCTTAGGTCAGTTTTGACCGTCATAAAAATTAAAAAAGCCATTTATTCTATAATTGCAAAGAAAGGGAAAAAAGTTAAGTTCCAATTCTAATATAATAAGTATTATAAGATTCTTCATAGAATTATAAAACGAGCTAAACAATTATTTCTTAGCAAAGAGTTATTGGAGAAATGTAAGGACTGAAAAAAATTATGGAAGTTTGTTAAAGATAAAATGGGACAAAATGAAAAGAAAAGGACTGAGATAGATTATATAATGTAGAATGAAGATAAAGTTGAGGATAAAGAACAAATTGTAAATAACATGGCTAATTATTTTAGTAATATTGGAGTTGGAGTAATAAAAACACAGTTAAGAAGAATCCACATAGTATCTTTCTAAATCCTACAGATAGACTATAAATTGAGAGAACTATAAAGCAATTAAAAGATAGAGTAGGTGGTGTAGATGAAATTAATAGTAGGGTACTAAAATGTCTTGCCGATATAATAAGTAAACCGCTTGAGCTAATATTATTAATATATGTATAAATCAGGGTATCTTGCCGAATGCCTTAAAGTCAGCTAAAATTATTCCGGTACTAAAAGCAGGAGATAAACAGTATCCTACAAACTTTAGACCGATATCTTTAAAATCTAATATTGCTAAATTAATGGAAAAAATTCTATATAATAGGCTTTTTTTTTTAACAGAGCATGATGTAATCTCCGAAAATCAATACAATTTTGTAAAAGGCAGAGGCACAGAAGAAGCCACTAATGTTGTTACAAATTTTATATATGATAACTTATCAATGACAAAAATTATCCTACTATTGTTGCATTCTTAGATGTAGCTAAGGCGTTTGACACGGTAAACCATGTTAGACTATTGCAGAAACTTACATATGGAATAAGAGGGGTTGCATATGAATTTGCTAAGGATTACTTAAGATGGATGACTGAATGTGTTAAACTTAAGAACATTAAAAGCGTGCACTAGAGCAGGGGTTCTCAAATTTTACGAAGTCGGGGAACACTAAACTCTGATATAATTTTAAGCGGAACATCTACAATCCATCATTAGCGATATTGGGGCGAATAAATCATAAAGCCACACACATTTCTTCTTTTAAATTCCCTAGTCTCTCGCATTTGTTTGTCTTTATATTAACCATAGTTCAACATCCATAGATATCCAAAGATATGACGTGGAAAATAACAATAATATATTCAGGGTTTTTTGCTTATACCCGGATATTTATTCATCTTTAACATAGATCCAAAAATTTTCAGGAGTGGGTTCGTGGAACTGTAATTTTAATCCACAATCTGAAGAAAGCGAAGTCAGTTCTTCTTCTTTTAAAGTAAAACTAGAAAATTCGGAAGAAAACAAACGGGTTTCTTATCCAATCATATTGTTTTGGGTTTTACAATGGAAACTGAAACGGAGACTGGAAGAATTTCTTCTATTGTTGATAAATGTTCCATTATCAAAGAAACGATTGGCACGTTGGTATTTTGCACAGAAGGGAACATTTCTGTGTTTCTCTTACATGTGTTTTCCATTGTAAAAGTATTTTTTTCATTGAACATAATTTGTCGGTCGACGTAAGAATCTTTTCATCTTTTCCTTGCATATTGACAGTATTAAAGTAAACAAAAATATCTGCCAAATACACCAAATTATTACACCAATCATCATTTCTTTGATAATTTACAAAAGCTTTTTGATTTTCTGATTAAAAAAGAACAAGTAATTCATTTTTGAATTGTGACAACCACCTCACTTTGGATTGACGAAGTAAACACTCAAAATCTGCTTCCATTGTTGAACAAAGTGGTTGAAAATTCGGTTCTTTATCGGTCTCATTTTAACAAAATTAATCATGGCAACTACTTGGTCAAATACGTCGTCTAATTACTTGGGCATTGTTTTTATGACAAGAACTTCTCGGTGCAAGAAACAATGATGAAATATTATATATGAATTTATGGTTTTAGCTAAAGTCACAACGCTGCTCCATCGGTAAAAATATCGACAGAATTATCCCATGATAATTTTAAAGCATTCAAATACGTTGTTATTGCATCAAATAAGTCCTGACCAGTACGACCCAAAAGCTCTTTGCAGCATAAAAATCTATTTATTATCTCTTGTTCATAAATAAATTTTACAAAGCCTAGGAGCTGTACCTTGCCACTTATATCAGTTGTTTCGTCTACTTGTAATGCAAAAGACAAGCTTTTTAATATTGATTTTTTAGCGGAACACTTAAGGGTGCACCGCGGAACACCAGTGTGCCGCGGAACACGCTTTGAGAATCCCTGCACTAGAGCATAACTGTTGTCATGCCACAAGGGACAATTTTAGGTCCATTACTTTTTTTTGTATATTAATGATATTTTCAACTTAATACCAAATTATGATGATACAGCTGTTCTATGTAAAGGACAAACGTGGAATGAAGTAGAAATAAAATTATTTGGATGGTTAAACAGTTTGAGACTTTGGCTGAATGCAAACCAACTGTCGCTGAATGTAGATAAAACTACTTTTATGACTTTTGCATGCTACAAAGATAGTTTACCAAACGATATAAACTTAATGATAAATAATAAAGAGGTTATAAACTTAATGATAAATAATAAGGAGATTGATTAACTTGATGGTGTTTCTTCTTGGAGATGGGCATATAGTAATGCTCTTAAACCACTAGTTACATTACAGAACAGACTAATTCGAAAAATATGTAATAAATATATATGTAATAATATAAACATACAACCTCCCCTAAATGATTGTAAAATTTTTATTGTAAACTCTTTGTTACTCAAGTATAATAAATGTAAGGAATTATATAAGAAGGTATCGGTGAATACAAGATATACGGAAATCTCTCTGCCAACAAATAATAAATCTATTAGTTATAAAAATCTAGCTATATTGCTATTAAATATTATAATGTGTTGCCTAATTTTGTTTCTCTATTGTATGTACTTTTTTTTTCTTTGATTCTTTGTTTTTATTTGTTTTAATTATATTTGTATATTAAATTAGGTATATTTGTGAATTTACATTTATATGTGTATGTATATTTTTACAATTTTTCTGGTGAATAAATAAATAAATTCAAATGTTGTTCGTAGTGTATTAATTAGAAAATCTGCTTATTGTATATTTTAAGTATGATTAGTCTTCTTTTATAGAAATATGGACCCCTTTTTGGGTAAAGGCCTCCTCCAGCTTTATCCACAAATCCTAGTCCTTACCACTATTTGTCCAGTCATTTCCTTATACCTGAATAATATCATCAGCCAACCATCTTATAAGTCTACCAGCATTCCTCTTTCCCTGTGGACCTTTCCATCGTGTAGTTTCTATGGTGCATCTTTTATCCGTGTAACGTGTTATGTGTCCAGCCCACCTCCATTTTAGTGTGAGTATATGTGTGAGAGCATCGGATATTTTTTGTTTTTGACTGATATGTTTGTTTTTTACTCTATCTATTTTCCTGAGCTTCAACATGCTCCTTTCCGTTCGGGTACATTTAATCTATTATTTGACTTTATTGGTATAAATCCAAGTCTGGCAGCCGTAAAATAAGCAAGTTAAGAGACATGTATCAAATATTTCCTTTTTAAATATAAACTGTAGTTCCTTTCTCAAATTACTCTAAGTGACCAGAATTTCTTGTTGCTGTTTCGTGTTACTTCTTCCTCATTGTTGAACTTATTGAATGATAACTGCTATTGCAAATATATATATCTATATATATATATATATATATATATATATATATATATATATATATAATATAATCATAACTGTTTATTATGACTATGTTGTCAGCGAATCTTAGATGGTTTAGGTATCGTCCATTGATTCGCACTCTCTCATTCTTATTCGCCAAATCTAACTTTCTTAGA
The DNA here is from genome assembly GCA_944588485.1 of Phosphuga atrata. Taxonomy (NCBI): domain Eukaryota; kingdom Metazoa; phylum Arthropoda; class Insecta; order Coleoptera; family Silphidae; genus Phosphuga; species Phosphuga atrata. The sequence goes on along the minus strand of OX155898.1, from coordinate 41,884,218 downwards.
CCAATCTAGTTTTCGAAATACATTTTCAAGTACTGCAATGAAGAGTTTTTGTGACAAGGGGTCAACTTGTCTGACTCATCGTTCGATGTTTATTTCGCTTCCTTCAACTTCTAGCTTAACCGTGCTAGCACTGTTTGTGTAAATATATATCAGTATGTTAATATGTTTATCTACGACCACTATTGTAAATGCCCATTATTGTACAGTTCGTGGACTATGTAAATACATCATAAAACACATGTATGTAACGGTCCGCAATTAATGATAAGTTATAATTGATAACACACACGTGCGTTTGGTTTGCGATTCGTTGGTTGATTGAGAGCTGCTACGTTCAGCACCCCCCGTGCCACAATTCAAACTAACGGAAATTTACATTGCGTACATTGGGTTGCCTTTTATTCCAGTTTAACCCAAATAAGTACTAAATAATAAGGTACGTAACAATTAAGAATGTATGTCTTTTCATTTCTATCAAGTTAAATATTGTCGAGTAACAGTTATATATGAAAAAACAACTGTTTATGTATTATAATGTTAAATAATGTACCTAATAAGAAATAAATTTGTTACATTAAACATATTTTTCTTATTACTCAGAAACAAATTAGTGTGGTCGCAGATAAAGTATAGTACATAACTCGACTTGTAAGGCAATTAAGTACTCGCGGAATTACGGTCTAACTGTTCCGCTCATACGTAATATGCTTCTTACAACTCTTGTTACGTAATATACTATTTTGAACCACTTTTGAATGTTGCAGTGCGTTCCAGATTGAACAGTGGCTGATGGTATCAAAGGCTTTACTATAATCTATAAAAGCCATATACATAGGTCTATAATACTCTCGATATTTTTCTATAACTTGCTCCAGAGTGTGTATGTGGTCCGCTGTGCAACATCCTGATCTGAAGCCTGCTTGTTCTTTTGGCTGAAGTTTGTGAATTTTGTGTTATTATTTTTAGAGTATCTATAGATAGATAGATATATTAGAGTATTCTATAGTTTTGACTGTCATTTGAAATGGAATATGCACTAGAACGAAAAAATAATATATTTTAAATTTCTGTTCTATAAATTAAGCAATTGTCTACTATCTCCTCTTCTGAAAACAATATATCATGCTCTCTTTGAAAGGCCGCTATGCAAAATAACTTATTAAGCAAAATGCGAATAACCAATGTATGGGTATTTTTAAAATGGTATCGATGGTATCTTTAAAAATAAAGATTCCTTCATCGTTTGTGCTTTCTCTTACTATTGTAATGATTGTAAGCTTTTCATTCTAAACGACAGCTAAATCTCATGCCTAGGCATGTTATTTTACAAAAAAATAATAAAACAATAAGCTCAAAAAATGCTTATTATGTGGCAATGAAATACTTCAATTAACTTCCTAACAATATGAAAATCCTTATCTGTTCTAACTGATTAGTTTATATTAGCTTATATCTGCCCTATCGTTTTGCTCATTGTTTCTTTGTATTTTTAATTAGATATGATATTATTTACTTTTTAAATTATATAATTAACTTAATGTTTTTATTTAGATACATTATATTTGTAACTTATTATTCTGGTTCCTATATACAGGTGTTATGTATGCACCTCTTTCGAATGTATATCCAGAAGAAAATAAATAAAATAAATTTAAAATATTGTATATTAGATGTTACAATACAAAAATAATAGATACAAAATTTCTATCAAAGATGTGTGAAAAATGTAATAAATAGATTACCAAATTAATTTTTTTATTATTATACTCATGCACGAAAAGTACTTCTTGATGTAGATTATTTAATACGAAAAATGGCACATCTCGTTATGTTTCCAAATAACCTGGGTAAAGCACGCAAATATTCAATATCGCAAGGTTACATTAAAATAAACAAATAAATAAAAATAAAACGAACACAACAAGATAGCGTTATTAAAAAAGTGAAGTGAAATGTCAGATTTTTTTTCATTACATAATAATAAAAATTAAAGAAGTTTTTAAAATCAGAGAAAATTCTATGCTGACACCGGAGAGTTCTTATGACGAATCTACACCACCGGAGACAATTGAAAAAGCAAATTCTTTCTTTTATATTCCATTTTTTTGGATGGCCCCTGGATCCTAAACTAGTAAGATACATCCCCTCGAATGAGTAATAAAACGCGGGCGAAATTGTCAATTTCCCTCTCGATCGAATGTGCGCACGAACGAAGTGAGCTGTGAGCACAATTCTGCCCTCGCGAAAAATTGACAACCTTTCGCCCTAGTTACAAAATATACAATTGTATTGCTTTAAATAAAACATATTTTTCCGTGACAAAAATGTTGAAACCTGAAATTATTATTTAATTATAATTTAAATTAAAAAGCAGGTAGGTTTGAAAAGCAGTTGAATGTTGTTGTTGTAAATCTAAACTTAATATGAATTAATTTATGCTAGCGTAAAAGTGACACAGCATTAAAAAAATGTTTTATGTAATTTATGTGTTTCTAATTTAATAATTAATTTCAACTGATTAATACATTAAATACAGATTCGCTGAACTTATAAACACACAAGCAAAGGTAAAAACAATTTACCTTATCTATGATATACTTTATAGGCAATAAATCAGCAATACAAAATTGTTAAACAATTTAAACAACATAAAATTACATATAGTTTACTAAAGGTAATAAAATATCGATAACCATGAAACGCATATATAAAATATATAATTTTCCATATAGAATCTTGTATAGGAAAAATCATTTATCAGCAATAATAAAAATAAATTACACACATTACGAGAAGCTAAGTGTGCCTAGATAATTCTATGATACATGCAATTTCAATACTTGGAATTCTTATCTATGAATATCTTTTACCGGCATGTAGACTTTACAACTATTAACTTTACGCTCGCCGAGTAACTTAATATTTTATCTAACATATCTGTATATACTTATTAAGAAAAAAATATATATTGAGTAGCTTACAGTTCTAGATTTCATTTCTAATATTACTTCACATCTGCTGTGAGTTGTATTGAGACATTTTGGTTTATTAACAGATGTTCTAGCTTTATCTTTCAAATGTATCTCTATATCTTAAATTACTCTTATCTAAGGTGATTACTAAATATATTAGGACTAATTGGGAAATTAAAGATAAAAGATAAATTTAACTGAAGAACGTTGAAGCTGTATCAATTTTAATAGTATAAAATTGTTTCCATGGTTAAGAAGAAATTAATAAGGCATTTTCTTGCTGTAAAGACATTGAACATAAGTTTATTTGTTATTATGTAGTTGCTTTGTAATTGTTATTATTTCTTCTTATCTTCACTAATAGTATAAAACAGGGAAAATGCCGCCGAGTATTGCGTAAGCAAGTTTATATGTCTAGAACAATTTGACATTTATCGCTGTATAATCTAATAATATCGCACGCAACTTTAAACTAGTTGTCCTTTATCCACGAGAACAATAGAAAAATCAATATCAGTTGTGCATTCCCTAAAAATAACAATTAGTTTCAAAGATAAAAAATGTAATCTTGCAATTTTAATTAATTATTAGTAGTATTTCTTATTTATATTCAGGATCTAAAATTAAAGTATTAAAAGTATTCAAGTATTTAAGTATCAAATTACATTATAAACGTTTTGGTTTTGTAAAAAATTACTTCGTTGAATTAAGAAAGAACAAATGGGGCTGATTTTGAAGATTTAGTTTTGATTGTTTTGTAATTTCTTCAACAATCGTATGTTGCTTTAATTTCTAGAATATAATGTAAATACAATTTACTAAAATTAATCTATGTAATATAATTAACACAATAAGTCTCCTTTATCTTATTATACCAGCCATGCATAGTCTCTTATCTCAAGCCTCCCTTATAGTGTTTTCCACTGACCGTAGATGTCACTTCTATCTACTTCCATCCGCAAACTTATTACAAAGTTAAATTTCAGCTTGTCTCATAAATTAAACATGTTCTTAAATTTTAGATTACCATCTGAGGAAGAAAAACAGATACGGTTAAATATCACATGAACAATTTTATTTCAGAATTAAATCAAATAAAAATATAGTTTTTCAAAATCATAATAATTTAGGGTTGTTTAAACCCTAAATTTATTTATTATATTTGTTTATTACGATTTACAGTTTTCACAAGATATTTTCAATATGTGTAATTAATTCCGTGCTAACCAAACATAGGCTTGATAGAAGAATTGTCTTTACTCTTTATTCTGATAATTATTGACGAACCCTTTCATCTATCCACTAGGATTAATTGAAAGCAATTTTGATATTAAAGATGCACGATGTTCTGGAAACTAATTGAAGCTAATGAAAACAAAATGGTATTGGTTGAAGCAAACTGCTAAATAACAAAACAAGCAATTTGTTCGAAATTGAATTAGTCGAATTCGATCGTCCATGACAATGTGAAAGGTGGATTCAAAGCTCGATAAATTGAACTGATAGATTTTATCCATTAAATATCATTTCGTACAGACTTTTGCAACCAAAGATCAGAAGTTCTACAAATTTTGAATCATGCTAATGCTCGAAATATAACAAAATGTGGACCAAAAGGATCTTGAAAAATTCAAAAAATTCTTTTTTTCTTTTGAAAATTACTTTAAAAACAAACTGAATAATTCATAGTTATATTATGCGAGTCATTAATTAGAATACCGAGAATAATATATTAATAAGCGCGGTTTTGCAGCACGCGTCCATGTTTAGTCCATGTTTTTCTAATGGACATGTGCGAAAATCGCCTTATGAACGATTTTTTTTTACTATTTTTTTCCATTTTGCGCCCTTTTATGTCGCTTCTAAATAAAAAAAATCGCCGATACATATAGTATCGCACTCGGCGAGCCATAAACGCTCGCATATGAGTGCTGTTATGAGTCAATTACAGACGCAAAATAGAAAAAAAATGATCAAAAAAGTTAATCTTGGAAAACCGAAATATATTACGTCCATTTATTTTATTAATACAAAAACGAAAATATTACCAAGATTTTGTTAGTGGTTTTGATAAACCGTTTTGTTTGAACATGTTCCGCAAGGTTTTATTAAGAGACAAGTATTTGAGAATCGAAATCACAATCCCGAAAACCCAGGGCAACTTAGAATATTGTTCCTCGTTGCGCCTTTAATATTCCGTACTACTGAATATTACTTTCTTAAAAACAATGAGATGCTATTAATTTTACGTTTAATTGTTTCGAAAATGTAGAGGGAATTTCAAGAATCTGTTAGTAATTACTGTATTAAAACAATAATGAAAGTTAGTCAGACAAATAAATAAATTGCGTTAAGAAACCCTAGACGTCCATTGGTTAATTAAAATTTGAATGGGCTTGCATTAAAATACAACCCCCGGAAAATTCCAACAGACTACCTCAAAGCGCCATCGTTCACACCAAGTAATTACGCGAGGGGATTTTCTCCTCTCAAAGATTAAACACCGAAATTCCGTACATAAATCTCGCGGCATTACAAATAGCCGAATGGAAACACAATTATCTTAATTTTCTTTTGCGCCCGCACTTCTTTATTTAAGAGGGTGGCACGACGCCGTCGAGATAATTTTTAATTATTTACAGCACGCCTTAATTTCCAATTGGAACTTATCAAAAAGCACAATAAAATTAATGAAGATATGAAAAATTTAAGTAATTACCTACTCCTAATTATACGTTACTTTTTAATATTTATTTACGACCTCATTGTAAAATATTTTAAACAAATAATTGTTGTTATTTATTGTTTCAAGTGAATTAGTATTATTGATAATATTAAATTATTATTATACAAATCGAAAATTGTAAATTAATGAGTGGCGGATGTTTCAAATTACTGCCGCAGTAATTCATTCAAAATCGCCACCGATGTAATAAATCTACTAATCGCAAAGATTATGTAACATTTAACAAAGTGGAATTTATTGCGAATTAATTATTCGCGGGATTATGGTTTCGCGTTACAAATGTTGTTTCATTTATTTATTTTTCATAAATAAATTTCCAATACTAAATTCGTATCAGCAATAAAATAAAAACCGAAGGAATTTTCTGTTTCCAAGGAATTCGATTCGTGAGAAATCCAACAAGATTATTCAATTACTATAAAGCATTATTTAATTGTTATAAATAAATCTAATTGCCTTGATTCATAGATGGTTATCGCTTTAATACCCGTATTTTTACTTCGCTAGTCATTTTTGTGATTACTACCTGATTTGTCAAAGACAGTTTTGCAGAACTAATAAATAGTTTCATCATATATTCATTTACATAGTGAGTCGTGTAGTCGAGTTGGACATATAACAAGAATCATTCCTAAGGCCTTACCCAGCTTGTCTAGTCACGTTAGTCCATTCTCTTTGTTAATAGTCACCATTTGGTTTTATCTACATTTTAGTACACATAGATATTTGTAATAATACTTAATCACCATTCTACACTGTTCGAAACTGAGGCTTTGTTGCCTTAAGTTGTTCTTTCTGTTACATGTTTTGTTGATAATAAATAATTCGGCCTATGATGCGCGATGATATTGTGTTTTATTTTAGTCTGTTGGTATTACTTCTACAACAATAAAAAAAAAATACTTTCAAAAATCAGAAAAAGGTCACAGAATCAGAAACAGTTCAGAACAGAATCAGATGTTTCGTTGGTGTAATGCGTTATATATGATAACGAACAAAAAGATTATTCTGATATCAACATTTCTGAAAAATATTATTTCTTAAAATAAATAAATATTGTTTTTAGAGTTTTATTATTATGTTTATTAATTATTAGTATCAATGGTTTTAAAAAGTGTACTAATTTATTTAATTAGATGTTTAATAATACATGTAACCTACTAATAACACGAATTTTCTATAGCACAATTTTGCATCACAATAAGAAAAAATGATTCTCGTATAACACGGAAACCTACAACACGCGCTCTCGCTAATGTATAACACGGTACATCTCTAATACAAGATACTCTAAATACAAGAAGCAAAAATGTTTTTTAATGAATTTAGAAAATTATATTGAACACTATGAAGCGGTATTATTTGGCTAAGGCAACACATTGAAAACATAGAGTGAAGCAAGCCATCATAGTAATATCAGTGTAATTAAATTTCAATTTTGTAAATATTTGGAAAATTCTTCCCACTTCTGACGCAGAGAAAATAGCGCAGAATAGAAGAAAATGGAAAACCTAAATGGATAAGCTTTTGGTACCCTTTTCGTCTTGATCTACTACGAGAGTATAAAATACGGTTTTACACAAAACGGAATTTTCTAGGAATCTACCAACCGTGTTATCAGAGGACTAACTGTAGTATAATCTCATATATATATATATATATATATATATATATATATATATATATATATATATATATATATATATATATATATACATATATATATATATATATATATATATATATATATATATATATATATATATATATATGTATATGAAAGTGTTAACTGTAAAGTAAATTTGTAATCTCATTTTCGTGGTTCAATTTTCTGATTATTTATCATACAATGTATTAATAGTTAGATAATAACTTCCTAGTTTAAGAGATACACACCAGTCCTCGAGAACAAACAGTTCCTAGAGTTTATGAGACACAGACCAATCCTCGTAAATTCCGAATGTCTAATTTAAAAATCTTAAAATGCATCAAATAGATTATTGCTAATATTCAGATGTCAATTTGTGTAATATATTTTAATCAATATTATAATATTTAATGCGATTTATTAGCCACATTGCCAATATATGCCCCATATGCAATGTTTTTTCAATGTATTTTTTATTAAATAATGTATGAATATAATATTATATATTTACGAATAAAATAAATATTTGCAATACTTTTTAAATATTCCATAAATATTCATGGAAATATTAAACAATTTTATTATTGGAAATATACATGCATTAATTCCTTATTATTTTTTGGAAATAAATTTGTGCAACTCACCTATAATTATTTTCGGGTTATAATAAAAATGGACACAGGTGCACATCGAATTACCACATTGTAAACAGCACATGACAAATATTGGACGCACGTCCACACTCCGCACTCGCCGAAATCTGACTGAATTTGCATTCTATTTACAAACAACCGATGCGTAAACAATCTCTACTATCTACTTTGTTGATTTTTTTTACTATTGATGTCTGCACTTTGAATTGAAAGAATGTTATTATTATTCAAACGGTGGAAGATATTGGAATGAATTTGGATGGAAATGTGAGTTATGTTTTAATGTATTCTTTCCTTTCGGATCATGTTTTCTTTGCTCTGCATGATATATTTGTCTGCAGTTTTTGTTGCTTTCTATTTGCAGGCTAGGCTAAATGTTTGTAATTTATTTCCTACGATTTTTCATTTGCTTCTCATGGGAAAACTACTGGAATTAACTATAAAAAATATTATTTTAATTTAAATTTTATTAATTATCTCCGCAAAAATATTTAACGCCAATAAAGCAGTTATGTTTTGTATATTCAGGCTAGGATAAATATTTCTAATTTATTTCCTCCAATTTTTAGTTTTCTTCTCCTCTTGGGAAAACTACTGGACTTAACCATAAAAAAATATTATTTTAATCTAAAATTTATAAATTGTCTCCGTAAAAATATTTGGGTGCTAAATAGCAGTTTCTCTATTAAGCAGTTTTGGCCTGTATATGCAGGCTCTGCTAAATGTTCGTAATTTATTTCTTACTATTTTTCATTTATTTCTTTTCTTGCGAATTACCACTGGACTATCTATAAAAAATATTATTTACATTTAAAAAATCTATACACTATCTATACAAAAATATTTAGCGATAATAAAACACGTGCAAATTTTTAATTGCTGCAAATACATTTTACAATGTAATAAAATGATAAAATTTTGTTAAAAAATACGTTATATTTTTTAAATAATCCCCTAATAAATGCTTTTTATTATATGTATATTGTAAAATTGCTTCAATAATTGCTTTTTACGACATGATAATTTCAACATTGAACTAATTTGTTTTATTAATATATGCGAAAATATATTATACATTGTTATCTTGTCATAATTATAATTTTAATCAGGTATTAATTGAAAAACTTTTTACTAACATCTATTATCACAACATAATCTTTTTATCTTTTATCTTTTTAACGATCAAGATATAGTACTAGGTGGTCCAATTAATTCGTTGTATAATTTTTGCAGTTGTAATTTAAAAAACCCTAAATTTGAGGCAAGTTCTTGTAAAATGGTGAAATTATAAATTATGTATTCAAGTTAGCAGAAGATTAAATTATTTCATATTTAGTAAGTAAGTAATTTTAGTAATAAAATAACTCATTAATTTCATTAAAAAATAAGGGAAACTAAATCGACCAAAATACTTATTTTTTATTAATTTTTACTAATAACGTGTTTTTCAATAGGGACACTCTGATTTGCAGCTCTGATTTGCAACATAAAATTGGAAACAATATAAATATCATTAAAAATGTGTATTAGTATAATTTCATTCCACAGTAAAATGTAAGTTTATAGAAAGTTTGGTAATTATGTAACAATTCTGTAGAAACAATTAAATAAAATTATAATTGTTTTGTTAAAACGTGCTCTTCGTGAAAATTATTGTTCACATCATCGCCTTAACCATTTGGCATACAATGATGTGACTAAGACGTCATGTATAAGTGATAAGATAACATGTATATGGATACGTCAACGCGCATTTTATTCGTATGTCAAGGGGTTAATACGGCTTGTTATTTATCAAGACTTTACCACCAATGAGAAATCGAAATTCAAAAAATGAATATGGGTAGGTGCCGTAAGAGCTAGTGTTATAGACGATTTAACAAACGTATCCATTCCTCGTCGATCTTTAACTCGTCTAAGAATTAGGCCCTTCTACAAAGAAATGTTTTGTAAAAATACTGGGGTATAAACTCTTATAAGATCATATTGATCTAAGAAATGAAGCTGCTATACCATTGTAGTTGTCGAGTATTTATTGATTAATCTGTAGAGCAGGGGTGGGCAAATCGTTTGGCTGTCAGGCCACATTGTGGATTAAAATTATACCGCGGGCTGCAAAATGTTGTGTCTATATGACTATGAAATAGTATAGAATAATACACATCGTCTCGTTACAAGTGAAAGAGTGAACGTGGGGTAACTAATTTCGAGAGCTTGATTAAAGCACCGAAAGCGTACAAATTGAAAATAAAGGATGATGGGCTAGTTGGACAAATTGAAAAAACTCAAAAACACGGAACCATGATTACGATATCACTAGTTGTTAATGCGGAAGGAATTTCGTTGCCACTTTTTTTTAGTCCACATATTAACTACATTGTTGCTCTATGGATAATGTCTCCCCTGGTGCTGTTGGATACGCTTATGGGTTTGATTGGCTTATGCTCCATGACCACTCTACATATCTATTCATTGAGGCATTGGATTTAGCTGCGAAAAAATGGCTAGACTATGCTATCTTTACCGCCACACTGCAATCACAAATTACAGCCATTAGATAAGTCGGTGACCGGACTACTCAATAAAGTTCTACTATAAATCGCAATGCAATGGCTCGCAACAGAACAACGCCGACAGTTATTGAAATTCGACCTATTCCGGATATAGTACGATCCGCTCTGGACTTCCCACTTTCTACACGAAACATTAGAGTTGGTTTTCAAACGACTGGCATTTTACTGTACAATTCGGACATATTTGTCGATTCGGACTCTATATCTTAATTCTATACTCTAATGCTAAAGCTGCTAAACCTGACGTGCAAGAAAAAATGTAGAATTTATGCGATGTAATGAGATTTGAAGTGCACGAAACGTTGCTACGCACGAAAAACTAAAACACCGGAAGTTACTACGCAAGAAGAACGAACAACTTCCGAAGAGCCATCAACATCTTCGTCTTGTGCGTGTAGTCTTTCGTCGGTTTTCCTGAATAGGACCCTTGCAGGGAGCGACTCCAGTCCCAAAATGGAATCGTACACGGAAGTGAATGAGAAGTACAATAAGCAGGAATCTTTTCTGAATTACAAGAAAAGCAGCAGAAGCGTGCCAATTTGAAAAGGCCAAAAAAGGACCACGAAGAAGACACATAAGAAGGATCAATACCGCCGCACAGTAGTAGAAAATCCCAAAAATCTGGACAAAACATGAAGGCAACGGTCAAATACCGTGACTTCTGGTTTCCTCACGTTTTTGGAAGTCGCTGATCACGAAACTGAATACAAAATTTGGAAATTCAAAATGGCATCATGAAATTCGGATCATGGTTTTTTGAGTTAAGTTTCTAAAAATAACAAAATTAGGACAAAATTTATTAATATTTTGGAATAGGGTAAGTCAGGGAGAGATCGACCACCGGGTGAGACCGACCAGTCGGGATAACTCAAGAACAAAACTAGAGAGGGATCTGTGCGTGACATATATGGTAAAATTGTTGCAACTTGTTGCAACCAATCAATATCAGGCCGCAACGTGAATTTATAAAATAAATTTTAAAATGTTTGCGATCTTGAAAGTTTTTTGACATATTTACTGTGTCGGTGATATTTTGAAAACGTGTAAGTTTATTATTACTATTTCGATACTGGATGATAAAATGATCATAAAACCATAACATAATCCCAAAAATGTAGTCGTTTTTTTGTATTTCCTTCAGGTAACAAGGTGGTCGATCTATCCCGTGTCTTTGGTATAGTTCGACCACATTAATCCGGGAGAGAGATTTTAAGGAAATTAGAGATTTAATGAAGCCCAATTAGTCAAATAAAAAGTTAAATTCAGAGTGAGCCGGTTATAAACAAATTAGTCGTTGGCTTCATAATGAATGCTTAAAATTCGAAAATTTCTGCGATTTCTGCCTATTATATATATCCAACCTATTTTATCACAAAACCAACCTATTTAATTTTTGTTTTTATTAATTATTATACATATCTAGATATTATTTTTTTAAGTAATTTTATAAAATGCTTCGCGGGCCGCATAAAATGTTGACGCAGGTCTTATGCGGCCCGCGAACCGAATTTTGCCCAGTCCTGCTGTAGAGCAATACGATTGATTGATTTAATTGATTGATTGATTTTTATAAAAAAAAATAAGAATCAGAATGAATCTATCTTTTTGGTTACCCAGTTTTGTCAATAACGTCACATAGCAAAATTGTCGTTTTCGGTGTAGAAATAATGAATCCAAGAGAAGCACTTGTATCCTCAAAATCTTACAGGATTATATGGGGTATCATTTTTTGTTTTTTGCTATAAAAATCAACTAATTTTCAAAATGACACATGAGATGTAGTTACAGTAAACGACGTCGATCGAACTAAGCGGATATTTTGTGGCAAAAGTAGATATAGACAAAATCACATGTTTTCACATGTGATTTCATGTGATTCAGCTAGATTATAGACTGTAGGATTGATGGTGACAACTTGTACTGCGACCTTTGTAGATCTATTGTACCCCACCCTCTTCCTCTAAACGTTGGTATACTTACCCATTTAGATCGCCACCTCTAGTCCTGATTCCTTTAGGAATTTCAGGATCTGGGTGGGATTCAAAGACTGCACCTCATCTGCGTTCAAGCTCGTGGGCCCCAAGATACATTTGTCTTTTGCGGATCAGTGCTCAACAGTTTTTGAGCAGATGTATGGGTATTACCTCTGCTGAACCACAGAATCTGCATCTGTCACCTTCCTATAGGCCTAGAGTCTTGAAGTGTTTTTTAAATCTGCAGTATCCCGTGAGGACTCTTGTCAGAATTCTAAGCTTGTTCTTGTTTAATTTCAGGCAAGCTTTTGTTCTTTTCTGGTTAACAGATCCCCGCATTACTTTGGATTATCTCAACCCTGGATATTCTTTCCAGGTTTTCATCCATTGTTCTCTCATTTCTTCATCTAAATTATTGTGTATGGTGTTCACACTCATACCGCAAAATGGTTCCGGGACTACTGGATCCCTTGTTTGCTAGGTGATCGGTTTCTTCGTTTTCGTCTAGTGTGTCCACAAACGTTATGAATAGATTATTCATACATATAATCAACGATTAAAAAAAAATGAAAATAAGTTTTACTATCCGATTTTATTACTTTTTATTTTTAGTGGTATAGAAACCACAGCCGCTATTTGATATTAACAAAAATTAGCTTCTTGTTTATATACAACACCCGCCTCTAGCTATAATTTTAGCTTGTGGTTTATGAATCACAGCCGCAGTTAAGAGGTTAAGCACATTATATAACTTATTTAAATATTGTTAACAGAAAATATGTAATTCGCAAAATGATTTTAATTGACAAATAGTCTAAATTACAATTAAATTAATTAAAACATCGATTGTTACCTAAGTATTAATAAACGCACGTACTAAACGAATAAACATATTATCATTTTAAAGCTATTTTAATCTAGTTTATGTAGTATTATTAGTTATGTAATAATTAAAACGTCTAAGTAGTATTATTATCAAAAATAATATATAATAATAATAATAAAATAGTTGTTATATAATAACTTAATATTTATTTTTTAATTTCTGATTTCAGTAAAAAATCCAAAACGTATTAAAAATCTATAAAAACCGGAAGCTTGACTATTAGAACGAATACCGACGGTGTGTTTCATGTTTGAAGGGCCCCAAACGACGGTGCAGAGAGCCGTATGGATTGACAAGCGGCTGTCTGCCGATCCCTGGTCTACGCAAACAAACCACTAGCAATTATTTTAAAATTAAATATCGGATACAAAATACATACATGAAATGTGGCCACTTAATCGGTCATTGCTTTTCTCAATGTAATCGTCAATTTCTTCTCAATATAATCGTATGCGCTTTAAAACAAAAACTCAATGGTGTTTGTATCTTAAACTTTGTTTGTTCTATTTTATTTTAAAGTCATATCGTACTTATTGAACATTTATATTTAAAAAAGGTGAAACTATCCATAACTCAAAGTGGGGTTTATTTGCTTAAATTAGATTTTGTAGAAATTAATATAAAGTCGAACCCACTATAGATAGAGTGGGTTCGACTGTATATAAATTTCTACAAATATAACTTTATATTTAACATTTGCATAGTACACATTTTATCTTAACTAACAGATACTTATATAAATAAATTAATGTTAATTCTAATAATATAGAATCAAAATCAAATTCTAATTAATAGTAGTTATTGATTGCAATGAATGAAATTTAAGCACATAAATCGTTTTAACCTATCTATATATATATATATATATATATATATATATATATATATATATATATATATATATATATATATATATATATATATATATATATATATATATATATATATTATATTATATATATATATATATATAAATATATATATATATATATATATATATATATATAGGTTAAAACGATTTATGTGCTTAAATTTAATTCATTGCAATCAATAACTACTATTAATTAGAATATGATTTTGATTCTATATTATTAGAATTAACATTAATTCTTTATATATATATATATATATATATATATATATATATATATATATATATATATATATATATATATATGTTTATTTATAATAATTTTTTTTTCATATTTGAAACATATTTTCTAAAGGATGTTCTGTAAATTAAAATATAACATATTTTTGTTAATATGTATTCATTAATTTGAACTAAATTTACGAATAGAAAATTAACTGTGCAAAAACTTCATAATGATAAAGAAATACCTAGATATAGTGTTGCTACTATCGAATTTAAAAGAAAAGCTTAATTTTTTTTTAAATCTAAGAGCAAAATTTAAAAATGGTTATAAAAAGTCAAACTAAGGATTTTGAAAAAAAATTATTAACATTTTGCATTACCCAGTTATTTTAATTACCCAATTCAGTAAATAAATTATCTAACTTAATAAACAAGTATATAAAATTATGACCATTGAGGTTTAATATACAAAAAAACTTTTTAAACACAGTGGAATATAAAAAAAGTTTCTGGCTGCATACGATAATATTTAAAATTAGAATTTGATTTTTTTGTTCAGTTTACCAGTATTTTACAATATACATATCGAGCGGATGTATTATTACTATTATTATAATCTGGATTTAGAATAATTATAAATTCAATTTAAAATTACTCTGGTGATCAAGTTATTTATTGAAAACCGTTAACCACTAGGGATACACAAAATCAATTACAAGATTTATTTTAAGAAAGCAAATAAATTATCGTAATTATCAAACAAAAAGAAAAAGCGCTCCTGTTGTTAACTCAAAATACAGCAATGAAGTTATGAAATAAAAAAGGACGTAATTTATAATTTGTACACAAGACGAAACTAAAAATTAAATTAAAAATCGAAGAAAGAAGTTTCTTATCAACAAAAGAATTACGAAGCCTTGAAAGAAAATTCCCTCGAGACAATAAAACCTTTTTTAACAAACATCCCTCTCTCCCAACAAAAAAAAAATGGTAAAAATTTGTTTTCCGATACCGGGAAATTTACTGCTCATACCCTTATCACATACATACACAATAAGATTGTTTCTTATGCGGCGGTATAAAACGATTAGGGTATGGGACGAGAAGGCTGTAAAACTACCCCTAACACAATGAAATCAAATATTATTAGGGCCGCAACACCCTCACATACAGGACTTTATTAAGAAGAATCAGTTTTCAAATGGCCATTTTCTTACCAACTCCTCTTCAACGAAGGCAAGTATATTTATATAAAATCATGGTTCACAAAAATAACTAGATTTAATATTTCTATTATAAATAATTGATTAATACACAGATATTATATTACCTTCCAAATCTTATTGGTTTGGTAATATATTTGTTTATAATAAATTATTTATTTCTAACAAATGACATATACCTTAGTATTGAATATATTTATAATTGTGCAGTTTTGCTCTTGCAATCTGCCATTTTGTATTTGATGCATTTTTCGCAGACGCCATTACAAATAAGTATTACGACATAGGAATAAACTGCAGCTGTGAAAACAGAATCTACTCAATTATTTCTATTTTAATTAATCGTAATTTTTATTTAGATAATGATATTATTATCACATGGACATTTCTCATTATTTGGTCCAAGTTTAAGCAGAATTTTATTTACAAAAAAAAACAGAATTGGGCTTTTAGTTTTGTTTCTTTTGCAACAATAAGAATAACTAATATATATAGAATAAAGGCAAACGTAATAATATAATTTACATATTTATTTGGACATTTTAAATTAAATAACAATAAAGTAGAAAACGTTTAAGAAGTAGCCTTATTTCTGTATATATGGTTAGTGTCCAGTCATAAAAAGTGCGTAAAACGCTTACCTTTTTACAGAAGATACTGCTAACCGTCGCCGACATCTAAGTATACTAATCCCACTAGTTTTGATCCACTTGCGACACAATTGATGCCGCCGCTGCAGCTTTCTGAGCCTGTGCTTGTTTTTCTTGTTCATTTAATTCCTTGATTGCTTGAATTTCCTTTTTTAATTTCATGCGACGATTCTGGAACCAAATCTTAATCTGCCTTTCTGTTAAACATAATGCGTGTGCCATTTCGATGCGTCTCCGCCGCGTCAGGTAATGGTTTGTGTGGAATTCCTTCTCCAACTCCAAGGTTTGATACCTTGTGTAGGTTTGGCGTCCTCTCCTGCGTAACCCATTTGCACCTGCAACAAGATTAAAAGAAATACAAAAAATTAACATATCAACAAGAAATAACAGTAGTAAATAATTGAGATTGAAATAAGAAAATAAAAGTTAGAAATACCTAGTGGTTAGATAGTGATGTCTTAGAGATCACGTAGGGAACTGGCACCTGGAGGCCAGTGTTAGGAGAGCGTGAAGTCGTATTGGTACAGGTATAAGACCTCATGCTGGTTTTTGGTTGGAAAATATTGAGGGTGAGAGGGGTTGAAGGGGGGAGACAGGTAAGCAAGTGAGCAACCGGAGATAACTCATCAGACAATGAAATAATTCAAAAAAACTTGCAGTAAATACGGGCGTGATTAATCACGTACAGTTTTGGAAGCCACGGGTTATTTATGGCCGTATTTATCTGGATAAACGAATCGCCAGCCAGCAAGTGCACCAGACTCGTATATTAATAAGACCAGTATTAATTTATCTCGCGTCTTTATGCCCGGTCAGCGCATAGAATTTGCAATTCTTTACGAGCCAATCGATAATTGCGTGCGTGGAAGCTGATTGAGATATTTCCCTTAGACGCACGGGCTACTTGCGCACCACTCTTTATGACCCAACCAACTCATATTTCGTTAATAGCATGAGTTAAACCATTAAAAGTCGTTTAGTAATCTTCGTGCATCGAGATATGTAAAACGAGACCATGCAGTGCGCGTAATGAAGACGATATCGCCCCATTCCTTCAATATCTTATCAACATACTAAATATCAATTCGTATCTTACGAAATTAACTGCAACATCGATCACAACATCCTCTTTTCTAACAAAAAAAATCTAAAAACAACCCTCACCCCATTATTACAATTCGTCAGAATTTATACAATATTCCCTCTATCATAAGATTTAATACTTTAGGTAATCATCAAGTAATTGGAAATGATTCAATATATTTCGAATCATTGGAAACGATGGTTCACTGAGCGGCTGTTTACATGTCCCCGGAGGATGATTGCCGGAGTCCTGAATGTGCCGACCCCAAACGGCGTGGAGTCTCTGGATGGCCCCAACAGACTCACTCACACACACACACATACGCTATAAGATCTCCACGCCCCCCAATATCCCAAATTACCAAATAAAAATAACTCACGGATTTCACGGCGGTTGCACAATTTGATAAAACGTTTCACATATAAACTGAAGGAAGAAGGCAAACTAGGGACTCCTGGAAGGGATCATTACATTTTATTTTATTTTTTGTGTATGCGTTGAGTTCATTTCTGCTGATTAAGGAAATCCATAAATATCTTGCTTTATCTCTTCTTCCTAAGAACCCGAGGCACATTATTTCAAATCGAAAGTTTCTTCTACACATGAATCTACTCTTATCAAGGTTACATTGAATTGCAATCTGTATTAAATTAAGTAATTATTATTAAACTATATAATAAAACCATACATGCTATCAATCATCTCAAACAAATTGAACGAAGAATATTCAATTAACTTTAATAATCGCTTAACTAACTGTATTCGTTACTAACACTAAATTAATAATACAATTTAATTCAAATCAACATAAGCTTTTGATGTTATAAATCTTATTAGAAGTGATTTTAATGAAAGAAATATAATACGTTGTTTTCCAGTAACTTAAATTTAATTATTTGCCATAAATTTTGGTTCAGTCGTATTAAATCATGCAGAAAACATTTTAAAAATCATTTGTGCCATATGTGTGTCGGTGCGTCCGCTTTTTTCCTTTCTTTTAGGGGTTTATATTCTGTTCGTTTAGATTTATACTCCTGTTTTAATTGGGATCTACGGACTCCTTTGAAAACAGCCCCCGTAATTCGTTCCGCGAAGTCGCAAAAATAGGGCGACAAATCATCCGGGCGGTGCAGCCACCCAGCCACCCTACTCCTGGTCTTCTTCTCTATTCAACCCTTAGAGGTAGAAAGCGATATTACTTTCACAAGATGTCTGAGTTATTTACACCCTGAACGAATGGGGGGTGAAGCTGCGAATTGGATGCGGCAAGAAACAAAAAAGAGAGAAAAGTGGTGTATGTATATATACGGAGAGTTAGAGGACGCGATTGAATTACGTAATGCGGGGTAATCGAATCGAAGGCACCGCAGTTTCGGTTTGGGTTTAATTGACTGGTAATTCTGTTTACGACTTGGATATGCCCTGGAAGAGAGCGTGCTCATAGTGCTCTCTCGGTTATCGGCGGCCGGAGTGATGTAAACACAATTACAGAATCAATGTGACTATGGGGACGCACCATAATTTCGCATTGTCTGTTTATTGGCCATGTAAACACTGACACGCCGTTTATAAATAACGTGGCGCACCGTTTTGTGCACTGCACATACGGCGCCCATTACAACCGTATTACACACATCATCAACAACACTTTTTTACTCCATCGAAATGAATAAAAAAAATCATAAATTCAACTCAATTTAAATAAAGGACATATACAGATTAAGTAATAAATTTTAATGTGTTAGTAAATTAAGTTTGCGAGATGCATTTATATTATAGTTATTTTTTATTCGGAGGGTATGAGTAAGTAGGGGATCTTATTTTTAATTGGAGAAAACCTCAACGGTGAGATAAAAATAAAAAGTTTCGATATGGGTGGTGAGGGAGAGCTAAAAAAATAAAAGGACACATTTTTTTCTCGTAGTCACCCTTACTACGTTTTTTTCATTGTTATAATTCTTTTAGGAAGTACTAAGAAAATTAGATGAGATTCTGTATTATATGGAATGTGATATTTATGATTTATTATGAATTTCGGTGAACGCTGGGCGTGACCCGGACGGAAGCCATTGAATATCGATAGTCAATAAATTTAGTGATTTTCGTGTGTCGGCTGGGTGCGAGAGACGGCCACAAAGTGCGTGTTCCGTCGCAGATGTTCCCCCAAAACCGATACAACCCATCCGCGTTCTACGCACGATTTATTCAGTCCATATTTTGTAATTCTTCTGAATTATGTAGCATTATATAATTTTAATAAACAACCCGTATGTACGCGGTTTTACCTCTTGCAGATGTAGGGTAGCAATAAATAGCGTAATAGCAACACATGTTGACGATACATCAACCAACCACAGTTTCTAATTAGACGTTATTAATGAATACCAAAAAATAAATCGACTAACCAAAAAGCAATTATTCATCAACTTTATAATAAAAGCGAAGTTTCCAAGTTTCGCGTCTTTTTAGAAGTTAATAAGAGGGGGCTCCGGCGTCGCTTTAGCCCCTCCCGACGCCGGCGGTCTCTAATCTTAGTTCCAAGACCCCAGAATGGAATCCATCATGAGTAAGTCCCTAAGGGCCGCGCGCTGACCCAGCAGCCATAATGCGCCTGCTACTGGTCCTCCCCATCGCAGCGCAACCACCCACCCCTCATACACCTAACTTACATAACTCAGCCACCAGCACCGCAACTAAAACTCTAGACAGTGATGGATGCAACATCCCTTCTTATATGTAGAGACACTAATTTTATATTTCCCTTAAAACCGACAACTATAAATTTTTCACAAAAAAAAACTAATATTTTTTTATGCACGCATGAAATATACGTTTGAATTGTATTAAATATTTTCGTAAATGCATGAATTAATTTAACATCAAAAGTATTTTTACATGAATAAATAAAATTTATAAAATTTTTAATAAATATCTGAATAATCTGAAATTATTTCATTATCACCCAATCTTGTATCTAGTAAATTAACAAAAAACACACATATCAAATAGCAGAGGCTCAACAAATAATTATAAGAAACTAAGAAGTTACAGTGCCCTGACATATTGGCTAGCACTGTATAATGAAAATACTTGAACCAAATAATGCAATAGAAACAATAATAAAAACAACATGCAAAACTTAATTGGTAGAGCAAAATGTACATAGGTATGAAATTATGGAACTTTCTAAATAACAAATTAGGTAAAGAAAATAAAGTAAATAATAATATTGATTATCTGCAGATTAAATAATGATATTAAAATAACTAATTCTTTATTAGTTATTCAAAATTGTTCAATTCAATAATTGAATTATTTCGTTCTTTACAAATTGCAAATAATTTTGTTTCCTTTTTTAGTAACGTTGGCCCAAGTTTGGCTGCAGAAATGTAGTCTTTTGAATTCAAAAATAATAGAAAAACTTTTTTTCTAAATCCAGCTTGATATTGAAAAGATTATTTTAGAACTGATAGACAAATCAAGCGGAGTTGACGGTATTAGTAGCCTTAGAACATGTATTATTACCCTGACCTAACAAATAACCTATATATAACCATACCATACATATAACCTAGCCTAAGTATATCTAATAGAATATGGTCAAATGCACTCAAAACAGCTTAAATTATTTCTGTATATAAATCAGGTAATAAACACCTAGCCACTAACTACCGACCAAACTCTCTTATTTCCAAGTTTTGGGAAACTTGTTTACAATAAACCAATACATTTTCTTAATAATTGCAATATTATTTCTAAAAATAATTTGGATATATGAAAAATAGGAGCACTAATGATAGTGCATCATTAGTGCTTCTATTGCTTTTCTAACAAATTTTATGTACCTATGGTAATATTTATTCAAAGAAACCTAAGATACTAAGCAATTTTAGATCTGGTTAAAGTTTTTGACACAGGTAATCACAATATTCTCCTTTCAAAACTGTACTGTTATGGCATTAGAGGTATTATTTATGATATACTAGAAAATTTTCTAACAAATAGAAGGCAATCAGTAAAAATGAGTAAATGCCGAAGTATAACCGTATGTGATTAAATCGGGTGCACCTCGAGGTACGATTTATGGTCTGTTGTTTTTCTCAATCCATATTAATGACATTTTTAATATATTTCAGTTAATAGCCTTGCCTGTAATGCTGATGATACTGCTATTCTGTGTGCGGGAAAAACTTGGGATGAAGTTGCAAATGTAATAAAAAGTTTGCTTAATCGATTAAGTGTATGGCTGAAAGTGATTCAACTATCACTTAATGCTGATAAAACCACCTTCATAGCTTTTGGCTGCTATCGTGATGGTTTACCAGCTGACATTAAAATGTTTATTCACAATAAACAAATTAAAAGGGTAGATACTTGTAAATATCTAGGTGTACACATTGAGACGGACTATCATGAGATGGACTATCACAGAGAACTATCACATCATAGTATTAAGGAAGACCAAATACATAATTTCTTTAATTTTTAAACTTGCTCAAATACTAGATCATGGCACTATGAAGTTATTTATTTACCATTTGCATTATTTTTTTTAATTATAACTGTCAAGAAAAGACTTGAAGGAACCAGTTATGCTAACTAATGGATATGCTCGCTGTTTTACCGGCAGGTAGCTATTAGTTAACCCTCTGTTAGAAGTAGAAGGTCATATTACTATTATTATAAATTATGTATTATGTTGGAATTACGCTATGTTTGTATTATGTTGTATTTGAGGTTTTCACGTATGGAAACGTATGTTGATTTTTTTCCCGTAGATTCCGCGTTGATGTTGAGGGTTGTTTCTGAAAAGAACCGGATTCTAACTTCTTCGACGAACTAACAAATGTTAATAATTTATTTATTTCCATTAAAAATATATACAATACAATATTGTATATATTTTTAATGGAAATAAATAAATTATATAGTGTAATTTGTAAATTAGCAAATATATATTTGAATATGTTTATGGAGTGCTTATTTGTGAATCTATGTTGTCTGAATAATCACCTGTATAAATCATTGATGATTTAGAAGATATTAAGGAATTTAATTGTGTTAATGTCTGGTGCTAATTGATGTTGTTTTTTATGCGATGAAAAGATTAAAGGTTGTGAGTGTGTGGTATATTTTATGGTTGTTATTAGAAGAAACTTGGTGAAGTTGAATTGACGAATTTATATGTTGTGATTTCAAATATCTGGATCATTAGTGGGACATATAGAAAAATATGAATAAAATTAATGAATAGGGAAGAGAGAGGCCATTAGTGGGCACAAACATGCATTTATACAAACCAAGAACGGGCATAGATCATATTAAGTGACTGCGGCATACATGAAAAGGAGGACACATGTAGAAAATATTTAAGTATGTATATAAGGAGAAGAAGGGTCTTGTTGTTCGGTCGGCGTGAGAAGAAACCGCTAAGTGGGTGTACGTAAAAATGGTGAGTGAGAGGCAGGGGGTGAGTCCAAAGATATCAGAGCGAAGTAATAAATCAGTGTTCTTGTTGGCGCAGCGGGCAGCACACTGCCATGTGTCAGACATGCCAGCCATTTTGGGTATACAGCCTGCATAGGAACCCCCGGCGACACGTCGACTTTCTTCTAATTAGTTCGCTCCTGAAAACTAATTCATACGCAGCCAACACTCGCGGAAGATAGAGTGCGATCGTAATTAATGGAAGCAATTAAAGCAAAGATTTAATATTTTGAAGGGGTACATGTACATATATATGTATACCCATAATGAAAGCCAAATGGTACTTTACAAGGGGGCGCTATTTACGTGTTGCGCATAACTTTACAAGTTTACCTAAGTCCTCGAGCTGTAAACATGTCTTGCACTTAAGCCAGCCACCATCTTACGCGAAATTAGTAACTTAGGTGACACCCTCAGACCTCTGCATATTTATTATTCCATAACCCCCTCCTCAAATATAAAATTTAGAATAAATCGTTAAGGGTCGAAGCCCACCCAAACAATCCTAATTTTATGGCATTATAAACACCTATTCAAATGTTTTTTACTACCCCACCCCATATCAAAGAAACACGATATTTTTCATTCTAATTCGAAAACCTGATACCTGACCTGATCAAACATGGAAGATAAACCATTCGGACAATGACCATAAATCCAAGAATACTTGAAAAGAGGAAATACGCGTGCATCATATCTTTACATCTGACTTCCCTCAGCCCCGTATTGATTTAATAGCCCTACGGGAATCCTTTTTTTAAACCGCACAATTTACAAAAGAAGAATGTAAATCGATTTCATTAAAACTTGATCTATTTCTTAATCTTCTCATCTTGCAACCACCAATTACAAGATAAATTTAAATAAAACATAAATTTACGCAATTACAAATTAAAAAGAGGAGCAGCCTCTTGAAACTCGATCATCTTTATACGAAAATTTTCAGAGATGAATATTGATGAGGTCGCGCACGCAATGAATGGTCCATCATCATTAATAACAGAAACTCATTATGTAACCGCAGTGAGCAGAGTCGGTTCATGGCCGTAAATAAGGTAGGTTTTGACACGGCAGGGCAGTAACTTAGGTATCTTAAGCAAGCGCACCTACAATCTTGGAACGCTAGTTTTGCAAGTAAAATTGCCGGAAAACCGCAAGAATATCACATTCAGAATATTTGAAAGTAAAACTAATAATGTCATAAATCTAAAATTATTTATGTATGTATAATAACTAAATTATTTTTTATGAAAAGTTGTTTCTTTTCAACATTTTTAATTATAGCAACAAGTCGCACTCTGCAACAGTATCGTGCAAAAGTGTCGTATATTAGAAATCATAGTTTTGAGACATCTAGGTTTAAAGTGTTAAGGTGACCGTTATTCAACCATGACTATTCTTTTTCCAAGCGATTACCAACACTTATCTGCAGTTAATTTTCTTTTCATTCCAAATATTATGCTGTTTAATTATGTATATTTTCAGACTAATAGCTCAGACTTATAGTATTGCATCTACAGTGCGAAGTCATTTCTGTTAGTTGGCTTATTGGAATAAAATTATGGAATAAACAATTAAATTAATTAGGTATAAAAATAAAACAAATATTTTCAAAATAAATTATTAATTAAATCATTTATGTTAAGTTGCAGTAGAAAGGTGTTTTGTTCGTTTTGTATAGGTGATATTTGTTTTATGTTGAGTGAAATTAAAAATTATGCGGTGAATTCTAAATGCGAATGTCTGGAATTTATGCAGTATTGTGTATAAAGGGAGCAAGAGTGCTGGTGTATTGTTGGACACAAATGTATAAAGACATCGATTTGAATATAAAATTATGAAAAAGGCGAGAGTAAAAATTAAGACTTATGGAAGAGAAGGAGATATGCGGCACGACATCTCTTTGTTCTCGGTCTGCAAACAATGGAATGTAAAACAAGGTGGAAGCGAGTTTTACATGTAATTTTAATCAAAGAGTGCGCGGTAGCGCTTTCGGGCCGATATTGTAATTGAGCGTTTCTAAACTGTGAAGATTTTGCACACAATTTGCAAGACACGGCCAGTGAGAATGTGTGTCCCGAATAAAGATTGTTTATAAAGTGTGCACACATCTCTTGGCGGTCGCTAAAAACGTTACATTTTGCATACAGCGATTATTCAGCTCACCCACACACGCTCCCACTGAGTTACGGCCATCTTCATTTTTATTGTTTACAACAACTTTATCTCGTCCGCCATCCTCCACCCGCCCGTCTCACCTACATAATCCAAATAAACAAAAGTTACCATGGATTAATACATCAAATAATCAACACGCAATAACTGGACGTATACGAATTACTCTAATTATTCAAAAAAATGCATAGGTACATAATAATCTTCCATACATAAACTTAATAACTGCCTGAAGTTTAAAATAAAAAGATGATTGCATATATTCGAAACGAAAAGATGGAGTTATTCATTTGACTGCGCCTCTATGCTATGATGTATACCAAAAAGAAATAAAACTTTCATAAAGAAATCTGGCTTCAGACCTCCCAAGTCGATACCCAATCCGGATCTGCAACCCATCTCCTATATATAAAATACTTATATATAAAAACCGTAGGTACCAACATAATGTTCCAATTTCAAAATCGCTTTAACAGCCTCTTAAACGGTCTACAATATACAGTAGCGCGTAATTGCGTGCCATTAGCGAATGCGGTCCAGCACCAACCTGTAATTATAGACAATGAGAGGCGGTACGTGTACGACCACGTGACCCCGCGACTTAACCACACCGCGCGCGCGACCAAAACCGTTGACAATATCTTTTGTATATATTATAAACTCTTCTGTATGATTCTTCGCGCTTAACGAGCTAGCAATATGAATAGGCACTTTGTTATCTCCAACAGATCCGTGATAGATCGAATTTATGACCCTAACGTAACGCATCACCCGCGCTAAGGTAATTACGACGAACTGAAAATATTATTTATTGGTAACTAATTGGACATCATTCATCATCTTCCCCATCAGGTTTATTCAGTGGCGTGAAACACAAATACTTTTAGGGATTAATTGAAAGAACAGATTTCTAGTTTTAATGATTTCCGATTCGGCCATGATTGCCGCATAAACAGCCTCGACTAGAAAATGCATGTTATTCAAGGGAAGATAAAACTAATCAATATTTTGTTTTGTAATGAAATTTATGGGAGTCGGGTTTTTAATTTATCTTCCTTTGAAAGATTGATGGGACAACTTGGGATTTTATTCACCTTTAAAGGTGAAAATTCTATTTATCCAAGAATTTTTCACAAAATTACTTACATTGTATAGTAATATTGATTGCGTTTGTAATAAATGCACACACACGCACAATTCAAATCACAATGCGTGATTTACAATTCTCAATAAAATCAATTAAATCTGCTTGTATTAAAACAGGCAACATCAATTACTATTAATTTCTTGGTTTATATTATAGCTTAACGTTATTTGCTTAGACATTATATTAACTTAACATAAATAAATTTCTATTCATTAAATTTATTTTATAGTTGTAAAACTAGAAACAAAAAAAATGTTGTTGACAAGCAAGCAATAAATAAAAAAGCGTTTAAAAGACATTTGTATAATTTGTTACTAAATATAACTAAATTTAACTTATAAATAAATACTATGGCAGAACCAAAACGCCCAACTCGCTTTTTATTTTATCAAAAATTGTGTTATTGTAACTATAAACATAAAATTAAATGGATTTCTTTTTTGTTTCAGTTCCTTATGTTACATATACAAAGTTCACATCTCATATTCCGCACAAATTAGGACGATATGTATAAGCTTTGCCAAGTCATTCACTGGATAATAAAGCGAAGATATATACCAGGGGTGGCCAGACTTTCAGCACCAGGCCTAGTTGCCCAGATAAAAATATTAGGAGCCGTACCTAAATTTCTTCGCATAAAAATAAAAAAGTAATGTTTTTGAACCATAAATTTATTTTGACATATTTATTACAGTTTTTTTATTAGTTATGCATTAAAAGTACTACCTTGGCGCACGTTTTTTAGTACGAAAAATGCCATACATAACTTATGTAACGCACGCAAATATCGCTAGGTTACATTAAAACAAAGCAATAAAATAAATAAAATAAACACAATCAAGACCAAAATTTTCTGTCATAAATAATTAATAATTATTTTCAATGAAAATTAATTTAAATATTAAAAATTATAATAAACCTTGATACAATATAGTATATTTTGCAACTAGGGCGGTAGGTTGTCAATTGGACACGAGAGAGTTCAAATGTTTTTTCATGATTTTTTATGACGAATCCACACCATCGGAGACAATTGAAGAAGCAAATTCTTCATTTTTTATTCTATTTTTCTGGATGGCACCTGGATCCCAAACTTGTAAGACACATCCCCCCTCATGAGTAATAAAAAATATTGTTTGCAACACGGGCGGTATTGTCAATTGCCCTCTCGAGCGAATGTACACTTCGTTCGTGCGCCCAATATCGCTCTCGTGTCCAATTGACAACCTACCGCCCTAGTTGCTAAATATACCATATTGTATCAAGGTTTATTATAATTTGTAATATTTAAATTAATTTGCATTGAAAATAATTATTAATTATTTACGTATTATTAATTATTTATGTATTATCAATAATTTTGGTTAGTCTAAGAGCGATATTTCGATTGAAATAATTTTATAATTGTGTACACTGATTCTTTATCACACGCCAATCCGAAAATTGATAGTAAGAGATGCATTTTAAAATTGTTGTACTAAAGGTGCTGCCAGACTATGCAAGACTACTTTCAGAAAGTGTTTCCTAAAGAGTAAAGTTCTAAACAGAGTGTTTAGAAAACGCTTCGACGAGCAGTCAAACTATGCAAGTTTTATTTTCACAATGTAAACGGTTTCTGATAGTCTGACGGCTTGATAGTCTTGATTTGAAATGTGTGAAATGTGTAGCCAACATTTCCAAACTGCATTCATTGATTTTGCCGATTTATGTAACATTTGAATACCCCGATCTTATTGTAGGTGCCTTAATTGATTCTAAATCTCTTAATACTATTTCAGGAAGTAAACATTTTGATAATGTAAAATATCTTGGTTCCAGATTTAAGAGAATTATTGAATGAGAATCAAATTAAGAAGCAATTGAACGTTTTTCAATATTAAATCTAAAAATCTATTTTCAAAATCGTTCAATGGGTTTTTTAATTTTCTTTTAAAGCTAATGATGACTGGAGGAGGAATATATTCTAAAACGACTTTTGTAAGTTAATGAAATTATTTGAATGTTTGGTATTTGAAAAGTTGTATTTTTCCATTAAAACTGAAAATTCTTGAACTTCGTTCTAATACATTCCTGTCAGTACAGTGATAAATACATTTTTTGAAAATATTGCATTATATTGGTGTTACACATTAAGTCGTAGAACGGTTTCTTTTTCTTTTAATATTGGATATGATGATGCCTCCTAAGGCTTCACACAAAAACGATATTTTTCTCGTCTCATCTTGCTTCGTAAAAACGAGTCGAGACTGTTTTGAAAATCATTTAGGCGAGAGTGAGACCATATACGATCTCGCTTTCGCGAGAGACAAGAGTCTGGTTTCTGATCTCGTTCGTACTTCTTCAATCTTTGACTTTGACACGGGCAGACGTAATATTTTCTTGCATAAATATGCATACATACATTTCTTTATATATATATATATATATATATATATATATATATATATATATATATATATATATATATATATGTGTGTGTGTGTGTGTTACAGTCAAAGCGTTAACGCAGTCGGTGTATACGGTCACTGGTAAAAGCATACATTAACTGAATCATCAGACAAAGTATACGGGAATTAATTTCTGAATAGTTTCACTAGAAACTGTATAACTCGCTATTTGCTCGCTAAAGTATTCATAGGACTATTTTATTATAAAATGTTTTAAGAGGAACTGAGGAAGAATGTTGTTGAATGAACATGAAATTGAGAATAGTTTCAAATTCAAGCCAAAAGAATGAAGCATATTTTTGATTTATCACGCCCTGAAGCCACCTACAGCGGGAATGATTGTAAGAGTTAAAGTACCTGATGTGAATCAAGGTAGGGAAAATGCTTTAGCACTTCTAGCATCTATTTTGTCTAAACCTTCCAAAACTTCTTTATTCTGAATCACAATTTAGTATTTGTCCAGAGAGGATTATTAAAGGAGAAGAAGTTTCTGAGGGAAAATTACCTTTATGGTCAATTGCTAATAATCAAGGATCTGGCCAAGGTTTTAAGAAATGCTTAATAAACATAAAAATCACCTATACTTTATATTAACAGAAACAATTTCTACAAAGAAGTGGTTGAATCTTATTTTAGATAGATTGATTAAAAACTACAATAGCATAAATGAATTAATCTAAAAGTATTAGTTTTTCCCTTAATTTCAAGTTTAGAAAATTTAAACCACATTCAAACTTTAACTAATGCTTCGCCGTGAAAGTTTGCATTATCTCGGTATTCTATACTTAAACTAGATATAGTATACATCTTATTTTTCAATTGATACTTTGTCAAAAAAATATACGTACATTGACTGTAGGATGTATGCACTAACTGAATTTTATACTTCAACTGTAACATATACAATAAAAAGAGTAGATTTCGTAACATAAAATACATGTCTTTTTTACAGACAATTTCAAATTATTTCGTTCGTTTTTATTATGAATTTTAAATAGTCAACAAAATAGAAGGTTTATGTAAACAGACATTTATGGTTTCTTTCTAGTAATAGTAACCAAACAGTGAGTGTGTGTAAACAGACATTTATGGTTTCTAATCATTACATTTTCATGTACTAAAATGCAACGGTCATTTTTATGACACATTTTTAACTATCTACATATTTTTCACGATTTTTTACGAATATATTTTAAAGCCGAAGATAATAATTATAGCCAAAATTGAATTTACAGTTTCTGAATTAAATATTAAGCCAAACCATACTGTCGTGGATGAAACACTTTTAATTGCTTTTCAAGCTTCAAGAGATAAAATGTTACAAAATTATCGAAAAATTTCTCGACATAAAATCGAGACATTTGACAAAGGCAGAATGGGGCAGGGAAATGAAAAATGAGGCTGTTCAATGTTTCGATAAAGTTTATAAACAGTATGTAAATAATACCAATTCTGAGAGAGAATCCGAAAATTAGTCGTCCGAACGGAGGTAAATCATTCAACAAATGTATTGGTAATCTATACAATAATTCATCAAAAACTTCAAAATATTGAAAAGCCGATTATGATAAGTATTTACCACTAAAAAGAGAAGATTTATATCAAAATATTTCACAGTGATGGAAGTCTCATGATACAATTGCATGAAACGTAACATTAGTATTAGGGCGTCCAAACCGGTTAAAACCGAACCCGGTTAACCGGGTTTTCTGTTAAAATTTACGAAACCGTAAAACCGGGCTTTTCTCGAAAAACCAAAAGTCGTTTTTTTTTTTTTTTTAAATTTTTTTCTTCGAGTGGAAAATAATTTTATTTTTCTAGGGCTATTCATCCTGCGGGAGAAGGTGTAACCCCTACCAGGCGCGTCCCCGGGTGGCGGATAGGGGATTGCACACGCGGACCAACACCATTGCACGGTAACCATGCTTCGGCACGAGATTACCAGTTTCCTCTTATCTTTCCTTCTTTGATCTTTCGACCTCCCTTGGTCAACTCTTCGGTCTACTCATGACCACCTTTCAACTCCTGATGCTAGTAGGTATCGAGGGCTAGGGAGTTAAACTTCTTTCTTTTTCAATCTATTACTCCTAATCCTACGGTGGTGGACCTTACCCGTGCCAAGAGGATGCATGGCCAGAAGGAGGTCAGTCTTGTCCCTAACGACAGGAAACCTGGCAAAAGGTATAAATTGCACCCCCCCCCCCTCAATGGATAGTGCAAACCGAGGTAACAACCACCAGGTGGGTACGGGCAACAGCTCGGAATCCCACCCTGCGCAAGCAGGCCGCCCAATCAGATCTGGTGTGGGCAACAACCCATTCCCGGAACGTGAGTTCCCCAAAAAGTCCACCCGTAAAGGGAGACTCCCGTCCTCTAAGGACAACACAAGTAGCAGGCTAACGAAACCCGGGCCTAGCACTAGTAATGATGCAGAGCTGAATAAAGCGACATCTAGCAAAAAAGAGGTGAAACCGTCCGTCAGAGCCTACAGGGATAGAAGGGCGGGTTACAAACTCCTCGATATATTTAAGGGCATCCCGGAGGAAAAGCGGTCTGATCAAGACAAGGCGAAACTCGAGTGGGCCCTTAAAGTTACGAAAGAGCATGAGTCGGCGGCAACCCAGGGATCGTCCAAAAGAAAGGACAAATCGATGGACGAATCCCCGCTCATAGGGAAAAACAGGGCACGACTGGGTCCTTCGCCACAGTCCAACAAAAAGGGACTCCCGAAGCGCTCATACAGTGAGATCATGAAAGATCATCTGGTATGGGCGGTCATTGACAGAGGTCACCGGGATGGGAGTATCGCGCCAGCCAAATGGGGACTGGTGGAAGCGGCTCTCTTGGGCAAATACCTGGACATTCTCCAGAAGAATCCAGGCCCAGCTCCTTGTTGCAGAGACGCAGGTTGACATCAAGGACATATCAAGCTGGTGGCTTGTGCAGATCAACGATCAGCGGACCTGTACAAGCAAGCCATCGGGGAAGTGGGGGAAGTCTGGCCAGGCGCCCGAATCTAGGCTGCCTCAAGGGACAAGATCTCGAGCAGACCGAGATCGAGAGCCTGGATCCCGACGGAACCCTCTGACCCGAGGACAATTCTGAAGATAATTCAGACCATCAACCCCACGCTTCCAACTGAGGATTGGAGCGTTATCAAAGTTAGCGAGGCAGCGGGTATGAGAAGGCAAGTAATTGTCATCTTAAACGAAGCATCTCTAGCGCCACTGGCAGAAAGTAAGGGAGTGATCAGCTACGGCTTCGGCTCCACTACCCTGAATGTTTACAAGAGTGACCAGAGAACCCCAATCCCCTCGAGGGAAGGGGAGCCTCGGTCACATTCAGACAGTGAGATGTCAGATATGGGGGTCACGAATATGTTCGGACCTCTCCATCTAGATGAGATTAGCGAAGCAGAGGAGAATCTGGCGCTAATCTCTGTCACCGAAGACGACAACGACGTAACGATCGTCGCGGTGCCAGAAAACTCTCTTAGCGATGGTGGGGGTAATACAATGTAACCTCCACCACTCCAAAGCAGCCTCGGCTGCTCTGCTCCTCCAACTGTCAAAGGGAGGAGTCGACATCGCCCTGATCCAAGAACCCTGGGTCGTGGGTACCAAGATCTGTGGACTGGGCTCTGACAAGTACAGCTTACTGTACGTAAAAAACGCAGGTAAGCCACGCTCGTGCGTCCTGGCGGATAAAAGCATCAACGCTTTTATGATGCCTAACCACAGCGATTGCGACACTGTCACTGTATCAATGGGACTTTCTAATCATAGGTTATGGATGATCTCAGGATACTTCGCCCATGAGAAGGAAAGTCCCCCAGAGGGTTTCCATGGTATAATCACAGAAGCCAACCGAGTAGGGGCGGACGTGATCATTGGAGCCGATGACAATGCCCACCACAACATATGGGGCAGCTCGGACACGAACAACAGAGGTGAGTCTTTACTAGAATTTATACTAACCTCCGACCTAGAAATATGTAATATAGGTAACACTCCCACCTTCACCACAGCCGTGAGAGAGGAGGTACTTGATATTACACTCGTTTCCACTAAAACGCCTAACCTTGTAAGCAATTGGAAAGTGTCAAAAGAACACTCCTTTTCTGATCATAGGTTTATTGAATTTAAGGTAGGCATACAGATGCAAACTAGGCCTAAGTTTGTAGACAAACGGAAGACTGACTGGGGTAAGTACAAAACTACCCTATCGGGTCTTCTATCGGAAGAGCCGCCCCCAACACCAAAAACAGGGGATGAGCTAGACAGAACTGTAAAACAGTTCTCAGGTGCCTGTAACAAGGCCATGCGCACATCATGCAAAGTCGTGAGCAGGATAGGTAAGAGCAAACCACGATGGTGGACGCCGTTAATAAGCTCCCTAAGAAAGGAAAGCAGGAGGCTGTTCAACGAGGCAAAAAGCACCAATGAGTGGACTGCCTATAAGAACAGCCTACGGAATTTAGGAGGTTAGGAAGGCCAAAAGGTCATCCTTTGCTCGGCTCTGCGAGCAAATAGAGGAAACCTCAGAAGCCAGCCGACTGCGAAAAATTTTATCCAAGAATCCGGCAGTCTAAAGCTTCATACAGAAGCAAGATGGAAACTGGACAACCTCATGTACAGAAACGCTGGAGCTACTCATGGATACACACTTTCCAGACAATGGAATAAGTGTAGTGGACTCCACCATAACTGCTCCACCTCGGTATCTGGCTGACAGAATTGTAGGTGGAGATAAGCTAACCTGGAGCATCAAAAGCTTCAAACCCTTTAAGTCACCTGGACCTGATGGGATCAGTCCAGTTGAGCTGCAAGAGGCCATAGATATAGTTACACCTTGGTTGGAGACTATGTTTAAGGCATGTATAAACCTCTCATACATCCCAAAAATATGGAGAGAGGTCGAAGCGGTCTTCATCCCAAAAGGAGGAAAGGCCTCACACACCTCCCCCAAAGACCTGAGACCAATCAGCTTATCATCGTTCCTGATAAAGACACTTGAAAGACTGATTGACTTGCACATGAAGGAGGCATTACACCCTGAAATGCTGTCAATGTCTCAGCACGCATACACTAAGGGGAAATCCGTGGAAACAGCACTCCACGCCTTGGTAAACCAGATAGAGAGCTCGATGAGGCATAAGGAGTTCACGATGGTTGTCTTCCTCGATATAGAAGGGGCATTTAACAACGTGAAGCCTGAAGCCATAGAATCAGCCTTAACTGGACTAGCCATGGACAATGCTCTATGTCACCTGATCGGAAAAATGCTCCGTGAAAGGAACATTAGGGCCACAATGGGAGAATCCCACATAAGAAGGAAGGTGAGTAGGGGAACCCCACAAGGAGGCGTCCTCTCACCGTTGCTTTGGAACATCACGCTAAATGAGCTGCTCCTCCACCTTAGGAAATCCGGCTGCAGGGTCGTCGCCTATGCGGATGACGTAGCAATAGCGGCCTCAGGGAAACACCTCAATACAATGTCGCAACTTGTTGAAGGGGCCCTATCGAAACTAGCGCAATGGTGCAAAAGGTGTGAAAGGTGTGGCGTAGATGTCAACCCGGCGAAAACCGAGCTAGTCGTTTTCACAAGGAAACACAACATCCCAGAATTCAGGCCCCCAATGCTAAAGGGCACTGAACTGGCGATCAAGGAGAGCGCCAAGTACTTAGGTCTCATACTAGACCGAAAGTTATCTTGGAAGCTCAACATAAACGAAAAAGTACGGAAAGCAACGGTGGCGCTGTACTCTTGCAAGAAAGCGGTGGGGAAGTCTTGGGGCCTCAACCCCAAGATTACCTTCTGGCTATACAGAGCCGTAGTTACACCAATACTCTACTACGGCGTTTTCATATGGTGGCCGGCACTTAATAAAAGAGTCCATCAAATGGCGCTTACAAAAGTGCAGAGAATGGCGACGCTCATGATAACGGGAGCCATGAGAACGACGCCTACGAAAGCCTTGGAGACAATCCTGGACATAGCCCCGGTCGATTTAATGGGCAAGCAACTTGCCATTACCACAGCACTTAGACTAAAGTCAGTGCGAATGTTGACATCGGACTATCGTGGACACGCCGGAATAATCAATGAATTTAAAGGGGTGCCCAAAAACATAGACCGATGTCTAGCAACACCTGCTTTTGGTAACAACTTCTCATACCACATACCCTCTAAAGAGGAGTGGATGGAAAAGAAAGAGGTACCAGCAGGACACACGCAGGTCTTTACAGACGGCTCACGGAGGGAGGACAAAGTAGGCAGCGGAGTTTTCTCCAACGACCTCAACCTCAGAATTAGCTTACGCCTGCCGGACTACTGCAGCGTTCTACAGGCGGAGGTAACCGCTATAAAAGGGGCAGCAGAGTGGCTGATGGTAAATGGGGACCCTGGTGAACAGATCCACATTTACACCGATAGCCAAGTTGCTCTCCGGGCAGTTACTAGCGTGTGCACCAACTCAGCAGTGGTCTCTGGCTGTCGGAGAAAGCTGAATGAGCTCGCAGCACACACAAACGTGAGACTCACGTGGGTACCAAGCCACAGCGGGATCTCAGGTAACGCAAAAGCGGATGAGCTTGCAAAGAACGGCACAATCCTGCACTCAACCGAAATATTACAGGATATTGGTATTCCATTTGCCTCGTGCAAGGAGACCATAGCCGAAATAACCTCGAACCTAGCGGAGCGAAGGTGGAGGGACGAAGAAACCTGCGATGTAACCAGGCAAATATGGCCTCACCGAAACAGGAAAAGAAGCACCAACATCGTCTCTCTAAAAAGAAACGATATCAGACTGGCAGTGGGAGTCATCACGGGACACTGTCCCATTGGCAAGCACGCTGAGAGACTGGGCATAGCGAAGCGGGACTACTGCAGAGGCTGCCTGGACGAGGAGGAAGAGGAGAGTGTTCAGCATTACCTATGCCAATGCCCCTCTCTGACCGCAACACGATTGCTCTTCTTAGGCCGACCTTTCTTGGATGATCTCTCTGACCTCGCATCACTAGATGCGCAGACTCTCATGAGGTTCATCCACGGCTCGAAATGGTTTGACGAAATCCCCTGAGGAGGGTTGTACTGCAAGTACCGTGGTAACACAACGGGCCCATCTGAGGCCTATGTGAGCATTAGCTGCCACTTAAACCTAACCTAACCTAACCTAGGGCTATTCATGAAATATTATATATTTTATTTATTTGTACTCATATAAAAAAAGTTGTTTATTTGTACTCATATAAAAATTGAAATTAACGCAACCTTACAATTAGAAGAAATTTTGTCAAAATTCAACCAGTTACGGATTCCCAGCAATATTTTACACAAGAAAACCGAAATTAAATATTTTTTAATCGCCACAAACAATGAAATAATCAAAGCCGCAACACAGATACGGATTCTTGTCTAGTTGAATCCTTGTTCTTGACATATATTTGCAATTGCTTGTCTTGTTGCCCCAGATCAGCGAACAATTTCGAACAATATAACAAAAACCTTTAAAAATGGCAAACTTTAATATTTCTTTTCCTGTGATGATTTCAAGTTCAAATTTGACCTATCTAGCGTTTTTAATTTGTTCTATCAAAATTTGAATTGGTCCTTCAAAGTTAAGTTGTGTCCTTTTAAGTTCAAAATCGTCTTTGGAAGTAAATGCTACTAAATCATAGCTGAAAAAATGTACTGGCTTATAGGAAAGAAATCCTAGCAAATGCTCCGTGGTACGTAACCAATGCTACATAAATGTGTGGGAACCGACACAGTCAAGAACATAGCCGAAAAGCTACGCACTCACTACGAAAAGCGAAAACAATCCAAACGCGGTGGCACTCAGCTGGACCGAGAATTAATCACAAAGAGACTGAAGAAATTAAAATCGGTGGACCTGCAAGCACGATTTCGCACTACCTAACCTTCCAAGACTAAAAAACCCCCACGGAGAAAAATAGAGCAGCGTGTGTCATTTCTACATCTATACTGCCTACAGTCATCAAAGCTAATAAATGTTGCATACTGCAAAAGAGCTTGTAGTTCCATGTGTTGAAGTGAAAATTAAAAAAAAATCGTCTTTTTAGGTACAAAATTGACGTTAGTTTGAAAGTACTTTAAACTTCCTCTCTTTAATTTTAATTTAAAATATTCTTTCAAATAATATATTTAATGAATATTTTGAAATTGAATACATATACTAAACTCCTATAAAATTTAATTTTAGCCCAAATATGAACAACGACAAAAAGTCAGGGGTATGGAAAACATTCCAAAAAGTAACCGAAAATACGGCAAAATACACTCTGTGCAATTAAGTTTTAAAAGGTAATACCCAATTTAGTTATTTTTATACTTAAAACCGGATTTTAACCGGTTAACCGGTTTTTTACTCTGCGAAAAACCGAAAACCGGTTTTTGAAATTTTATCGGTGTTTTGGATGCCCTAATCAATACCTACTTGCTGAAAGATTATTCTCTCCAGCAGCTAGAACTATAATGATCAAAATGATCAAAGCACAGGCATAATGATCAAAACACGTACATCATTAAAGGATGATGTGATCTTGTGACTTATAGTGTATAATTTCAGTTAGTTTTAAAGTTTTTAAATAATCAAAATTCATTGCTTTGTAACCTTTAACATCAAATATTGTAACCTGTGAGAATGAATACAGTATCGTACAATTGTGGGTATTTTATCACATAAAAATAATCTATTTAACAAATAATCATGCATTTATTAATAACAGTAAAATTAATGATTACACAGTTTTAGACTACCTTAACAATAAGTTTTAGCTATATAGTTATTTCGATATGAACGATATTTGTCGAGATGAGACGTGACGAGACGAGACAAACGGTTTCGAGAGCGAGACGAGACAAACGATTACGTCAGCAAGAGCGAAACGAGACACACGGATAAGAGAGCGAGAGCGAGATTGAGACGAGAGTAATTTTTTCACAACTAACGAGACGGAGACAATATTTCATAAACTCTTGCCTGGTCCCTTGTTGGTTAGTCGAGAGTGATTGGTCATATTTTGAAAACTATATATTAACACACACTTGCGTACTTGAGTATAACTATAAGACAAACTTTTAGTGACATAATTGTTTATTAAAAGAAGAAAATATATCTATATTATATATCTATATTCTTTTTTGTACTGGATACAACCCATAACATTTGTATAATTTCAAGTTTATTGTCAAGACAAGACCGAGATTCTTGCAAATTTACGGCGTTTTAGACAGAAATCTACAAAAAGTGACCCTACTATATCTAGATATTTTCATGATAAAAACATGATTTTAGTTGCGGATTTTTGATATTTGTTAATCAATACAGGTTTAAATTATAGAAAAAAAAATATTTTAATAAAACTAAAGTACCGATTGTGACAAATTTGACAGACCAACAAATATCACACGATAAACGTTAAAAATAGTGATTGGTCAGTTAATATTCTGAGGCTAGAGTAACTAGAGTAAATGTGACAGTTAGTGGCAGTAAGTATCTAACTTATGAATAAGAGTATAAGAAGCTAAGCATAATGGTCTTGATTAAAATGTGGATTTATATTTATATCCTTAGATTTTATAAAACAAAAGACTAGACAGATAAGAATAGAGAGACAAGAATAGACAGACAAGACTAGACAGACAAGACTAGACAGACAAGACTAGACAGACAAAGATTGGACAAACAAGGCTAGACAGGCAAGACTAGACAGACAAGACTAGACATACAATACTAGGCACACAAGACTAGAGAGACATATCGTAGGACTTTATAAAAGACTGTTTTAAATATTTTTTAATGATTTTTATTCATTATAAAGTGTTGACCAATTACTGTAAATCCACTGAACAACCACTATATTTATGTGACCGATAACTATGTTTTTGGATGAATCAAACATTTATCTTCTTATTTTCTGTAAATTTTTTAATTTCTGATTTGAATTATTATTTAAATAGAAAAGCGTCGTTTTTTACAATTACTAGCAATATAATAATACATAAATTCATGTTGTACAAGCATGCAATTTATTATTTTCTCTGTTCAAATTCTAAAAGGATCTGTATAATAATCACTGTACTGTTTAGCCCTAATCAATTTACAATTGACAAATCGCAATTAAGATAATATATCTAATAATATTTTGTTTAATAAAATCCCCCTCATTATAGACCCATGTATGGCCGTTTTACTCGCACGACATTACACACAATTTTAAAACTTCGGTAAATTTGGCATGAAATTGATTTGATTTCTAATTGAAGATTATAATGACCGCAATGATATTATTTTTTTATGTTGAGATTAAAGAATGTCGGGGACCCCAACGAATCATCTGCGAAGATTAAGAAATTAAACAAAAAAATAATTTTTATAATAGATAAGCTAAATGGTCAAATGTGGCTCGCAAGACTACACTGGATGTGTACTCTCGCAACCCACATTTGGCCATCGTTGATATATTCCTACAATATTCAACTTAAGTCAACAATTGGTCAAATAGAATAAAAGAAAGACATATCATTGAAAAAAATAATTATATAGAGATTTTTTAATTTACGTTAAGTGAATATCATATAATGAATGGTCATTTAATAGTAAATACTTGTAATTATCCGGACTTTCATGTATTAAAGTAGATAAATGTAGAAAATAAATGTAGTATAGATTTTTTTCTTAAGGAAGGAAATTAGTATGATTCCTTATAAAAAGTGGTAAAAGAAAAGCGTTATGTGTGGGAAAGTGAAAGAGACTACCGGTGCTATACATTTTGCGTCTATTATCGATCTATAAAAGGCATTCGTGTGGTTTTTAGCGGATTGGCGAGTTTGTTAATGTAGTGTGCAAAAAATATATATGGCAAACTAATTAAATAAATGCAGGCGCAGCAGCAGCCATTGCAAACAAATGCTCAGTCCGCAGCGCAACGCGCCGCTCCGCAAGAACTTGCACCTGTCCTACAACTGGCGTGTTCCGGTCTGAGTTGCGCAGAATTTTTTATTTACTTTTATTTCTTTCTCTCTGGCCGCAAATATTTTAATAATATTAAATAATTCCAGCAGCAGCAAACCATTTCTCGATGATAAATCGAGTCGGTTTTCTGTCGACGTGCCTTGAATATAAGTGTAAAGCATCGGTGCGTGTCGCGAGTTCGAAAAGTGGCCAAAAAAGGACGCGGATCGACGTGGCCAATTAAAATTTCCCAAGTGCGGCGTGTGTTGGTATAAGTTATATAAAGAACGGGCGGCCTTTATCGCAATTCCGAATGCGTCGGAAATGAGAATCCAATTACAAGCGAAACGATGCAAGCGTCAAGCATGTCCCGGCTTCGTGCCTGTGGAACAACGGACCGACAGCCGACAGGCCTTCTTTTCCGCGCAAATAAAATTCCTCGGCGGAACAGAGAATTAAAATTCTTGACGGTTGTAAAACGAGACGCTATGCTTTGCGCGTCCTGCCAAACGAATACCCCATTTGTTAATTGCATGAAAATTACATTTTTATGCCAATCCTTTCTCAAAAACGCATCTTGCACTACACCCAACATGGAAGCGAAATCAATTAACTATATTTCCACCTTTCGTAGCGGCTTCATGTAAAGCGAAACGTTTTTGTACCTGATTAATACCAACACGTATCCAAATTACACTCTTTTTCCTTACCGTTTCACGCATTATCGGTTATTTTTTCTAAAAACGAAGATCTAGTTTGCAAATACCGTCCAACATCTGCAGCTCGTTAAAATTAACAGTGAACGTAATAAGAATCCACTTAAATTTGAACAAAGAACGCGAACACTCAATGCAGAACCATGTCAAATATGATTTAAAGTCTGCCTCTAGGGTTACAATAACACGCCTTTATTGCTTATTTAAAATCGGCAAGAGTACAGAACCGGCATCTGTCCCATTGGAAGACTCCCAATAACCAATCACCTCACCCTTATCTCCTGCCATCAATAAGTAATAAATGTCGGTACGTGACTCTTGACGCAATATGTCTGCGTTATGTGTCCCTAACGCATGACTCACTGCGTATAATATGTTATGTATAGGCCCACGGTAATTCCGTGATATATGACTTAACGAGAGCAACCTATAACTCTATTATGGAAATTCTGCATATATTTAAATTAAAATTTTAAATTATTCCATTGTATATATGTAACCCAACATACCTACAATACCATACATTACATGTTATCCTGCTATCATACCGTCCCCGCATAACTTACAGAATCCATAACTAAAACGCGCAACTCTCAAGGCACTTGAAGAAAGTCAACAACTTGCAGAACAAAAAATGAAAAGAAAAACGCGATTAAACATTTATACAATATAAAATACCAATATATTATTAATTTAACCGGCAACAACAAACAGAAAAACATACCCCCATAAATCGGATAATTGTTTCTCATAAATAAAATTACGATAAAATAGTAATATAATAAATACAGAACGACGCATTTTTCTTCATCTAATTGTTCCGGCCTACATTTTTTACACCCAACAATTTAATGCGTGCAGACGTATCAGATCGCATAATTCATAATTAACTAACAACAATTTACTAGCTGAGCATACAATAATCGCATAAATCATTTCCAAGTTACATTTCCAAAATATAACCTGCTAACTTCTAAGCAACTAAATCTTAACATTTATTAATAAACTAAAATATAATTGATTTTATAAGATAAAACAAATCTGGATATAGTCGAAGAATTAAATAAATCAAGAAGAATAAATAAATTAAGAAGAATTAAAAATTAAATAAATTAAAGAATAAGTACATTGATTCATTATTCAATTATAATTATTTTATACGAAAAATGTGTGATATTTTAATATATTTTTGTTATAAAAGGAGTTATATAAGCATAGTAAAGATCTTCATCCTAACGTATTCAAGCAAAGAGATTTAAGGAAAATCTTGCAGTACGTGCAGCGAGAAACAGAGGGCCTCGGCAAGTTAAAATCCGGAACCAGGATTTCGAGGTCTCTAGAAAACTTTCCCTCTAAAGCCGGGCTTAAAAACTTTCCGCGGAGATACGTCCCTAAACCGATTTTTAAAATTCCAATATAATGGAAAAGCAGAAGGAAAAAAAATCAACACAAAAAAGGAAATCCCATTATTCATTTGGTTGTGGAGGCGATTATGCGATATGCAATTGTAGAAGTCGTTTGGCTCACGATCGCGCAGTGGATCGCATTGGGCGTACACAATGCGTCGCGACGGCTAACTTAAACAACATAAAAAGAACACACACAGTACGACATCATTTATTTTAAATGTGTCCGTTTCGAATTTATCATACAAAAGAATCTGAATTGTCTTGCAATATTTATCGGTTTTGGGAAAGAAGGGATGAGACTTTCTCTTCTGTGAAATATCTACAAAATAAATGTAGGTTTTTTAAACAAGCTTTTTAACAAAAGGGTGCTAAAAATCTGGTTTCAAGAGAAAGTTGCGACGAAAAACATAGACACCACAGGGTGCGAGATAAAACTGCACTTTTTTAGGGAATATTTTATGGTTTAGGAGATAAGATATTAGTGGAATTATACCAGTAATTTGCTATAATAAACAATATCTCGAAGCGATGCTGATAAATACGAGAAGGGCGGAACTATAACCAGCCCTAGGGACAGACGACTAGGAATAAGAAGCAGAAGAATAATAACTTCATGATTATTATAACGCAAAAAGAAAGAAATTTATTTAGTGTAGTTATGAAAAAAAATCGAAAGGGTGAAAATATAACAAAACTATTGGCTATATACGGTGGACAATAGACAAGCACGTACATGTGAGCATCTTGCAATTATTGGAATTGGAAATAGGAAAAGGTTTTTTTGTGCTGCAGCTAAAAAGAGTAGAAAGTTTTTTTAGAACCAATTTTTTGCTAGCAAAGTGTGTCAAAATTGTACCTTTGTATTCAAATAGGTATAGTAAAAATGTTACACTAAGCTTACCATAAAATGTACAAAAGCAAAGATACTTATTTTTCATAAGCAAATAAAAAGAAATGTTCAGCTTTTTATCACACCAATATTTACCGCGCCATAAAACCACCCTCGCAAAAGAGAAAGTTGCCCACTTTAAAGTATTTATTTGTATAATTTTAAACTGAAAAATCCAATAAAATTAAGCGCCTACTGAATAATGTGCATAAAAATATCATTGCTTTCATGATAACACATTCCTCAGCTATTTAGTGTTAGGCCTAATGCGGTTCAAATTGTGTTTTGTATATTAGGTGTCGGTTATGAGGGTTCCGGTTCCGGAATTGTGGGGCGCGTCTCCGCGACGGCGGCATTAAGCACCCCGGGAAAAATAAGCCCCGAAGTTTGATGCTTGATGAATGTCTTATGGCACGTTTAGGAGAAATAAAGCGATTCTCATTCAGGACTTGTGCTGAACAGACCCTATATCAGGTTATTACACGTTCCAATAGTCGGGCGCAATATAATATCACGGGCGGATGCGTCCACCCCATCAGGGACACAATACGCGATCTCTCGGGGAGAAAGACAACATCATAAATACAGAGTGAGACCGAGCTACTGTGTATATATATATATACTACGTGTAATATACTCACACTGCTATTGTAACAGTTAATTACTGCATAGACGGGGGGATTGTCTGTCGTGGTTTATTGTATACACAAAACATTAAAGGGGGGTCCTCTTACCTGAAAATAAAAGAAAAATAAAATTAATAATAAGATTTAGATGCCAATCGGATATATTTTAAGAAGGTATTTGTAGATTGGATTTATTAGGAGATTTCTGGTTTGTTTTATAGCTGTGAAACATACTATTTACAGCCTGCAACAATTAGGATTAGTCTGAATTTATGACCTTATCTGATACGCTAAATGCAACTCCGAAACTCGCTTTATTTATATTCAAATGTATTATACATATATACTGTAATATGTATATAGTTGTGATCATTTCGTGCCGCTTCTTTTACTATTTTTTGGTTATAAAATATACTGCAGGGGGTAGTAAATACACTCGCTTATATGCCCAGAGGCGCAACAGTGTATAAATCCGCATTATGTTTATAACGAGCAAATGTAATCTGTCAATGGGTAATTGAACTATTGCCGATCAATATGCTATAGAACA
This sequence comes from Phosphuga atrata, assembly GCA_944588485.1. NCBI lineage: Eukaryota > Metazoa > Arthropoda > Insecta > Coleoptera > Silphidae > Phosphuga > Phosphuga atrata. The sequence goes on along the minus strand of OX155898.1, from coordinate 41,840,287 downwards.
ATGCGGGGTTGCAGTCCATACAGCCCATACAACATTCATTATTTCTCGCTCAGAGGATAAATATTATTCGTACTATTTCTCAATTTGAACGTTTTATTTAATATTTATTACTAAATATTTTACAAACAAATATATTATTACACTTCCTTCAAAATCTAACAATCATTTCAATTTCTATTTTATATCAAATAGCACTAAAAAAGAACAAATGATATGTAATATTTTACATTGTATGGGACATTATGTAACATTGTATGGGAATATATCGGATTGCATAATGTTCAATTTTGCAGTCTCCTTCTAAATAATCGCAATATGATTGTTATTCAGCACCTTTAATGTAAATATATAAGACCGCTGCAACATTTTAGACCCGTATTATAAATTTTAACATTTTTAAGAGCCATCAAGAACGAAATAGTTATTTACATTAGAGCGCGGAAACGTTGATTTTACAACGCGACAGCTCGTTTGCGGAATGAGCCCGACGGGCGAGTTCCCCATTAGGTGGAGCGTTGAAAAATCATTTACGCATGAAATTTGTATAAATTTTTCTGGCCGACAATTATTATTTAAGAAACAAATACATTTAGATTATTTACAATATTTTAAATTATTTAATTTTTTTGGCGCAATGTTGCAAAGTACGGCTACTTTGCGGTAAAGTGTCTTTACCGCATAGTACCCAAATAGTAAACCTCTGTGTCGAAAATATAACACGAAACGATAAAAAAAAAATTCGGTTCAAAAGGGAACGGTGCAAATGGAATATTATTTGCTATTTGAAATTATTTAGGTTGGATTGAACATGCAAAAAGGCAAAGTTGGTCATCAAAATCAACGTAACAAGCTGTTAATCTTGTTAATCTTGTCTTGTTAATCCTGTCAAAAGATTACAATCAATTTCATGTTCCCAAAACGTATGATTTGTCCAAAAGGACAACAGAGAATGTATGGTACAAAAGGTTTCGGAAGTTTCCAGAAAGTATTCACTGACGATCAAGAAGGAACACAATATTTGACTGCAATGGAAACGCAATATTTGGACTCACTCTTAAAAAACTCTGTTGCATCGTTTACGAAGTTATAGCGCGAAAATACATTAAAAATTGAAATAACAACGCGAAATAGCAGCCATACTGTCGCCATCTTCTTACAAAAAGAAGTTAGTTGAGGCTCGAAAAAATAAAGAAAATAAGAAACAAAAAAATCGAGCATTCGATATCTATTATAATATACCTAATATCTAATCATAACCATGCCATTTTGTCCCGCCTATCGTGCACAAGAATCTATACAGTGCGTAAAGTGATGAGGTTTCCTATAGAGAAAATTTTGTCGGGTTGTTGATCTTAAATATGTATTTCTGTTTGTAAACAGGGATGGCACGAAACTCAAACATTTATCTTATTATTTTCTGAACAAAAAAATAATTCCACACAGTCTCCTCCAGATCCAGCACAATCTTCAACTCTTTTCATAATCGAATGTAAACGTTGTTTAACATTTCAGCATTAATTTCTCGAGCAAAATTGCCCCGCAATCTATATGTTTAGGAAATTTACATCGCTTCCCATTGGTTCCCTGCAAACTTTTTGCTTTAGGTACCCCCGAAGAAAGAAATCCTTGGGATTTAAGTCTGGTCACCAAACTAGCCAATCTATTGGTCCATGTCATCCAATCCATCTACCAGGAAAATGTAAATTTAAAAACTCTCTCACAATCAAGGTACCATGAGCTTGAAACCCATCTTGTTGGAAATAGATGTATCGCAATTTCTCTTGCTTAAGTAATGACAATAACAAATTCTGTAGCATTTCCCAAGTAATTATTTTTATTTAAATTTCCATTAAAAAAATAGGTCCAATTATTCTGTCAAACAGCATTCCGCACCAAACATTGACTTTTTGATATCGCTGATTCCCGGCTTTAGTTCTAAAATTTGGATTATCCTTTGACCAATATCTAAAATTTTGTGAAGAAACAGTACCATCGTAAACGTTGCTTCATCACTAAATATTAAATTTTGATAGAACAGGCGATATTCCATAGTGTTCTCACCAATCCATAAACAAAACTCGAGTCTAAAAGCTTGATCTGCAATCTCTAAGGTGTGCCTGAATCTAGATTTATGTGGATACATTTTATTCGCTTTATAAAATGTCTGCAATAATGTATGACTAACATTGAATTCAGTTGCTCGCTGGAGTAAAGAAATCCTAGGATTCCGCAACTCGAGTCGATAGCCACATGCATTCATTATTTTTTTGGCTTAATTAACTTTTTACTTCGTTTTAGCATAGTAACAAATGTAAATACTGTTGAGTGTTTCAATAAATATTTAAAAAATTATATAAAATACCTAATAAATTTGACCTGTTTGAACGGTCCCATTTTTTTTGCAATGTTGACAGTTACTTGCACTTTTGACTTTTCGAAGGATTTTCAGTTTGAATCGCTATTTCTATAATAGCAAAAGCTAAAAAACCATGTTATAGATATTGTTTTGTACCGGAATGCAAAAACACTATTATAAGTACACCAGATAAAGTGTTTTTTTTTTGTTCCAAGAAATGCGAAAATGCGTAAAGAATAGTGTAAAGTTATAAGAAGGGATGAAATATCACCAAAATCGTGTTTATATTGTTGTGAAGATCACTTTAATGTAAGTATTTTGTATTTCGATAGTTTACATGATGTGAATTTCTTCCAGGGTTTTACTAAATGTCGAATTTATTTCAGATTGAGGAAGATACAACAAATTATGTTCAATACACCATAAAACAACAAGGGCAAAAAGTTATACTGCGGTCCAAGGAAAGAGTTGTGCCTCATATATTTCAGTGCCAAAAAGAAAATATGCCACCACCACAAGAGGGAATATGTACTATTAAAAGACAAGGATTGTCACTAGTAACTGCCAAAAGTACAAATGCTATGAAGCCAGGCAAGGTAGTTATCATATTGAAGGAAATGATGATTATCGAGCAAGGGCCAGTACCTCTGGCATGGATGTCTCTGAAACAGAGCACATCTAGTAATACTAATGACAAAGCTCTGCAAGAAAATATTAAGTCAAAGTACAGAAGTAAAAGTGTTCAAGTAAATTTAAGAATGGAAAAGAAAAATGTTGCTCTATCTCCTCTTCGACTTTTATTACAAAATATTGCAACTTCACCAATAATATCAGCTAGGAAGTTATTTACAGATAACCCAGTTGATAGTGCCATGGCATCTATTTCTTCTGATCCTTCAGTGATATCCCCTGATTATGCATCATGTAGCTCATCTGAATTAAGTTGGATGCAAGATGATTTGGAGGATGATAAACATTGAAAAAATGTAATGCGAATTGGTACAATAACTGCTATAGGAAAAGAGCTTAAGATGTTGATATTATTACCCAAACCATCATATCAGTTAATAAAACTTTTAAGTGAAAGCATCCCACATCCAACAATAGACATACTAATTACATTCAAGAAATTAAAATAAATGAATCATTTAACAGCAGTTTGGTTATTCTCAGAGCACATCAGAAATGCATCTATTTTTGGTAAATTTTCCGATTGTGCTTTAACAAAACCACTTTCCGTCATTGTTCTTGATAATTTATAAAGTCACTATAGATCAAAATGGCACTAGGTACTAACACACAAGAAAAACACTACAGTAATATTGCACAGCAAAACAGCACAGTGAATTCTGACGTCTATAAATGTCATAACGTGTGCGTCACAGTCCTTAGTTTCGGTTGGACCAATGGTGATGCGTTTCGCAAATTTGAATTTCGCTCGCATATTTTAGACTTTTTGATTTTAATTTTTGGAATTAAATACAAACTAAATAAGAAAATAATGGTATAGGTGTAATTGCAAGTATCGGTGGTAAAATAATCAAGTAAATCTAAATCTCTTGCATATTCTCTATTGTCACAGGACACAATGCTCTACTCAAAACGGATCACGTTTCATCAAACTTTTGGATTCATTAATTTTGTTAACTCTGTTCTGCTTACACTTACATTTGGATATTTTTCATTAAATAACTGGATTGCATATTTATATTTGACTTCGTTTTTATTCGAATAAAGCTTGGGAATACGACATTGATGTGCAAAATATCTTCATGGATTATAAGCAACCTCTATCAAATTCTACAGCAGCTGAAGAACACCAACTAAACTGGTGAAAATGATAAAGAACAATAGTGCGGGTCCAAAACCAACTTACAACCCCTTCAAAATAACGAGAGAAGAGAGCAAAAAGGGGAGGGGCTGGCACCCACACTCTTGAACCTAGCGCTGGAATTTGTTATAAGACGTTTGGGTGTAGGTAGGGATAATATCTTATCCAACAAAACAGTGCAACTAGCGGCATATGCCGATGACATAAATATTATGAGCAGAAGTGCCGACGAAGCGCAAAGGACCTATGCCCAACTAAAGCAGCTGCCAAAGATAGCGGGCTCAGCATCAACACAAGCAAAACAAAGTGATGACACAGAGAAGAAAGCGCGGGCCAGAATTACTGTTACCAGACAACATCGAGGACAGAGGTACAATAGATCTACGAACGTTGCAGTACAAGTCGTCACCACCAATGCTACAACATCGATGATGTCAACAAATTTATATATCTGGGTATGTAAATCAACAAAGATGGTACCGAAGACGGAGAAGTAAGAGGCCGAGTCCTAGGAGCAACTAAGGCGTGCTATGCAATGGCGGAAATATTAAGATCTAATAGTGTGCACCGCAAGAACAAGCTTAGAATATACAAGACAATAATTCGAACGATCGCATGCTATTGAAGCGAAACATAGACTTTGACCGAAAAAACCAAGAACACAATGGACATAGTTGAGCACGTAGTGCTACGTAGGATTCCAGGAGTGGTAACAGTCGGAAAAATCAGAAGGCCAAGGTACAATAGCGAGCTATACCAGATATACCAAAAAACATCGATTTCTACATTCATAAGACTGCAAAGGCTAAGATGGGCAGGATACGTGCTCAGGTTGAATAACAACCATCTCCCACTAAGAGCACGGAACGCAGAAATGGAAGGCAGGCGGCCGGTATGGAGGCCAAAAAAACAATGGGAGGAAGAGACCCGGGAAGACGCATACCAAATACTCGAAATAAGAGCGTGGAGAAGAATAACGAAGGATAAGGAAGAAAGGAGGAAAAAATACAGGAGGCCAGGGTCCGATTTGGGGTGTAGCGCCATATGAAGAAGTAGATTCGCTGCTCTAACGTTAACATTGTTTTCATATTTAGCTCGCTGAACTGTTAATAAATGTCACTGGTTAACGAGCAATACATGGGTAACACAATACTGATGCAACGTTCGGACTTAGTCATATTTAAAATTCACAAGTCGACATTATTTCAAGTTTTTGATGTTATCTTAACACTTATGTCAATACCCAGTCGTTACTACGTTGTTCAATACCCGGGTACCCGTGTACCCGCATGGGTTTTTCGTTCAATAAAATAATTTTAATACCCGGAGACTTTCACAGTACAACTCGGGATTACCCATAGAGTATTCCACTACCCGAAAAACCCTATTTCTATAAATGAAACCGCCGGGTAGGCAAAGTACGGGATCAAAATATGGTGGATAAGCGACGCCAAAAATTCATATCCATTGAAAGGTCAAATATAAAGGATCCGGAGGAAATATTACAATGTATAATTTTTTTACTACTTTACCTTTAGCAAAGCATTTATTGTATGGAACCTAACAATTGTAGGAACATTGAAAAAAGAAATAAAAAACACATTCTAGTAGATATGCTAGTATCTAAAGATCGTGAAGAATTATCTTTATTTGGATATTTAAATATTTTGGATATTTTATTTCTCTATTTGGGTCTCATGAAAAAGTTACTCTATGCTCTTATGTTCATAAAAAAAAGAAAGTTGTTATACTTCTATCTACGATGCACTCAGATTTGCAGCGAATACAATAAAATAAACCAGAAATTGTTCAGTATTATAATAAACCAAAAATTGGTGTGGATATAATGTTGTAGGATCATGTTATATTTGTTACCAGGATGTCTACAAAAAACGGAGAAAAACCGTGAAAATCGTGTAAAGAATGTAATAAATTAGTTTGCGATGAACATTCAAAAGCAATTGTAAAATGTGACGCATGTTGCCAACAATAAATTGAATATAAAAATATTTTATGTATAATTTATAATAAGTTTTACAATAAAATTAATTAAAAGTTAAATAAATCCGTTTATTTATAAATAAAGTAATATTTTTTATCCCTAGAAATAAGTTTAATTATTTATTTATATATGGGTACCCGGGTACGCCGGGTATTGAACAACGGGGTAGTTGACTTTAAGTCCAAAAAGTTTATATATTTTTTTGGCACATTTTATTATTTATGTATATGAATCGATGTCAATAGACTCAAATAACGAGGATCTGAAAGGATTTGATGATTTTTCGTTAAATAAAAAAGATATTAAATAAAAAAGATATAAAAAAGATATTAAGTAAGAACATGCAAAAGGGTACCCGGGTATTGACATAAGTGTTAAAAAAGTTTTTCCTATAGGAAACCGCTTCACTCTACACAGTGTATTACTCTTACTCCTTACAAAAATCTATATATTTATTTTGAAAAACATGAAAATTCGGTTATTCTTTTTTCGTTAATTCGAAACACTCCAGTAAAGACATTACATTTGCAATAACATAAAATCATTACATTTAATTTGAGAAAAATATCATCAAAAATAATTACTAACTTGATTTAATTAATTAAGGTAAAGTTGGGTAGCTGGGATAGAAAAGTAAGTAGGAGACAACCCAATATTATTTTCACATTTTCTTGTCGATCCCAAAAATAGTATCAGAACAACTGGAAAAATTCGGAACTCATCCATTTATTTCAATAGTAGAGGAAACATATAGGAGCTGTAACAATGTTCAACATAAAGCATAAAAAACCGAACCACAAAACTTTAAAAACCCAGAAACTAATTACTAACTTGATTTAATTTAATTAACTAAAGTAAAGTTGGGATACTGGGATAGAAAGGTAAATGGGAGACCACCCGATATTATTTTACAGTTTCTTTACAGTTTTACAGTGACGATCTCAAAAATAGTACCAGAACAACTAGAAAAATTCGAAACTCATCCAATTATTTTAATGGTAGAGGAAACATATAAAAGCTTTACCAGTGTTCAACTCTGTAAAAAGAGCATTTTAAATTCAAACAAATCGCAATTCCTAAGGCTAGTAAACAAATTTAAGTTAAATTACGACATGTTTCTGGTTGATAAGTTCAAGACGTGTAGAACTATATTGAAATATTTGTGTCGGAATTCTCTATCATAAAATATATAAATATATTATTAGAATTATATTAACATATGAAGGGTACAAGGGAAAAGCCACGCATGTCCACCTAGATTCGTTTTGAGAAAATTAAAATTTAAGGTTAGGACTTACGTTGTTTTTCCCCTGGATATCTATTTTATAATGTCAGTTTTATAGGGACTAACGTGCTTTTTCTCTAATCTTATGCAGTGGAACATAAAATATACTTCTAATACTAACATATGACAGTACCAGTTTAATATTGACAGAAAATGGACCCCCGCGGTTTTTCCCCTGTGCCCTTCATATAATATTTTGCTGCCTGGTTGCTTTTTAATATAACAGGAGGTAGCAAAAATGCATAAAAACTTTAACCTTTGCGCAGAATTTTTGTTTATTTTAGATTTAACCGTAAAGAAAGCAGATAAAGTCAAATACTTCTGGAATAGGACTTCACACGAGTCTCGTTTTTGATCTTGTCTTCAATTTTTGACTCTGAGATGGCCAGCCGTTGCATTTTCTTCATGAATTTTAACTGCTCGTTCTCGACTGGGGCAAGTTCGAGTTGCTCGGGTTCAAATTTATGAAGAAAATGTTACGTCTGCCCGGAACGAGATCAGAAACGAGACTTGTGTGAAGCCCTATTCTGGAATTACGAAAACACGATAGGTGTGCAAAGACAATGTAGGAGACTTACCATCAGATGAAATTGAGATTAGTTTGAAGCAGATGGAACTGTTCAGAACTTGTTCAGAATTTAATGCGAAGTTTCAGAGTAGAGTTTATGTTTATCATTTCAGTTGAAAGAAACCTCTAGTTTCATATGCAAATTATGATAATAATTGAATTAACTTATTTGTGATGTAAATGTGGTTTTTAATCATAATCTCATTGTAAATTATATTATCAATAAATAAAACTAAATTTTAGTATGATATATTTACTATAAGTTTAATCTTTTTTGTAATAGGTACCTGACACAACCGCCAAAGAAGTTTTATGTCAACCACGCGTAAAGGTACAGATAAAATAATGTTTAATATTCTTTATATTTGTTTTTATATGATGTTTTATAAAAATGTATTGATATGTTGATTTATATAAATGAATGTATATATTTTTTAATTCTGTCTTTACAATATATTTTAAATAAAAGTAATAAATTCAAACATAGAAGTTTTAGTTTTATTTAAAAAGTTTTAGTTTTACTTCAAAAAGTGACATTCCCGAAAACACATTTATATTCTTTATCCATTGATCAATTTCTATAACATTTAAAATTGTTAAATCGGAAACGTAGGCAGAATATAGACTTTACTGACGGTTATTTTCCTCGGAAAAAAGTTGGAGTTACCCTCAATTCGCAAATATTGGAACTGATAGAGAGTTTATCAATCAGACCACACATCAGAAGAATCACTATCACCAACTCAAGACGAAATCCATCTAACGAGCAGATTAATGTAGTTTTGTATAACGACCTAATATTTAACAAAACAAAGAATTTATTTCAATCACTTTTTTCAAACTAAATATCAATTAGGTTAGACCAGAGGTTCTCAAACTTTTCGAAGTCGGGGAACACTAAACTCTGATATATTTTTAAGCGGAACATCTACAATCTACAATATAACATTAACATTTAGACAGGGGGCGCGGGTAGATAACCTTTTTGAAACCAAAAGAGTAATAGCAAACAGAATAATGTTCGCAAAAACACCTTCTTATTATAGAGGAAAAAAAACGGAATCGTGTCGCAGCTTGTGATTGACAACCCCTGCTTCAAAGTGCTACTTTTAGAAAATAATATGTACCTATGTATATCAAATATGTACCGATATTGATTGATGCAAATATATTTATTGAAAACACAATTAAAATTATACTATTTTATTGGGACGAACAAGTGATAAAGCCACTACATATTTCTTCGTCTAAATTGACCAGTCTATCGCGTTTCTTTTTTGTCTTTATATTAACCATAATTGAAAATCCTGCTTGGCAAAGATGTAACGTGGAACATAACAATAATATATTCAGGCCTTTTTTTGCTTATTCTCCGGTATTCATTTTTAACTGAGACCCAAAAATTTTTAGGATTGTTTTCATGGAACTGTCATTTTAATCCACGATCTGAAGAAAACGACGTCAGTCTTCTTCTTCTTCTTTTAAATTAACACTAGAAAATTCGGAAGAAACAAACGGGTTTCTTATCCAATCATATTGTTCTGGGTTTTGCAATGGAAAAAATTGCAATGGAAAAAAATTTTTATCTATTGTTAATAAATGTTCCATTATCGAAGAAACGATTGCCTCGTTGCTATTTTTCACACAGGCGAACATTTCTATGTATCCCTCTCTTTTTCCAATAGTTTCTCCATGGTAAAAGTATTTTTCATTGAACATAATTTGTCCATAAGAATGTTTTCATCTTTTCCTTTCATACTGACAGTATTAAAATAAACAAAAATATCAGCCAAATACGCCAAATTATCGCACCAATCATCATTTTTTAGATAATTTTAGATTATTAAATTTTTTAGAAAAAGTTTTTAAATTTTTTATTTCAAGTAATTCATTTTTTAATATCAGCAGACGATTTAAAACCTTTCCTCGTGACAATCACCTCACTTCGGTATGAAGAAGTAAACAATCATAATCCGCTTCCATCGATGAACAAAGTTGTTTGAGAATTCGGTTCTTCGTCGGTCTCATTTTAATAAAATTAACCATGGCAACCTACTTGGTCAAATAAGTCGTCTAATTTCTTGAGCATTGTTTTTATGACAAGTACTTCTCAGTGCAAGAAACAATAATGAAATATTATATTTGAATTTATGGTTTCAGCTAAAGTCACAAATCCTTTGATTGATCCTGTCATGCACCCTACTCCATCGGTACAAATACCGACACAATGATCCCATGATAACTTTAACACATTCAAATACGTTGTTATTCCATAAAACAAGTCCTGACCACCTGACCAGTTCTAGCACCCAAAAGTTCTTTGCAGCATAAACATTGATTTATTATCTCTTGTTCATAAATAAATCGTACAAAACCTAAGAGCAATGCCTTGCCACTTATGTCAGTTGATTCGTCTACTTGTAATGCAAAAGACATATTAACAACCTTATTATTACTACGACATATTAGTTCTTCTACGAATCGTATCACACACCAAAATCTTCAAAATTTCCTTCTTTGCTTCTTCCCCAAACACAATTGTCACTATTTCACGACAGGCAGGCAAAATGAGAGATTCTGCCATCGTGTGTGGCTATAATTTTTATATAATAATTTTAGTGCTACAAAATCGGTAATTTTATAGCAATTTGTACTTTATTACTTATTTCATTGCGTTTTCAAAAACGCAATTTCCTTTGTTTGCCTTTCATTTCTGAAAGCCTTTTAAAATGTTCTTTTTGGCATTCTGAATTGTAAAGCTAGCTTTGACATTGTGTATACGTCCAGCGAAACTAGATTTTTACACAGAATGTTGCAAAGTCTGGCTACGGTGCGGTAAAGTGACCAGTAAATTTTAACCTTTCAAGAATACTTACAAAATAAATTAAGTATAAGACAATAAAATCTCAATAAAACCTTCCAATATTGTAAATAATCTAAATCTATTTGTTTCTTAAAAAATAATTGTCGGCCAAAAAATCTTATACAAATTTCGTGCGGAAATGATTTTACAGCGCTCTAGCTAATGAGGTAAAATAGCTAAACTATCTGTTGCGTTGTAAAATCAAGTTTCCGCACTCTAATGTAAATAAGTAATATCTCTCTTAAAAGATTTTTATGTTCAGTTGTGAAATGACGGATTAATTCAGCGGGCGCCATCGCTCTATTTTCAAGTTTCTTGCCGAATAAACTGCAGAGCGGTGTTGGACAAACTGTATTTCCGGTCCAGGTAAATCAAAAGTATTTTTCGTCATACAAACGATTGACATTTCGAGTTCATTGCATATTTTTTCTGTATTCTTCATTCTCTTCAATTCTACAAGTTCTAACAATTTATATTGCTATTTTTAAATTTATAGTAGATAATTTCGTCATAAAGAAACCTCGTCTTGATTACGATAATGACAATGCTAGGTCATTATCGTAATCAAGACTTTATGACGAAATTATCTACTATAAATTTAAAAATTGCAATATAAATCAATAGATAATGTGTTTCAAAAGTTAGCTAAACTTATTTACCTAATTCAAGAAATTCAAATTGAGAGAATTAAAATTTTAACTGTCTATGAGTCTAGAATTGGATTAGGCAGAATTTTGATAACTGCAATAATACTCTTGAATATTGATTTTTTCGCGAAACACTGAAAGGTGCATCGCGGAACACCATTGTTCCGCGGAACACGCTTTGAGAAACCCTGGGCTGACTGACGGAAAACAGTTTAGGTTAAGTTCTATCTACATAATTGTCTAATGTAGATAGGACTTAACCTAAACTATTTTCCGTCAGTCAACGTCATTTCCGATTGAAAAAGAACCGAGTTACTCTCGCAAGTCGCGCCTGAAGAAGTTTTACTTCTTAAAAACTTCCTACTTAATTTTTTGGTAAAACATATTATAAATAATTAAATATTCGGGATGTGATAAATCGTTGACTAAGTTGATGATCGTAGATCAACTAAAATGAAGATAAAACATGCTACAATGAAGGAAAACATGTTAACCTAACGAAGTATGAGAATCTTGTTTTAACAGATAACACCTTTGAATATTATAATTAGAGATAACGTTAATTAAGGAGGCGAACATTCAATGCTCACTGAATCATTTAGTTTAGAATGTTCTATTATAAAACACACCAAATCTAACACACCATCTAACATCAAAGATTGAATTTAGTTTAAAATATTAAAACAATGATGCAAGAAACTTCACCTTTAATAAAATTTAAACTACCTTACGATATAAAAGGAAAACGGGAAAACTATATACAAAATAAACTTACAATTAGCTGGTTTACTTCATGCAATTAAATCATCTCCTATCACATCCGCGAGTTTTATTGTTGTTTTTAATAGATATAATACGTTTGTTGTAATATAATCGAAAGTTATAAAATAGTTATCACAAAATAACAATCATTTATGATTTGGTTCGTCTCAAAATATAATTTTTTAAATGTTGAAACAATCGCGAATGAGTTTAAAGAATGATTTTCGATAAAAAAATATATAATTGGAAGCGGCTTAGTTTTTGATCATATAATTAAATCATTTACTACAACTTGAACATCAAAATTATATTAATTATGGACTTTCCTACAACTGTTCTGCAATTTGCAAAATATTTAAACAACAATTAAACTTTCAGATGTAACAATGGCTTACTCAACTTTATGTACCTTAGCTTGGACAGTCATTTTATTTTTCATAGGTACTCTCAATATTATTAATAATATAGAAAAGTTCAGAAAATTGTTTTTTCCATAATTTAGAGGGAATGAGAATATATTTATTGTATACTTTATACATTATACAAAGGACTATCGACCACAAGGTCCTTCTGCTCGATTATTATTATATTTAATCGCATGGAATATTTTATATATTAAATTTAAGACAATAATTAAAACTAGTATTTAATCTGCTTTATATCTATTTATTTGGTTTCTCGGAGTAAGCGAAATTTAGCATATGTTCTGGTCTGTTTTAGAACCCTTCAACACTTTAGAGGATTGTACGACTAGCTGCCACCGATGATAGAATCAGCTTCCGAAACACATTTATAGAACTATACTCAACAAAACTTATCCGTCTTCATTACGACCCCTACAAACGTCAGAAATGAATATGCGAATTTATATAAAATAATAATATCAAATAAGAATAATTTAAATATTTACTTATATAGCTATTCTTTAAATATAAATTGTGACAAAAAAAAATATGCACAAAACATTAATCAATTGATAGAATTTGAAATATAGGCCACAATGATTAATTTCTACCAACATTTTATTTCTCTTGTTAATTACGCCATGTTAATAATAGTGTAGTAGCATGGTGATTAACATTTAGTTTGAAAAAAGTGTTTGAATTGAATTCTTTGTTTTGATAAATATTAGGTCGTTATACAAAACAACATTAATCTGCTCGTTAGTATATTCTAATCAATATATTCTGCAAAATAATGCATATAAATATTTATAAAACGATTTTCCAGACAAAATTTTTCATATTTACGCAATTACATACATATTCAGCATTAATTTATTGCCTTTTTTCTTTAAATAAAAAAATAACAATGAAGGGACAGAAAAATCTAATTTAAAAATAAAGTTCTTTTTACTCAGAGAACCCTTATAACACTAACATTCTTTTTTGAAATGTTTTCTCAATTGCGCTTCAAATTCGCTCTAATGTAATTAAAAATAACATATATGTATGCATTTAAGGTTTTTTTGTTGGTATGTTTATAAAAGCAGAATGTTACTATTAAAGTGAAGTGTTGGAACCAAGCACGACTTACCACTTAGTACAAATTTGATAATATATTTCTTTCTCACATTAAAAAACACATATGAGTTTTAAAGTATTCTTTATTGATCATTATGTCTTTCAATTTGTATTATATGTAGCGGCTTAATGAATACATTAAATTCTATACAAGATCGAAATTGTATATATCATAAATATATTTGCATAATTGTAAAGCACTAATAAATAAAGTGTTTGAATATTAAAACATTTTATTAATACTGTGTTGAAATAATGTTAGTATTTAAATTCTCGTTAGTTGTTTTTTTTTATTGTTCGATGAAATGTTCTCTCACATTAATTATATTGAATAATATAGATAAATAACATATAATCAGTAGGTATAAGTTAGTATTCTAAAACAAATAAACTAAGTTTTATCTACTCACACACCAAAATGAACAAATTAATAAATACATTATTGTATGTGAAGGATGCTACTATTATTATAATAGTGTGTAAAAGTATCCAAGTCGTGCGTAACAATCCAATGTAAATCAAATGGAGTTTCATTATTAAACGATTTATGTTGGTTGTTGCTATGGCAAAAACTTGCGTCACTAAAAGAAAAAACATGGACGTAGTGAAAATAAATTTTCTGACGTATATTAAATTTGAGAGAAAATTTTTCTTATTTTGATTCAAGAAGTCTCGGCCTCTCAGTCTAGATTTATCTATCTCTAATATAACTTAACCTAACCATAACCTAATCTAGTTTGAATCTAGGTTAACTAACCAATTATTAGATCATTTATTATTACATCGACCAAATAGTGTTCCCTTTCGTCACTGCGACTTTTTACTGATTAGCAATTTTTTCCACGGAGGCGGTGAACGTTCTAACCTCATTGTGTAACTTATTTGAAGTATGTTGTCCGTCAAAATTAAAGTTTTTGCAATAATATCGGTAAGAAACAATTATTTCTTTGTAGATTCAACAGAATTTTAACATGCTCCGTAGATAAAATAATATATGGCACACGTGTGTAAAAGGCTTTTGAGCACTCATTGCGATTAAATCAGTCGGCTTCGGCTCATGCTTTAAACTTCGCAACTCATGCATAAAAGCCCTTCTTCACACACTTGTATCATTAAATACTATTCTCACAGGTATCTAAAAATTAAATAAAGAAAATATTCCGGTGAGAAGTGTTTTAAGACGTAGTTTTAGTAATAAAGCTTGATAAAATTTAAATTCTTGTTTTGTATGTAAGGAAGATGTTTGTTAGAGAGATTCGTTCAAATTAAAAAAAAATCTTGATGATAGATATGAGTACGTGAGTAGGGAGATAAATCTAAATTTGTATAAATCAATTTGTACCTTTTAAATAAATCTGTCGATTTGAATTCGTATTTGTTTATATAGAAGTGTTATCTGTGGTTTGAAGCGATCCCATTACTTTTGATTTTTTAAGTTCGAATTGAGTGAAAACGTGAGTATTTGAAAAGGCTTTAAATCGTTTGGGAGTCGAATTAGCTACCAAAAATCTAGACTATATATATTTGAAAAAGGTAAGATAAATAAAGTGAAAGGAAAATAGAAACGTGGTACAAGCGCTTAAACCCATCAAATTGAGCAGTGACTCCCGCAGCAGCACTTAGCAATATTATTGTTGCGAGATGAATTGAATAAATTTGTATACATTTGCTTATAAACATATATATGTACGAAATGTTATATATGTATATATTTATACAACCATGGACCCTACACTACACAAACGTTTAATCGAGATGCCAGAAATTTATGGTTTACGCGTTCATCTTATTTATGTAGCGCCTTTAGCCCGGCTCCCCTTTATATTTCTCTCAACATGAATTAGTTTGGAACTCGGTAGCAACTTATTCCTAAAAATAAATCTTTCAAACGCTCAGCCTACAAAAATTAATTGCTAAATATATTACCCCAACTATACATTCACATCCTGCACAACGTATTAATTATTACATATACTTAAAAAAATACTTCGAATTCCAAAACTTTCCACACATCGTTTACACCTTTAAAATATTTATAGAAATAGATTAAAAGTGTTTTATTACCCACAATAAGCTTTCTTTTCGTTTAGAGAGTTGTTTTAGGATGATTCTGATAGTGTTGTCGTTGAGATAACTAGTAAAGGTTATAAACAACGGAGTAACTATATACAAGAGAGCCTGCGGTGGATCATTAGTCTGCGCTGCCGGAGTAACTCATGTCTTGCAACCACAATGTGAGTAACTGCAGGCTTAATAATGTCGGGGCAACGCGCGAGCTACATTATCCGTGAGTTACACCCCGTCCTAAGGGTGAAACCAACCACCATTGTATAGATGTGTTAGAATACATAAACTAAAAGCATTTAAGCCAGGCAATAAATGCTTCAAAGTGCATCAATTGAATTATCCCAGTTTTGTATTTATAAAAAGTGTTGTCTTTGTCGCAGCGCCGCTTTATATGCGTCTGTATTTCTGGCATGCGCCACACCGTCCACTAATTGGGTATAATTTCGATAAAATTCCTGCTGCCGCAAATTATATGAAATATTTTTCGATAAACGAGTCTTTGTCGAGAACCGACATCGCGATAATTACATCCACCACAAATCGCATCAATTATTAAGAAGAACTAATCAATTAAACTAAAAAATAATAAGGCCATTATCGCAGAACAAAAAGTCGTACCGCCATTCAACAAACCTAATTACACATTTACTTTTAACACGTTTCAAAGTGTGTAATCGAACCAGACCTCCGTGCTTTGTTGGGCGCTGCTCCCATCGTCCGCGATCGGCGAAAATTGGTTTGTGTTTTTTAACCACGGAAAATATACTAGCCGAAGACAGCTTGCGATGTATCTCACAAATTACTCAAACGAAGAAAAATAAAAACTTATAAATTGCATGTAGTTATCTTTAAAACGATTACTCCGTACAAAATATAAAAAAATAATATCAGTTATTAGAAGTTCAGAGCATGCACTATATATAAACTTTACAACAAGATTGTCGGTATCAAAATTAAATTACAACGTTTTTTCGTTCCTTTCAGCAAGCAGAAATATTAAATCTGAGGCAAATTTATTGTCCCAATTTATTTTTGTAATTCCAATATTTAACCAATTAATTTTCATGTGAGATATTTGATACTTTTCCCAAAGATAATATGAATATATGGCTTCTGAATTACCAATATAAACAGAATTACTAAACAATTTATACAAAGCAAATCTCTCTTTCTCTCTCTAAATATATATATATATATATATATATATATATATATATATATATATATATATATATATATATATATATATATACATATATATATGTAGGGGAATGAGGGGGGAATGAGGGGGGAAATCGGATAGGGGGTGAAATCAGATAGTTGCTATTTCAATACTCCGTGTATAGCTGTCTCGTTCTAGCTAGTGGAGAAATAAGCGCAAAAGCTTACTCAGTGCGGTTGCAAATGCCGGTGACTGTAAAATATCAGCGGGAGCGTCTATAAACGAAAATTGAAAACAAAGGTAAGTTATCTAATATTTTGAATTTTTTAAAGTGTTACGATTAAGTTTACCTATGAGCTATCATATACAGTTGTATTTTTTAAGAAGTAATATATATTTAACCTTTTAAAACGGTATTTGTTGTGGCTATGAGTGTAAGCATAACCTGCTAGTTATTACAATTTCAAACATGGTAACTGTGGGGTACAAGCGGACGGGGTGATTTCGACTATCCGTTTTTTGCTGCTTCTCTTAAATGGGCTCACAAAAGTTGCATCAGTTGTTCTGAACAAGAATTATTATTTTTCGTTTGCAAAAACTGCGAATTTATTGTTAGTATCTGTATTCACTCCTTGAATATAATGCCTATCCGGTTTGACCCATAGGTGTGGTGTGAATTCGGATTTATATTTTTTAATTAAAATTGTTCAAGTCTATAGTTATTAAGATTGATCTCATACATTTTCATACCAAATTTATGCCTACGGTATACTTAAACATTTTTTATTTTGATTATCTCAATAAATAACATAGTGCTTTATTTATTGTGTCTTTATCTTAACTATCCGGTGTCCCCCCACATTCCCCTATGTATGCAGTTTCAGTCACAAAAAGAAAGTTGCATTCGCTCTCTTCCAACACACCAACACTGGTCATTGCATGAATCTTAGAAACTCAAGGACTCTTTTAAGAATTAGCCACGAAATGTCACAGGTATACGTATACAGAGAAGCCATGGAGATAGAAATATGAGACCAATGCCTGAATACGAGAGATGATTTCTTGCGACTCCCACCATGGTTGGCGACAGTTATATCCTAACAACCTTACATCCCAGACACAAGCAGACAAATAGACATTCGAACTATTGTAGGCGATGGATTGTGCCTATTTCTGATGCTTCTTCGTTATGTGTGGAAGTCAAAATCTAGATAAAGAAGTACTTGAACAAATAGTGTTTAAAATTGGGATGAATCCTCTATAATGTCCCATGATTGTGATGGTAACTATAGATAACAATAGAGGTTCCAATAGAAAAATATCGGCTAGGATTCAAGAACATGCAGTTTCAGTCACAAAGAGAAAGTTTCGTTCGCTCTTTTCCAACACACCAATACCGGCCATTGGATGAATCTTAGAAACTCAAGGACTCTTGCAAAGGTTAACCACGAAATGTCACGCGTATACAGAGAAGCCACAGAGATAAAAAAACTAGAACAATGCCTGAACACGAGAGATAATTCCTTGCGACTCCTCCCAAGGAGGGCGACAGATTATATCCACTCTCAAAATGCAATTCCAAAAACCTCATTAAACTAACCTAACATCCCAGACACAAACAGACACATATACATTCGAACTATTGTAGGCGATGGATTGTGCCTATTCTTGATGCTTCTTCGTTATATGTGGAAGTAAAAATCTAGATAAGGAAGTACTTGAACAAAGAGTATTCAAAATTGGAATTAATCCTATAATGTCTCATGATTGTGATGGTGACAATAGATAACAATAGAGGTTCCAATAGAAAAATATCGTCTAGGATTCAAGAACATGCAGTTTCAGTCACAAAGAGAAAGTTTCGTTCGCTCTTGTCCAACACACCAACACAGGCCATTGGATGAATCTTAGAAACTCAAGGACTCTTTCAAGAATTAGCCACGAAATGTCACAGGTATACGTAAACAGAGAAGCCATGGAGATAGAAAAATGAGACCAATGCCTGAATACGAGAGATGATTCCTTGCGACTCCCCCATGGTTGGCGACAGATTATATCCTAACAACCTTACATCCCAGACACAAGCAGACACATACACATTCGAACTATTGTAGGCGATGGATTGTGCCTATTCTTGATGCTTCTTCGTTATGTGTGGAAGTCAAAATCTAGATAAGGAAGTACTTGAACAAATAGTGTTTAAAATTGGGATGAATCCTCTATAATGTCCCATTATTGTGATGGTAACTATAGATAACAATATAGTTTACAATAGAAAAATATTGGCTAGGATTCAAGAACATGCAGATTCAGTCACAAAGAGAAAGTTTCGTTCGCTCTTTTCCAACACACTAATACCGGCCATTGGATGAATCTTAGAAACTCAAGGACTCTTGCAAAGATTAACCACGAAATGTCACGGCTATACAGAGAAGCCACAGAGATAGAAAAACGAGAACAATGCCTGAACACAAAAGATCATCCCTTGCGACTCCCCCCAAGGATGGCGACAGATTATATCCACTCTCAAAATGCAATCCCAAAAACCTCATTAAACTAACCTAACATCCCAAACACAAACAGACACATATACAGTCGAACTATTGTATAGCTATCTTCGTTATGTGTGGAAGTCAAAATCTAGATAAGAAAGTACTTGAACAAAGAGTGTTCAAAATTGGAATTAATCCTCTATAATGTCTCATGATTGTGTTGGTGACAAAAGATAACAATACAGGTTCCAACAGAAAAATATCAGCTAGGAGTCAAGAACATGCAGTTTTAGTCACAAAGAGAAAGTTTCGTTTGCTCTTGTCCAACACACCAACACCGGCCATTCGATGAATCTTAGAAACTCAACGACTCTTCCAAAAGTTAGCCACGAAATGTCACGAGTATACTGAGAAGCCACAGAGATAGAAAAACGAGACCCAAGCCTGAACACGAGAGATGATTCCTTGCGACTCCCCCCATAGATGGTGACAGATTATATCCACCCTCAAAATGCAAGACCATAAACGGCCAACAAGACGAACAAACAAGCAAACCGAAGCACCTCAAACAACGCGCATAACCGGAAGGCAGACAGCTATAAATAGACGCGTCACACGAACTAGCACTCATAGCAGGACCAACCCAGCAGAGGACAAGAGGCCACAGCAGAAGAAACACGAGGAAAGGAAGAAGAAACAAACAAAGGATAGGAAAAGCACCGTTTTATTGTGTAACGCTAAAGCAGAACCAAAAACAAAAGATAATCCGAAAACAAACAAAGACGGCGGAAAAACGAACACATGTTCAAAACGCCAAAAAACAAAGGATACATACTAGCACTCAGTATACGTCTAACGCTCAACCTGCACGGGCTTTAACATTTTACGAAAATCTAGCAAAGAAATGCATTCTAGTTAAGGACTGTTGCACAGATTAGCCACGAAATGTAACAGGTATACAGAGAAGCCATAGTAGAAAAACGGGACCATTGCCTAAACATGGGAGATAATTCCTTGCGACTCCCACCAGAATGGCAACCGATTATATCCACTCTCAAAATGCAATCCCAAAAATCTCACTCAACCAACCTAACATCGCAGACGCAATCTGACACATATACAGTCGTACACATAAGTTTTTTAGGCGATGGATTGTGTCTATTCCTGATGCTATATTTGTTATGTGTGGAAGTTAAAATCTAGATAAGGAAGTATAAGGAAGGAAGTATTTCCGTTTATAATGTCCCATGATTGTGATGGTATCAACAGATACGCTGCGTTAAAGACACCATCGCGTTAGAATCCCATGGAATTTACGAAATACCCTGTGAACGTACTAATATTGGACGTACCAATAGAAAAATATCGGCTAGGATTGAAGAACATGCAGTTTCAGTCACAAATAGAAAGTTTCGTTTGGTATTTTCCAACACACCAACACCGGCCATTGGATGAATCTTAGAAACTCAAGGACTCTTGCAAAGATTAGCCACGAAAAGTCACGGGTATACAGAGAAGCCACAGGAATAGAAAAACGAGACCAATGCCTGAACATGAGAGATATGACTCGTGCGACATCCCCTATTGATGGCGGCAGATTATCTCACCTTATCTATCTATTATTATCCACCCTCAAAATGCAATAAAACAAATCCCGCCCAACCAACCTAACATCGCAGACACAAATACGACCAACAAGACGAACAAACAAGCGAACCGAAACACCGCAAACAACGCGTATGACCCGTAGCCAGACAGCCACAAATAGACGCGTCACATGGCCAATGACACATAACCAACGAACAACTACATAAAGACCTCGAAATGGAGACAATTACAAACAACATAGGAAAACTTGCAGAGAAACATTCGACAACATGAGACAACGTAACAGTCCAACAGGCAGCAAATTACAGAACTAACGTCACGTGGAAATATCCAAAACTACAGCAAACATCATTGAGACAATATAGCTAACGAACACACCAAACGTGGATAACAACACAGAAGTAACAACAATGGAAACCAAAAACCCCGAAAGACCAAACTAGGACACCAGGACTAACAACAGGACAACAAACAATAAAGGACTACAAGACAAGGACTGCGGAAAAATGAGGCGACCTAATAAACCGCAAAGAAACAAAGAACACCATTCATCGAACACTCAGTATACGTTAAACGCTTAATCCGCACGGGTATTGCCATTTTCTGGAATTCTAGCTAAGAGGGCTGCAAATGTGGGATAGTTAAATATCAAAAACTGGAGATGTTAGAGATGTGAAAATAGATATTTAAATTCTTCTTTAAAAAATAAGGAACGGGCGTGTTACCATTATTCAAAAATATAGTTAAAAGAGGTAGAAAATAATTATTTAAAATAATAATGTTCATTTTTCACATACGACAGATCACAGTTGACATTTGAATAATAGTTCATAATTACAATTAAAAATGCAAATTAAATATAGAAACGTAAATGGTTTTATGACTTCAGATAAGTAGAACTATTATAGGCGATGGATTGTGTACTCCTGATGCTATCTTCGTTATGTGTGGAAGTCAAAATCTAGATAAGGAAGTACATGAACAAATAGTGTTCACAACTGGAATGAATTCTCTATAATGTCCCATAATTGTAATGGTAACAATAGGCGAGTATAATGCATATTTTAAAGCTCAAACCGCTTAACCTACGAAACCTTGAAGACACACTCGGCCAGGTTTAATAAAATTTGAAAACTACTAGGTTCGACTAAGTACAAGGATGAATCTGTACCGCGGGCTAGAAAATGGAGATCCAAATACGAGTTTTTCAAAAATTAATCAAAGCGATTTATAGAAAATTTTAGAGGTTTATTCTCATTGCAACTAAGTATCATTTTTTTTTTTAAAGTGGAAAAAGTAATGTAAAAATCCGAATGTACAATATTTTGAGCGTATTTATAATCGGTAATTCCAGGCTAATGTTTCAACAAAAGATAAATTAAGATCAGCTTATTCTACAAAAATTTGCGTCTTTTGATGTATTATATGTCCAAATCCATGACGTTAAATTTCGCAATTTTTGAAGCCTTTAAAAAATCCCAATTTTCGACAGCTTTCCGATTGTATGTCAAAACACGCACAATTTTACACAGATTACGTTAATATAAATCATTATGCAATTTAGTTTACAATAAATCAGTAAATCTTATAAAACTAAACAATTTTCAACCATCTACATTTTCAACCTAACCGTGTTATATTTACCGCGATATTTTAGGAATAGAAGTAGCGGAGTAGTTTTAGATTTTCTTAAAGATTAAAAAAACCTAACTAAGAATATTTTAAGAATAATTTATTAATATTGTTTCAAACAATAAGACTAGGTAGACTGCTTAAAAACGACGTCGAAATTTAGAAAATTTGTCCGCAGCAAGCAAAAACTTAATAATTAATTTATAATTAATAATTTTAACAAGATGAATAAGTAATAAGTGTACATAGTTTGAATAAAATCCATACGAAAACATGGAAGAAAAGAAGTTATTAGTTCTAAATGCAAATGTCGATTTTAACTTGATTTTATCCGGCCCTCGTTGACAATTTTCAAATCTAACTCACGGTCTATCTTAATATTATTCCTTAAACTACTGACAAGATAATTACACACAATTACATAATTTACACACTATTTGTTAAACATAGCTACCCTGACACAATTTGACTCAAATAAAAATCAGCGCGAGCCAAGCCGCGGGCTATAGCTAATACAACTCATTGTTTAGATTATTATTGATGTTAGTATAAATAAGTATACTGTAATAATTTTACTAAATTATTTTATATATAATATTGTTTTACAGATATTATTTTATTTCAACATTTTGTAGAAGAAAATTAGCCATTTCGTTTGATTATGTAATAATATTTGCATTTGTTGCTTTTTATGTGAATTGAGTTTGAGGATAGTAGTCAATGGAACAATTATGTACATCTATGGATATATGGAGCAGTTTCAAAATGTCTAAACGTTATTCACGTCTATAAAGCAGCATTTTTATCATTCTATATAATTGTTCAATCAGATTTGTATCTGACGTAGTTATACCAGAGAATAACAGTAACTGAGTTTTATATTTATATTTCCACATTTAAATTTTAAATGAAATCTTTCTGGTTATCTATAAATCGTTTGCGAATAGTATTTTTACAAGATAAATAAAATTTTCCCAAACGCTATTTCAACGGAAGTTATTCCACGGTATTTGTATTTCGAAATACAATTATATAAAGTAAATAAGAAGAAGTTTTACTGAATAAATTAACATTAATTTAACGGATCACGATATTAACATATTTTAAAAATTAAATTTAATTATAATTTGATTTATATACAACAGTAGCTAAATTACTAATTTTCTTTGCGTAAAAAGTTGGCAAGTTAAATAAAGAAATATATGTAATTGCCATTATAGTAATGATATGGGTATGACGACTGATGCAATTTTCAAGGAGTCGAGCTTGTTTTTTTAAATGATGTGAATTGCGAGTGAGATTAGTATTAATAATCCGTGATCGTATAAATTAGAAGTAATTAATCGGACAAACGGAACAGGGAGAGAAGGTAATAACGATTTCCTGTGCGGTGGAAGCAATCGGGAGACGTTTAATGCCATCGTTTAATACACATTGTAATGGAGAAGTAGTAACATCTTAATAAAAGCATTAATTCGAAACGAGATGCAGGCGAGCGATAATTTCATGGAAATGGTTTATACGTTCTAAACGAAAATAATATATCTATGTAGATATACAACGGAGCACGTAAGTAATAAGTTATGTAATTTTTATGGTCGGCGCGAGACTTGATTTAACTACAACCCGTGTCGGTGTCGATAGAAGATTGTGAAATACAGGATTTGCGACCTAGAGCAAACTTCAGTCGAGAGAATATTTTATAACTTAATAATGCAACGCTCAGCAGGCTTTTGGTTGTTGGATGTGCGATGTTGAGATGGTAACATGAACACAAGAATCATATATCTTGTTGCTGCGTGTCACAAAAGTTATTGGAGGGTTGGCGTGAAACTATGATGCACAGTCGAAATGTGCAAAAAAAAGGAAGTATATAATATCAGGCGGAAATCCAATTAATCTCGACGCGGAGCAACAAATCCCAAACCCCCGGATTGCGGTCAGGTTGTTAGTTACGGGGCACAACGCGCAGTTCATAACGTCCGTCAAACTTTACGATCTAACGAACTTCCATAAATACTGAACCAATACGCTTATATAGGACTGTCCCCCCGTCTTTATTTATTTATTCATGAATTATTAACCTCCATTCAACTCCTGTCCGCGTTGCGACAATGTGGTTATTTGATATTCCATGCCGATCGACGCGCCACGTTGCTTGTTAACTTTATAACGAACCTCCAACTTTTTCTCCTGTTAATAACTAACACGCTTTGAAAAAAATCCTGCCGGGGAAAATTCCTATAACCATTATATATTTTTTTAGTTTAAATTGCGTGGTGAAAAGTTGCGAACAGAGCAAAAGCTTGTCCGTCCAATTCCATCTCATTAGTGGAGGAAATGCCGGTGACAGCAGCTGAGGCTTGTCGTGTAGTGGAACCTTATATAGAACCGGTTACTCGAAGAGTGCACGCTCTTATTACTCAGCCAATCCAGCCCTGTTCGCAGCCATTCGATAAGGTTATCTATCTCTCCTCTTTAGAAACCCATATACCGGACCTCTAATACCCGTTATTGACTAATATCCGTTATTAGACCATTCACAGACCCTTTCTCTCTAACATTCTATATCTATATACGTTCAATTAATACCATCATTTTACATACTAAAACTTACACTATATGCTAATTTACTAACAACCGATTACATTTTTTCGAAACTTAAAAATATCCTTCATCCTATTAATGTTTCACCCTAATATATTTTATTTTACTTCCACCATAATTTTAAACAATCTTTCAAATTTGTTCACGTCCTCATTTCAAATATATTTAATATGACCATCATATTCAAACCGCAATCAAATTATTGAAATAATACTGTTTGTCGGAACCAGTCTCAATTGTTGTGTAACCTTAATTTAAAATTCCCGTTCAATTATTTTCAGTTCGTTTTCTTGGGCTTATAAGATAATGTTGAATAACATAAGATTGTTTTACAACATACCTGCTTTTAATGCAAAAAATGCGGATATATTGTATTTAAAAAGTGTGTGCAAATTACGTCTTTAATTCCTATGATTTTCCAGTATCTGTATTGTTTGTAGATTATAAGTATTTATAAGTTATTTAATGTTAGAATCTAAAAAAACAATTAGAAAATAATAATCATAATAAAATAATCGTTTAAATGTCAATGGGTTTTAATTGTAAATAAATAAAACATACATACTGTTTCCGCAATGGAATCGTTGAAGTTTGTGTCTTACCTGAAACAAAAAGGTATTCATTAAAGCTTTATAGCAAACTCGATCATTAATTAAGTGAGGCGATTTACAATGTAAACACGGAAACTAAATTAAACGTGATTTATGGATTCAATTTGGATGTCATTTTAAAATTTACGTTGAGTATGAATTATCTAGAGAGTGTGATAGTAATAAATTTGATTTTTACTGCATTTAATAACATATGTGAAAGTTTTAGATTGAAAAATAGTTCAATTAGTTTTAGGGTAGTAAGAAATTTTGTATTCCGGTTGGCTACGAGGTGGAAAAATGTGTGCGTGGTCATATTTCGGCCGGCGACACAATAAAGCTCCGAGTAAAGTAATATATCTGAAGGATCCGGTGCTTTAGGAACTCGTAAAGATTCCTAAAAGGGCCTTATAGTTATTCGCGTGATATGTTTTATTGTTGGGGACCTAATATCGATATAATACATATTTTAAATGAGATTTAGGTAGGCATAGATTCGAAGAGAACGTACGTACCATGCATACTAAAATAATAGTGTTGGTGGCGATGGTATCAGCAATTTACATAAGTCATTCGTAGGTTAATATAAAAATGTGGTAAATAAAGACTTCTTAATAGCATTAATGCATAGTTATACTAAGAAATACAGAAAGGCATTCAGCAACAACCTCTTGTGTAACCGTATTGACATGTAGATGTATGGTCGTGCATTCGCCGGTGGAAAAAATGCGACCGTTCTCTTAAAGGTTATAAAACTTGTATCACAAGGAAATGTGATGTCCTACAAGTTCACGACACTAAATTAAATAATAACGTTTTTCAAATATCGCTAAAATAAATATATCCAATATAAGAGACTGTGTCAGGTGGAGTTTCAGCCTTTGATTTAAGGCGCATCCGCACTTGTCAGTGCCATTCTAAGTATGATATCTCTATAACCATCTGCGGTCCACATAAAGACATCGCGCGGGCATTC
Organism: Phosphuga atrata; assembly: GCA_944588485.1. NCBI lineage: Eukaryota > Metazoa > Arthropoda > Insecta > Coleoptera > Silphidae > Phosphuga > Phosphuga atrata. The sequence goes on along the minus strand of OX155898.1, from coordinate 41,813,316 downwards.
TTGAAACATATGTTACTAAAAGGCACTTCAGTACCGCAACCTTCTCAGACTCTAGAAACAACAAAAAAAGAAAACACAAACTGTGCAGATTTCACAAAATAAAAAGCCTACATTCAGACGATCTCATTTATAATTCAAAATGCAGGGGAGGTTATTGGCTTGGCTGATTGGCACGCAATACGTTAAAAATGATTCTGATTTAAAAAATGAGATTGAGTATATATTGCGCCGGTTTTTCATATAGCGGGGTTATTGGAGTCCGCTTTGAACATAAATTATACTATGGAGAAATGCCAGACACTATACGAGTACGGAATGCTTTATTCAGTTCATATCAAGAACAAACAACCAACATCTAAGTAATTCATAAAGAGAAAACAGCAGAAGAATTAAATACCATTGCGAGCGCAATAAACTCAAATCAAAATGACTTAATAATTACACAAACTCTATAAACTCAATAACAATTTTTTATTCACCTCAAACTATTCTCGTTATAAATTTCTGATAGGATCGAACGCACGCCGCTGCGCGCCAACCCGCCGACGTTCCTTAAAAAACGAAAAGGACAGTCACCGCAACCGCCCTCAAATACCATTTTTTTTTTAAATGATTTCTTGTCCAGTTTCGAATCAGAACCTCGCCGGCTGTGGTTTCTTTGTAATGGTTTTAGTGAGACAATCTAATTGGTCCTGTAAATCATTCGATTTAACTCAGCGTCGGAATATCGTAAACTTATAAATCGATTTCGAAGTTAGATTCGCAAACGCAGCCAAGAATATAGTATTTATATATATATATATATATATATACACACATATATATATATATATATATATATATATATATATATATATATATATATATATATATGTATAAACAGATAGATAGATTCTTGAATTGCACACATATAGAGAGAGAGTAGAAGCTTTATGGCGCATGGACTTATTTTTCCAAACTAAATCAATACTCGCCAACAGCGCATCCGACACAATATAAAATCTACAACGAACACTTTTAGTGCATCGTAAAATTATTCCCCACAGATAATATCAACTCGATACAGAAAATCAAAAAACTATTTTCTAAAACTTCCACTTGAAAACATCACATTTGATTGATGGCAATTGTTGAATCAATTCCAATATTTCAAATAACTTTCCTATAGCAGACAATACAGATATCCATAACAATCTTATATACAGTGTGTCCCTTTTTTAAACACCAATAACTTTTTTTATTTCATTCGCAACAAATTCTGTTTGTCGGTTGTGAATTTCTAAAAAGATATGTCTCGCTGCAGATTTTTTTATTTTTTTGTTGTTTCTACTGCGACAAAAAACTGAACCTTCAAAATTTGTAATTTTAATCTAGTGTTAAAGTGTTAAAACATATCTAAAAAAAATGACAAAACTTAAATTATTATATCTACATGAAATACAGATATCCCTCGTTTCACGACGATTCTACGGATAAAACCGATATTGTCGGCCGATAGCGGACAGAACTAGCCGGACGAGTAACTCGGAGGTGTATGTGCTTACACTGTAACAGTGGAACAGTGTTACCACCAGTGTTACTAACAGTGTTACCAAAAGTGCTATTCTGTCGATTATTGTAATTTTGTGAATTTTTATCCCACGGGGTATTTTTATTATAAACATAACTAATTAATTTTTCAATATCCATAGTCGTTTAGATATATATCAACAAAACTTAACTATAAATACACTCAATTTGCATTGTAGACGCCGGCAGTCTGGCGAGAAATCCCAAGTTCGGATCATCGTGATGATCGGCGGTTTTCGGGCGTCAGCGGACGATTACAGTCGTATTTGTGTAAGCGCTCTCATTGTTTTACAAGTGTTTAATTCCATCGCCGTCGTCGCCCGAGCAAACTTAGGCCGATGACGGTTTAGGTGTACGCGAGCGATTATGCTAAGCCTACACCAAAACCGATTTTGTCGGCCGATGGCGGACAGAACTACCCGGGCGAGTAACTCGGAGGTGTATGTGCTTACACTGTAACAGTGGAACAGTGTTACCACCAGTGTTACTAACAGTGTTACCAAAAGTGCTATTCTGTCGATTATTGTAATTTTGTGAATTTTTATCCCACGGGGTATTTTTATTATAAACATAACTAATTAATTTTTCAATATCCATAGTCGTTTAGATATATATCAACAAAACTTAACTATAAATACACTCAATTTGCATTGTAGACGCCGGCAGTCTGGCGAGAAATCCCAAGTTCGGATCATCGTGATGATCGGCGGTTTTCGGGCGTCAGCGGACGATTACAGTCGTATTTGTGTAAGCGCTCTCATTGTTTTACAAGTGTTTAATTCCATCGCCGTCGTCGCCCGAGCAAACTTAGGCCGATGACGGTTTAGGTGTACGCGAGCCATTAGACTTTATACCTTCCATTATGATTGGGTTGGATTTACGCCGATTCGGACTTTCTCGTCAGATTTTTCAATAACCGAACTGCGGCGTAGAGCGAAGGTTACCTGAATTCTAAACGCCTATCTTGATCGTCATTCTCAGAGTCGTAGAAATTTAGACAAGTGCGGGATTTTGTTTTGCTCGTAATATCCTTTATTTCATCACACTCGAATAATAATTATGCTTGATGAATTTATAATAGTTGTATAGTCACTTTACGACCATCTCGACTATTATGAGGATTTCTATAGATTTCTAGATTCTACAAAATATTTATAAAACTACAAGTTTCATTGAAAAATGCATTGATATGCCTAGCCTACATGTCAAACGTTAAATATCCTTGCAGCTACTATATTTTGAAACTAGAAATGATTATTAACATTATATGTCAACTATTAATTGGATATGCTATTTTTAGCTTTTTGCCAAAAAAAAAAATTTCTCTTCAACATTTGTTTAGAAATAGGGCTTCATACGAGAACGATATTTTTCTGGTCTCGGTCTCGTCTCGCTTTTACGAGGCAGTTTTGAAAATTATTTAGGCGAGAGCGAGAGTATATGTGGTCTATATGTGGACACGAGAGTCTCGTTTCTGACCTCGTTCATACTTCTTCCTCAATCTTAGACTCTTATTATGAATTTTAAATAGTCAACAAAATATAGTTTTGTTTTTATGGTTTCTTATCGCAATAATTCCCTGCACTAAAATGCAACCGTCATTTTTATGAGAGGTATTTTTATAATTATATACATACTTTTACGTTTTTTAATAATTATATACATACTTTTACGATTTTTCACAAAGATATTTTAAAGCCTTTAATTTACTTATATCCGAAATTGAATCGGCAGTTTATGAATAAGAGAATAATAAGCCAAACCGTACTGTGGTGTATGAAACTCTTTTGATTGCTTTTCAAACATCAAGAGATAAAATGTTAAAACATTATCGAAAATCAATTTGGGTTTATTGTTTAATTTTAGACTCTCGACATAAAATCGAGACATTTGACAAGACGGAATGGGACAAGGAAAAGAAAAATAAAGCTCTCCAATTTTTCGATAAAGTTTATAAACAGTATGTAAATTATATCAATTTTGAGCGAGAATCCGAAAAGTTAGTCGTCCGAACGGAAGTAAATCATTCAAAAAATGAATTGATATTTTGATAATATATACAACAATTCAGCAAAAACTTTGGAAAGCTGCTTTTGTTGAGTATTTACTTCTTAAAAGAGAAGATTTAAGCCGAAATATTTTAGAGTAATGTAAGTCTCACGAAACGATTTTACCACTGCTACCAAGATGGCCAAGAATTTATTAATAATGGCAACATCACTACCTGTTGAAAGATAATAATCAAAATGCGCACATCATTAAAGGATGATTATAAAGCATAATTATGTTTCAATTCCTGGTCATCTTGTGACAAAAAGTGTAAAATTTTGGTTAGTTCAATTATCAAATTACATTGTTTCGTAACTTCGATCTTCAAATGATTACCTTTTTTTGGACTATCTTAACAATAAGTTCTAGCAAGAACATCATTTGACGAGATGAGACGAGACGAGACCAGACGAGACGAGACCAGACGAGACAAATGGTTACGAGAGGGAGAGGGAGACGAGACAAACGGTTACAGAGCGAGAGCGAGACTGAGACGAGAGTAATATTTTTCACAACTAACGAGAGCGAGACGAGATTTTTGAAGCTGTCGCTATATCTCGTCTCGTGTGAAGCTCTATTAAGAAAAGCTCTATTTAAAACCCCTACATTTTAAATTTTGTAGTTTCTGAAAAAATTTCGAACCTAAAATTATTTTTTGGACATTGTCTAAAGGTATTAAATGTTGTTACTGAAGATCTATACCTTAAATTAAATACGAATATAATACAAAATGTTGTGAAACTGTTAAGGTAATTTCCAAATAAAATATCATAATTTAACTAACGAATAAGTATGCTTGAATGGATTGGATGAATATAATCTCGACTATTAATGTAGAGATTTCTACAGCATATGTTTGGAAATACAAGTTTCATTGAAAAATGTCTTGATAGCCAGCCAAGATGTCAAGCGTAGAATGTCGTAAAGCTACTATATGAAGAAGCTAAAAATGATATTATAAGTATTATATTTCAACTATTAATTGGTAGCAAATTATATTATTACACATGCACTGGATATTATAGTTGAAGCAGTTTTTCGGACATATTTTAGTTTCTCTCTCTCATCACAAAATTTTAAATACATAGTTTTGCGAAATTTCTGAATAAAAATTTGAATGAAATATTCTTTTTTGGACATTGTAAACTAATGGCTAAAAATATTAAATGTTCGTAAATGTATGTTATTAATTCTTTAGGCTGTCGTGCCACATAGTGGATGAAAGTTAGACCGCGGGACGCATTAAAGAAAATTATATTTTAATTTTTGTGTCTATATGTCTATGAAATAGTAGCAAATTGACTTATGCGCCTCGCGGCCCCCCATCTGCCCAGGCCTGCAGTACATGATGTGAAACTGTTGGTAAACCTCAAAAAAAAAAAATCACAAATACCAAAATAAATTGCGTTGCTTTATATTGTATATTATGTAAAGTATAATATTAAATTAGATAAAGAATTCTTATAAAGTTAGAAAACAATCTGTATTAACAGGACGTTTCAGATTGAGATGCTTTCTGCAAGCTATAATTTTATAAATGTTTAATACTTAATAATTTAAATTACCTTTACGTAAATGACAAAAAAAAATGTTTAATCATGAAGATTTTTATGTTTTTAATTTGCTATACCTTTACATCATGTAGAAAACAGCACTAAAATGGTTTTATATATCACAAAATTAGAATTATTTCGAATCTCGATCTGTTTATAATGGCTAGTATAGAGAAACTGAGGTTTGCTAGTGAAATAAATTGGGGCGCAACAACATAGGTAGGTTATATAAGGGTCTTTTATAACCGTTCCTTGGCCGAAGCCTTTAGTTTTTTAACTACATATGTACTACCCGTCCCAAAAATATAACTTTGTTAGGTATATAGAAACCGTGTGATTATCTAAAGTGGTGTGCGAAATAACCGCAAGAACTGTTATAAAACCATTGAAGCATGGTGTTAGTATTATTATTCATTTCTAAACGACATGAACTTGACGCACACGCAGACTGGCCCCGGAGGCTGTCGAATAAAATTAAATTATATTTGAATTAGCGTTTAATTTCAAGAGTAATTTACTATATAACAGTGATTTACTGTTTCCAACAGTTTTTCAATCGCAATCGAAAATTTAAATCTGTATTATCTGATAATGCGGGAAGCTTAAATTATATTCGGAAAATAATAAAAATGGACCGCGACGTGTCCCTGCAGGTACGATTAAAAACCGGATCGGATATTGTGCGCAAGTGCGCTGAATATGTGGAGAACCACGATGCGCGCAGCCACGCAACCCGGCAGCCATGTTGGTTTGAATCGACGGTGCTGCGCTTGTGTGTCAAAAGAATTAAATTAATCCTGTGCTTTTATCAGAAAAAAAATGGTTATTTTTCTACTCTGAACGTGTGAAAATATTAAATGTATTGAGAAAAAAAAACAACGGAGTAAAATGTGTAGTATGGTGGCTGTATCCTGCGGGATTTGTTTTCAGGAATTTTTATACCAATGATGGCCGACGCGGCTAGACAAACAACACACAAACATTTCATACAAGACAACTTTTTTTAGGGGAATGGAAATAGATGCTTTTAAATGTTTAGAAATAAAACGCCAAGGTTGTAAACGCAGACAGGTTTATAAAGGAATCCTGGAGAGTGAAACATTTAAGGTGACGGTGGCGACAGTTTAATCATGCTGCCTTTATTATTATATTGTATACAAGTCCGAATATTATAATTATGATTAGCTCGATTAAGTTATGAAACTTTAACCGCCGGTGGGATGCTTTTAAAGAAGGAATTAGCATAATAATCACCGTAAAATTACTGCTATGCTATCCGTCGCTATCCGAAAATTTAAATTTCCTAACGGGGCGTAAATTTAATTCATTAATAGCAAAACTATTTATACAACCGCCGCGCATACATAATACAAGTATACCTATATAGTGTTTGTGTTCAAATAGACATGTCATAATAGGTTATGTGCCGGTTGGAATATACATTACAGGTTATCTTACAGAGTTACAAGTGGGATATTTGCATGTGGAAAGTTCACAGGTTAGATTCAATCGCATGCGGTTCTTATTTACTTTGTCTTTGTCTCACCTCGTAAAAACCAACAGAGACACGGAAAGTAGTATTGAACATGCACCCCAGTCTTATCACACGCATTAATTAAAAGAAAATACTATTGCAAAAATTATCACGGTAAATACTAGTAACGTCCGAACAGCAACTGAGGAAGAGAAAGTTTTTTAAGCATTAGACCCACAGCGCAAATTAGAAAGTTGTAAAAAATAGGTAAAAAATACCCTTATAAAAATTACTAAGGGAAGAAGAGAAAGTTGCAGGGCAATAAAGTTTTTAAAAAAGGTTATTAGAAAGTTGTAAAAAGCGATTTCTTAAAAAACGTAGTTTTAAAGAAATTTTTGGGTTTATTATAGGATTAGAAAGTTGTTTTTTTGGGTCGTAAAAAAGGTAAATAATTTTTTTAAATGGTCTTTAAAAATTGCAAACGAATTTAGTTTAGTTCTAGAACGTTAGCTGTGTTGTAGTAGAAATGAATGCAGTTATGTTTAGTGTTTTATATGTGTGTTGAGCATGAATTAAAAAGTGTTTTGAATTCATTAGCTAAGTTGTTAGTTTTGGTGTAGTTGAATATATTAGGTAATTTATTGTTTAGTGAATCATTTGTTTTAATGTGTGTCGGAGTTAAAGGGTGAAATTTTATGAAAGGTAAAACATAAACCCGACTTTATGTAGCTATATACAACATACCTACTTATAGTTGAAGTGAGATGTTAAGGGATAAGTTTTCTATAAATGTTGGAGGTTGGAGAGTAACTGAACATAATAATTTAGATATAAATTAGTTTTAATTAATTAGATAAACTATAAAAGAATGAAACTAAATATATATGTGAAATATATAGTCAGCCATGTCCTGTACGGGCGTGCCGCGCGCGTTATCCCGTCGTGTTGAGTCGGCCTCGGCGGGACTCTAACCGGTCCCAGCCCGGCTCTTGCGCGCTCACCGACGGCCATTTCGCAGCTATAATATCAACCGTTTACACTTCATTCCGTTGGCTTTTATAGGTAATTTTATATACACACACAATCGTAAACGCCATCCGTAAATTACAGGAAAGAAAAACAAACCACAGATGCAACTCGAGAAATAAAAAGAAGAAATTGATCCCAATTCCTTCCTCGCACCAATTAAATACTTTATTACGATTACATCGAACAAGAGCGATTGTAAAAAATATATATATGTAGAGAAAGGAATTGATCGCAGTCAATTAAACGCAAATGGTTTAATCCCCTAACTACTAACAACATTTTTGTGGAAATGGAAAGGGAAAATAGTAATACGCATCAATGCTTTACACAAGATATAGCAATTTAAAACGACTATTCGCTTGAAATACAACCAATTCTTTATGGTTTCTCCTTAAGATTAAACTGCAAACGAATTGTAAAATTCCTTCATACATTTTAATTAATATTATTGTAAGCTCCTCAATATCAAAAACCTACGACCAAAATATAGCCCATATACATTTCACATCTTTTAAATATAAAATTCAAAATGTTTCTTAAAAACTCTTACTCTTAATATTATAGAATAACGTGTTATGAAAATGCAAATGGATTTTTTATTTAAAAGAATTTCTAATAAAATTTTAAAGATCAGTGAGATGGAAATATTATTTAGTAATATATTTTTATATCCAACAGATTAAAAAGCTTCGTATAAACTAAGAAAAACTTGCAACAATCATATTTTTGGTAATAATCTCAGACCACTTTCAAAATAAACGGTCCGGTACATATTTAAAATATCTTCTACTTCCTACTATTTATTTATATTCAAGATTAATATTTTTTAATATATAATTTTTATCTTATTCCAGTTCATATTATTAAACAATGAGACGTTATGAAAATGCAAACTAATATCCTTTATAAAAGAATTTATAATAAAATTATAAATATTTTTAAATAGTATAAATATCTGCAAGATATTTTTAAGTATTTATAATATATAAAATATTTAAGTTATATTTAAAATCCAACAGATTAAAAAGATACCTGAATACTAAGTAAAACAACAATCACAATTTTGGTGATAATACCATATCAGAAGTTTTATTTTATTTGTTTAAACCTATTTGTTAAAAACAAAATTTTGATACACAACCGATTCCTTTGATACACAACCTATTCCAACGGGATTCGCATGTACCAACATTTTTTCTATTTTGCAATTAGAAGGCGTTGAAGTAGAATAGTATATTTTACAGCAAGAGATGAAAGTGGCGTTTTTTGGTGAGGTCGGAGTTTGCTCACGAGCGCCAGCGAGTTAGCAATCACACCGAACAAAAAAAAAACAATTTCATCTCGAGTAGTAAATGCATTTTGTTCTACTGAGTTCGGTTGTAGAATCCATAATTCGACATTAATAAATCCAATTCGAAGCGAATTGTCAGAACTGTCAATACAAATTTTGTTGTTGGTTTGGTCGTTTCCATGGTAATTCATGGCATTCTCATAGAAGGTGATACTTTTCAAGTCAAATGTCCTAATTTTATTTCGGTTTTTTAAATAGTTTCAGGCTCGTTTTACGTTTGTACATAAAATATTTCATTGAAATTGATGTAATTAATAAGAAAATCCATGCAAATTTGGTTAGTTTAGTGTTTTAATCGAGAAAATCATAAATTTAAAATGCTCATTTTCGTCTCTAGATGTGAAAATATTTTCATCTCTAGAATGAAAAAATGCTAGAATGAAAAATTTCATGTAGGGTAAGCCGTGGAAAAAATGCCATTTTCACATATATCAGTAGAAAAATATAATTTACTTGGGAATAAGGTAAAAACTTGTTGCAAATTGACAAAGTTTGCAATAATCATAATTTTGATGATACTGACAATAGTTACAATATATTTTGATAATACTTACAATAAACACAAAAAAAATAAAACAAGAATTATACAATAGTTAAACATGAATGGCCTTTTAGAAAATATTTATTAAATATATATAGTAAATACACACAAATATATGAATATGAATTAGAATTGAAATAAGACAAATATTAAATATCTGTTTTTCTTATTTTTCATGAATTTAAAAAGATTCAGTTCAAAGATTCTGCTGAATTTAAAAATATATGATTAATAGTATATTAAAGAACGAGTAAGAACGAGAGAATAAGCGCGATTTTTCAGCACGAATCGACGTTTAGAAAACGACGGACGTAGCGAGGAGTTTTCTAATGGACGAAAAAGTGCGAAAAACGCCTTATGAACGAGTTTTTTATACTATTTTTTCTATTTTGCGTTTCTAAATAAAATCACTGCCGACAAATTAAAAAAAAAATTATAGCATTGGGCGAGCCATTAAGGAACCCATATGAGTGCTATAATGACTTCATTATAGACAAAAATTAGAAAAATTTTATTTCCAACTTACAGATATTTATACTATTTATTATTAACTATTTACACATATTTATAATTTTTTTATAAATTTTCTTATATAAGAAATCAATTTGAATTTTCATAACGTGTTATCGTCGAATAAAATGAATTGGAATAAGATAAATATTAATCTTAAATAAATTATAGGAAATAGAAAAACACATTTTAAATATGGACCTTTTATTTTGAAAGTGGTAAAATAGATTCGTAAATCCATTTTAAAAACAAAAATGGGATAAGTTTCACACAATTTGTGAATTCGTTAGGTATTACTTGATATCTTAAATATACCACTGCTTTCTTCAATTATAAATTGACCAATATAGGAAATTGCGTAGGGTTATATGTTTACTTACTAACGGTGAAACCATACTACGTTATAGATTATAAACTTATTAAAGGCGAAACATAGCCTGAACATATAAATATATTCAACATTTCCGTAGCTCTATAATATTATCAAGCCTTTCTAAGACTACAAAACAAATCTCATCTGTGAATCAATCTCATGAATATATTTATATATTCAGGCTGTGTTTCGCCTTTAAAAAGTTTATATGATTATCTATAATGTATTATATCAAATTATTATAAATATTATAAATATTTACATTATCAAAAACCTGCTAAGTTCATGTCTCTCTACCGAAATGTTAAAAATAAAAACCAAACCTCGTAATCAAGTAAGGGTATTCCAAGTTATAGTTTAATACAGCAAAGCTGCACTGATGAGGGATAGATGTCGAAACGCGTTTGCAAATGGCCATTAACTTAAGTTAAATAGAAAGATATGATTAAAAACAATGTTATTTATCTAGTTCTTGTTTGCCACGAAAGTGGACTGGGGGCTAGTAAATAACAAACAAATATCTGTTGTATAATTCAATATCCTGCGTGATATAAGCAAAGGAAGTAGTTGTTTAAACATAAGATTTGTTTTGCAGTCTTAAACAGACTTAATAATATTATAGAGCTACGGAAAGGTTGAATATATTTAAATATACAAGTTATGTTTCGCCTTTAATAAGTAAATATGTTAACCTTGATTTTATTGAAACAACATAAAATGGAGTTGCACCACTTTCAAAATAAATGGTTCATATCTAAAATGGCTTCATCTATTTCCTACCATTTATTCATAATTAAGATAAATATTTAGTATTAGTCATATTTTATCTTATTCCATTTCATCTTCGTGGAAACCTAAATATAATTTATCACGAACTCTAAATAAAATTATGAAAAAGCAAAATTTTACTCAATTTTTAAACAATAATGTTCATCATAAATATAAATAAGAAATAGCAAAATAAACGTTAAATATAGATTTGTCAGCAAATGATCGGATTGGTATTTTACAAACGATTCAAACAAGATTCAGCAGTATTTTGCTAATAGCTTATATTTTGGTTATATTGAATATTAAATTATACTCCTATTAAATATGAAATATTATTAGCTTATATTTCACACTTTGTAAGCGATCAATTTATTGTTTTTTCTCTAGTAGCCATCAGACCTCGAACAAGATTCAGCATATACCTACCCTACTATAATATACAATAACATTTTGTGTATACTGAAATAAGAACGGGTTAAGTTGAAAACATTTTAAAATAAATTATTATATCGAACCGATTGCAAAAGTTTGTTTTGAATTAAATGTACGGCAAGCTAAATATAGTAACTTTGTCTCGGAAATTTGCAACTATTGTAATTTTGATAATTTTATATTAAATATATTTCAAGATTTTTGAAAATGTCTAAAATAAATTTAAAATATGTGCTCTATTGAGTTCTATGTGTTCTATGTAATCTATTAAATAATGCTGTAATGTTACCGTAACACAAAATTAAATTTAAATTTTTGCTACAATATCATACAAATTATATTCATATTCATTAAATAAATAAAATATAAATTCATATTCATTAAATAAATAAAATATAAATTCATATTCATTAAATAAATAAAATATAAATTCCTATTCATTAAATAAATAAAACAATCATAATAATAATCTTTATAGACACTAACAGTAACAAATGGCTATTGACCACAAGGTCTTTTTGGCATAAAACAATATTTTATTAGATATAAGAAACTAAAAAGTAGGTTAGGTTAGGCTAGTTGGTGGTACAATAAAAAATATTCCCTTATTCTTTATATTATTGTGTTTTGAATAATATTTAGAGAAAAATGGAAGCTTTATGCTATCTATTATTATATTATAAGTCGGAAAACTTGCAAAAATGTTAATTTTCAAAAAAGTTTTTTCTAATTGTCTAAACTAAAAAGCTTAGGAAAAATATAGACGATTGTTAATAAATACGGATAACATTGTTTGCTATAATGATTTTTTAAAATACTATTTGATTTGACTAGTATTGAACAATTGAATTAAATGAAATTCTCATATAGCAACATTATCTCTATTTTTAAATTAGAATGGGTTATGATGAAAATATTGTTTAGTTATTTTAGTTTTAGTATATTTAGTTTAGTTTAGTTATATATATATATATATATATATATATATATATATATATATATATATATATTTATTATTTCTATTATATATTATTAATTCTTTTAGATTTAAAAAAAAATGTTTATGATATAAAACATGGGAATGACTTAAAGAAAACTCGATTACAATTTGCAATAATAACAATTTAGATGATAATTTCAAACAACACGCCTGTTGAAATTGTTTAAATTAAATATTAACTATTATATGTAGGTATTATCATGAGACAAAATAAAATATATAGCTGAAAAAATTCTTGTAACGTGTACCAAGATTTTTCTATTAAGTAATTATAAGAATCATAATTAATTTATTAATTCTTCAACGTATTAAAAAAGAGTATTTATAAGAATTATTGTTTCTTGAAATTCTTTTCTTTCATGTGAAAGATTTAGACGAAAATAAAGCGCCCAGGATGTTGGAAAACTTTAATACAACAATTTTGATACTGTTCTACCACAAACGTTTCAAAGTTATATATTTCTATTTTTAATAACACCAGAACTTATTTTAAATTTCTCTTGCTAATTCATAGCGTTTATATCTATACAACTCAATTAAAACTTTTAAAGAACTATATTCCATTTAATTGCTATTTTACAATTTTTCAAATTGTTTAATGAAGTAATTGCTTCGTGACTGTAATAACATAAAATATATTTTATTCAATTTTGCCTTATAAAGTCATGTTTAATTCCTTGGATACAGATCAATATAACTAGTGAAATAAATTTTTTATTTCACTAGTGAAATAAAATTATCCATGGCAATCCATCAAAAAAACTCACGGACTCCGTAAACACAACCCTAAATGTTTAATCATTGTTTAATCGCCAATCGCTAAACTTATTATACGTCTTTTTGTATAAAACTCTTGATTTCCGTGGGAGAAATTTTTCGGGAATTGCTTCACAATTCAAAAATAATTCTTCGGATGTATCCATTTGTGATTACTGAAACACAAATTAATTAAACACAATACTCTTTTGACGTACGTAGAAATTTTGACGTAAGAAACAATTTTATCGTTGTCATAACAACAACACAATCATAACTGGAGGACATGCTTCTAGTAAAGAAAAACATTTAAAATTGAACTTCTGTTTGAATTTAACTTATTAAATCAAAATTGAAATAAATTTAAAATTGAATAAAAGTATATATCATACTCGCGGATAAAATTAAGGTTTACGCTTTCATAATAAATAACTATTAATTTTCTTTTGCTATTTCATAGCGTTTATGTATTTATGATGAAGAAATCATTTAAAGATCTATATTTTATTCGATTAGGATTTTATAAAAGATTTTTGCTTGTATCAAGAATTTTGTAAAAAGAAGCGTTTCAGTAGAAACATTATTTCTAAATTATTAAATTCAAGATATAAAGAGAAAAATAAGGTCATGAAAAAATAAGGCATTAATTACTATTTACGTTAAAGAATTACTATTGACCTAATTGAATTGTGATTTGTAGCTAATTAGTAGAAATTTGTGGATCTATTGAAAATATTAGAATTCTTAAGAAATTTTCATTGCAACAACGTTGAAAGTCAAACACATTGCAAATTAAAAAAAATATCAATATAATATAGTATATTATGAACTAGGGCGAAAAGTTGAACTAGAGCGAAAAGGGAAATTGACAATTTCGCCCGTGTTACAAACAATATTTTTGATTACTCATGCGAGGGGATGTATCTTACAAGTTTGGGATCCAGGGACCATCCAAAAAAATGGAATAAAAAATGAAGAATTTGCTTTTTCAATTGTCTCCGGTGGTGTGGATACGTCATAAGAATTCTCCTCAGTCTCCGGTATCACCATAGAATTTGCACTCATTTTAAGACATTTTCTTTAATTTTTATTATTATTTTATAATGAAAAAAAATTCTGACATTTCACGTCACTTTCTTAATATCGCGGTGTTGGTTGTGTTATTTTTATTTGTTTATTTTAATGTAACCTAGCGATATTGAATATTTGCGTGCGTTACCCAGGTTATGTGGAAATACAACGAGGTGGCATTTCTCGAATTAAAAAACGTACGCAAAGAAGTTTTTTTCGCGCATGAGTAATAAAATTAACATTTGAAATGAATATTTAATAAACCGAAAATTATCTGAATAAGAAATAATGATATAAACACAATTTGCCCTTGTATAACGCGGGTTTTAGATTGCATAGAAACGCTGTTTTCTTTAAATCGTGTTCTATAAGACTCACACCATTGAATAAATACCTCGCAAAACAATACTTAAATTAAATTACTTAAATAAATTCTTATATATAATAAATTCATAGGAATTTGCAAGCTATGTTATATCGAACTGAACATTTATACTTATAGTTTCTATATACTTAACACTGTTAGCAAAGGTTTGCATAATTTGAAGACCATATTTTGTCGAAATAGCGCGTTATAAGAGAGCTTGCTATATTAATAAATGTTTTGAAGTTTAATAAAAAATTAAATAAAAGATCAATTGCACTAAAGTTCCTAGTGAATGTATGAAATTATTTTATTTAAGCAACGTAAAATAATAAATTTGATTTATTATTTAAAATGTGTTTTGTAAGTTTTTAAAAAGTCGAGGGAAGTAATACATTCAAATTTGCATTTTTCATAAATCTAGTGAATCATTTATATCATAAATTAGTATACGGCTAATAAATTATATACTATAAATAAACGAAAAAGAATTATGAGATGGCAAATATAATTAAGCTACAATGTAGAATTACTATCTCCGAATTACATGGTGGAAATACAAAACACAAGCTGTACGAAAAGGCAATCATCCAGCGAAACGTGTGACTGTATGTTGTAATAAATAATAAAATGTTTCAATGCTGCGTAGTATCTAGTTTTGAAGTAAGTTTACTCGATGAGTAAAAGATTAATATGATACTCAATAAATAGTTTCTATTCAATAAATTCTATCTTTGTATTTGAAAATGGTAAGATTTGAATATTAGGCACTAACTAATAGCTTTATTAACTCTTATTGGAATTAATATTCTAGTTACTTTAGATTAAGTGCTTTAAATATTTTAGACAGGATGTACAATCTAATTTATTCTTTATGTTTAAATAATTTAACAAATCAGCTTCAAATAAATAAAACTTGATTCAAAATTATAGCGTAATTTAAATTTTAATATTTCATTTTTATGCAGATTTAATTTGTATGTTAAGTTTGTAATATAGACGTAAATTTGCTGAAATTGCAAGACCCAACAGAAAGTTGTTGAACTAAAAAACAAAATGTAATAACAATTTTAAAGCCAATTATTATAATAAATAAACGGCGGCTCGTGTGAGAAAACCGCTGGGTTCACATTTTAGTGTAATCGAAATCCGTGCAAATTTACACGCAAAAACAATTTATTTTAATTATATAAATCAAAATTTACATCGCTTAAAACATTTTTTCCAGATTTATGAACGCTGTGATATCATAAATGAACAAAATTTAACCGAATCGCCAGAAACGATACACCATTACAAACTAAACGAAATCATTTCAGAGAATGGAAATAATATATTTGTAAGATTATAAAATTTTATAAACTCAACAGTTAATTAAGATTACTATTATTTAATAGTACAATCGATCTCTAATTTTATCACCAATTAAACGAAATGTTTTATGTGTCAATTATATACGATAAATAAGAAGCGCCTTTATACAGCAAAGCCGTGAACAATAAGTTTATTGTAACCGCTGCGAATTCAGAATCGCTTTTATGAATTATGTCTATTGATAAAGCCAAGCCGTCTGAATCATTGCGAGAAGAGAAATCGATACCAATCTCTTTAAAAAGAATAAAAAATAAACCCAATCGATTTATTTAAAGTGCACAACATTTTTTTTTGAATATAAAAAACAAACAATTATTCAACTATTTTTCATAAATTTCTAATCATTTAATAATCACTAATTTGATAACCTACATAGTATTAGTAATAATATTTATATTATTTTTTATAGAAAAATATTGTTTTTAAATTGTTTTAAATTATTATTCATAAATTTAAAATACAAATCTCAAAATTGTTCATATTTTTGTAGATTACATGTATGAAATAATGTAACTTAATTCTAATTGAAAGTTTCACACAGTTTTATGCAAGTTAACGTATATAACTTATCATTATTTATATAAAAGCGCATGGCCAAGGCAATATTCATGATAATATTCAAGATAATATCTATGCCGACATGTATGTATCTGATGAAATTACAAGAATATAGTAGAAACAATGTAAAAAAAAACTGGATAAAGGTTTTTATTACCAGTAGCAGAATATGGTATTTTATGTGGAGACGATTTGTTAACTTATTGGATTTGGGCATAGCAAGCAATAACAGTAAAATAAAAAACAAACATTTTCCTTTTTTTCTGAATTATCATTTCAAATAATTTTGTAATGAAAGAGCATTGCAAATATTTGTTAAAAATTCTGAAAATGTTATATTAATCATTTTTTCAAGTTGGATGATTCAAACAGAACTATTTACTGATGTTTTGCGTGCGATTTATACATAGAGGGTGTACTAACGACCATTTCTTTTTGCCTTAGATAAGCGGCGACGTTGTTTACATTTCAAAATAAGAATGTTATCAATGAAACCTGAATTTAATTAAGCAAATTAGCTTCGGACGTTATAAATAGTAAACAACCGGTTCATGAAAACCAAATTATAGTTTATTAAGATTTTATATTTAGATTTTTTTAACGTAAATTGTTCACTTTTTAGATAATATTTTGATAGTTACTTGGCGTACAGCGTGTACTAATTATGTAGATGCATTGTAATAATGGTTGCATTTTTTTATAATTACAATAATTATTTTATTCTCTCTTCGTATATTTATTTATTTACATATTAAAATGCTAACGGTAAAGGATTGGCCACACACCTCGAATTTTTTACAGAAAGTATTTTATTCCAAACGAAATTAAGTTTTGTATATGTTTATTTATATTATTGTCAGTGTAGGTATTTAATGTTATGTTTTGTTATGTAATTTGTTAGAGATTAATTGTAAGATATGAAGGTTGTGGTCTATTGTAGACGAAAAATGTTATTTTCCCGCCATTAAAATATTAATCCAAGTGAAATGAATCAATTAGTTTAAACTATGATTTATGTTTATTGATAATACGAGTTTTAGTGTATTAAATCAAACCGCAGCTATAAATTATGAATATTACACTCACATACAACACTCGCACCATAACAGCGCGAGGAAAGTAAAATAATAACAATGAACATAACTGGAGGGCGTTTTTGCAAAGATCTACGATAATTTAGCCCCAAGGAAGAATACAAGATTTAAAAATGTTCCTTGATACCAAAATTAAAATGCACCGCGAGACAGACGGACAACCGTGCGCTCACCACTCTCTCGCCACCGCCTACGTGGCATGCAACGCGTCAGATTGCCAAAGCTATAAATTAAACCGCAACAAATATAAATCAACAAACGAGTTAATCACTTTCAGAAGAAAATAATTACAAGGCCAAAACTATACTACTAAAAAAAAAAATCTGTTGAAGAAAAAAAATTAAAAAACTGTATTATCTTGAAAAGGCGACCTGTAATCAAAATCTTAGTGGCTCTGAAAAGCTGAATATGTTATTATATATGTAAAAAAGAAGAACAATATAATTTATTCCTAAATAATAATCAATATATGATTATCAGCAATTAAAGTAGGAAACGTGTGCATGATGCAAATCTAATAACATTATTAAGCAGGTAAATTCTTTATAAAAAAAAATTACATAAATACCCGTTACGGAAAAGAGGATTGCCGCCGTCGCGGCACTTGAAAACCATTACGAATGCGCCTGCGTGTGTTTTTTCCTTAAAATAATTACAGGCTGTGCGTTAATTCCATGGGCGTCTGCTTGAATTCATTACACATTTACAACTTTATTACTTATATTTATACAAATGGACGTTTTAAACTGATTGAAGAACTACCACTCAAACCATGGGAACTAAAGATCACTGCGCGATAGTCACAGAAGATACAGATTGCAGATTTCATTTCGTCCTATTATGTTATTTAAGGAGCTCCTTATATCTACATCGATTGTCTTTCAATGTCAAATCTTATAATTCAACTAATAAGGAATGCAGGAGAAATAGAAGGAACGTGTTGTGTCTGGAGTCTGGAAGTACCGGATCTGCAAATCTGCCTTTCTTTCATTAATGTTATTAGGGGAAAATGTAGAAGAAAAACCGTGAAATACGATCCTCGTTGTTATCGATCGTAAAATGTAGACGACCTGAATTTGTTATTAGCCAATAAAATGGAATAATCTATGGCAGTTTAAAACTATCCTAGGATTTATGTTCAGAAGCGAGCAATATAAATTATAAGTCATACTGAATGCATTCTTAAAGATTGACGCAAGCAATCGCAAGAACATTACCATTTTGCGGACACTAGAGTTGCGGATTCGAGGGACACACTTGCACCTAACGACTTTCCAAACTACCCTTATTGTAGGAAATCTCACCAGACACATGTTTCAAGTTTTTCTCGTTTTTTTTAAGCATCTAGAACGAGAAATATATTTCCTTTGAAGAAGGGAAAGTTGGACCGTTAAGGTTTTCATATTTCAGCCGTTTTTTTTACGAGCAGGTATATAATACCAAAGTTTTGTCATCCAACATTTAAATATCTACACAGAAATAGAAGATAAGAAAACATGCATTGTAATTTACGGAGAGAATTGAGGACGGGAGATAAAAAATAATATAAATAGAATTCACTGGGTGGGTTTCTTTTTCTTTTCGTCTCGCTTTATTCTATAAAAGCAATTCGTAAAGTAGACGTCGTCGTATTTCCCCGCGCGCGACTTTCCCAAAACTCCCGCGAATTCTTACAATAAATAACGCGCTTGCATTTTCTTACTAGCTTTTACGAATCGACCACTACACCCTGGCACAGAGGGCGTCTATACCCGTTTATATAGTTCGATCTAGATTACTGATTCGCATTTACATACCTCTCTATACCACGCGTATCTTTAGATTTATACAGCTAGAGATGCTCATATATTTCGCGCACTTCGAAAATTCACAAAAAGAAAAAACAAAAATCAAATGCAAATTAATTGAAATTGTCCGACCGCGCGCATACTTTCGCATGCGTCCATAATTAAAGTCGGGGTAATTTGCGACCTCCGCATCGGCCATTGTTCAATTTTTATAACAAAACTGCACGCAATCTAAAAATACTAAAAAAACATCTCGAATAAATAAAAGCAAACACAATCTGGAGAATGAAACGATTTCTTTACAAGGATGTCGCAGCTTTATTAATATTTACGGTAAAACACTGCGTCATAAAATGTTTTATCCTTATACGCACCGCCATTTTATATCACGATGTCGTTATATTAAAAATTCCAAATAAACGCAATTACATAACAAGAATCTTAAATATTTTTCCAATGATAAAAAATCCTTAACCAACCACTCTGGCTTCACATACTTTCATATACTTGGTATACATTTATACGATAAAACAATTGCATGACAATTGTCATTAAATTTAAAACTTCTAAGCAATAGCTATTTCAAGATTTATAGAAATAGTTTGAGTATATACGAAATCGACCAAAAAATATAATAACTCAATAGCGTTGCAGTAAATATTACGATATGAAATATTATATTTATATTGGCATGAAGAATAATAAGTTAAAATATGTATAGTATTTTCAGGATTTCCTTTGGGACAATTATCAAGGCTGCCGTGTTTGAATCCTTAATTATTTATAGGTTATTATAATATAATATAAACAAAATCGTGGAGCGTCCGCGTTTTCAGGACAATGGCTGAATTAAGGGGGGAGCTTAGCGCGGCCGTTCGAATTACGGCCGCGTAATTCCGTCAGATTAGCGCAATCCTGAACGCCGCAATGAATAGCGCAATATAAACGCTTGACACATTACTACCTCATTAGATTACCAACCTCGCAAACGTACACACACATAGTACCCGAGTTAACAGGAAATATTGTAGGTACGAAATAATAGTTTGTGCACTTAAAAAAGTTTTAATCATTGAAATAATGATAAATTATAATAAATTATGTTAATGCTGTAGATTTTGGGTTGGGGTTTCTGATAAGATCGAGAATGCATGGGATTTCCAAGAAGTTGGGTACTCAAGCAAATCTGCTTTAGTTACGAGTGTGTAGTTTCTTTTCCCCAAGTTTCGTTTCTATCCAGGGGTGTTATTTATTTGTGTTTTTTTTAAACATTTACTTTGATGAAATTGACTCAAGACGTGATTTGTAAATTGCTGCTCGCATAGTGTTGGTAAACCGTATAAATAAGAATTTGCGAGAGCTCCAGACTTTGCCTGGGCCGACCAACTCACAAACATACACACCACAGACGCATGCAAATGCGTTTCCATGGTTACTAACTGCACGGGATAAATTGAGGTTGCACCGCACAAAAATCGTTCATTGGCGGAAAATCGCAACAAATTGTGTTAAAATCGAATTGCCAAAAACAATTTATTAATTGTGTGTGTGTTTTTTTAGGGGGCCATTTATAAAACGTTCGTATGGGCACAAAAAGTGTCCCGAATGTCGGCCACTTTGGAATTGGGGAGCCAATTATAACTGCGCGTAGACAACAATACCACTCCGAGTCTTGTTTCATTTCTTGTTGCCTCCGGATGCCATTTTCGGGGCCGCAAAGTCTTCACTTTTTAAACCTAAGAAATTCATAAAAACCAAACGAATACTTCAAGTAAACATCGCTGAAATATTAATCAGATTTTAATTTGATGCGGAAATAGCAGAACCGACCCTTGTAATTTCATTAAAATACAATTAAAACCTTGATATTTGCCATTCCGGAAAACGAATTTTTTACCATAAAATGCAATTAAAGCAATAATTTACATTGAAAGAGATGTAACCTCGTGAGGGTGATATGTTCCGTCGTTCGCTCAGATCTTCTCTTGGTGCGGCCGGATCTGCACAGCTGCCGCAAGCAGAATCCGGTCGCGGATAAGAAGTGCTGCATAAATGCATTGATCATTCGGTGGGCTGAGGCCCAGTCTCTTCGTCCCGTTCCGCAATGTATATACATATATATGCGAGAAAGAAAACGGGTTTATGTCTGGATATATATATATATATATATATATATATATATATATATATATATATATATATAGTATTCGGGAAGGGCTTTTGCAAGAAGCGCTGAAACCGCGCGCCGAGCGAGCGAATAAAGACGTTCACCGTGTCGAATGTTGGCTTGGATGTGTTATGCGCGCGTTTTAAATCTCTCACGGCTTCCAAGTGAAACGCTCTGTACGACGATCACTGAATACTTGAAAGCTTTACATCTTGTAAAAAGTAAAAATTTCAAAGCATAATAGTACAACCACCACCAAACGCCTAATTAGATATCAAGCAACAACACCACCTATCTGCAATCTGAATCTTGGACCGGAGCGCAGCCATTTCATGATTTCATTCACCTTATGCGGCGCGCGTAATTGGATCCAGTAATCCGATAGTTTAGTCGATAACTGCAGAGACTCTTTATACTTATCGACTGTGGGAAATACTACTTAAAAACTCTCTTTTATAAATCCAGATTTATACTACTAGCTAGTTAAAACTAAATCTTATATTTTTGTAGATTAATTTAGTACTAGATTAGTAGATTTATTAGAATCTAGGATGATTATTAATAAATAATATGAATGACTTGCCTATTTTACCTTTATGCTAGAATTAAGTTTGTGTGTATATAGTTTGCATATATAATTAAATCGTTTTAATAGCAATTCAAAAAGTTGTGTCGTTTGACAGGTGACAGAGGAAATGTTTTGTAACGTCGCGGATGGACGGTAGCAAGGATGGCGTCGAGCATCAATCTTATGTTGAATGTCACTGTCTAAAAGAGGAGACGACAGGCCTTTTGCAATATGCACGGGTCGAGAGAACTGCGCGCAAGGTGCAAAAACACATGACCACCTTTTATCAAACTATGCCATCCAGAGATCCCAACATCGAAACAACATAATACAAAAGACCGGTGAGTTTAATAATATCCGGTGACATTTAGATATTAATTCATCACACTAAGGGCGGCATTAAATCCTTGGGGATAATAAAGACAAAGAAACTCTTGTGTGCGCGCACAGAATATTTCTCTCCCACTGTCTACATCTATCTTCGGTTATCTCGCCAAATGCCTGCTGGCACAAAAACTCGCAAAGACAAAAGCATGTGACACTCCAATTTCCATTTTAGATCGAAACCCTTAACTTTATCTTTAATTACAAAACCCCCTGAAATATTTAATTCGGATATTGATTCGGTAGATACTGCGAATTGTGTTTCTTCTTGAAGATACAGTAACGTATCTTAGCTGGGCGGTTTGGAAAGGGGGCCGAGCTCCAGAGAAATTATGTACGAGGCACAGGGAGCAATATATCTCAGCCGGGACGTGCCAGACAGAGTAGACAGGGTATTATATAGGAAGGAAGGAACCTGAGGCTCTCCACGTCCCAAGGCGCTCGTCCCATCGAATGAGACGCTTGCCATATACTTTGTCAACCGAAATAAAGAGAAATCCCAATTTTAAGAAAAATCATTCTTTGCGTTCATTAATGACAATAAATATAAGAAATAATAAATGTTTCGCAATGTTTCTCGGTATAAAACTAGTACCCATTAAAATGACGAATGTGGAATAATAAGAATGCTCGCATAGTTGTTCGTAAGTCAACAGCAATGCAAGTCGATTGTGCTTGGAATGAAATTAACTTACATATAGGGGACTGTAGTAAACACAGATTTCTTTCAACTTACCTGAAATAAATAAAAAATAAAGAAAATTAGTATATAAAATGTAAACGATTAAATAATACTAAAACTAGTGTTATTCTATTGGTCTGTACTCCGGGAGATTAAATTCCCCATCGTGTTTTAGATCAGAGTTCGGTTTGCATTTGCTCAAGGCGATAGAACATGCATGTATCCTAAATTATTAGGAACTACCCCCATTGCAATTTGCAAACCAGATATAGCGCCGACCCCTTCCTCACACCCACAAAAGTGCACAAGTAAAACACAGACAACAAAAGTATCAAATAATTTATTACCATCCGTCTAAACTCAATTACTATTAACGTTATTTGGGAAGGGGACCGTCTATAACTGGGAATATGCATTAGGCTAATATTAAATAAAGTAAAGAATTGCAATATAAGAAAGTATTTAGTTTTAGGGGATTATGATGCATGGTGGGTGATGTGGGTGAAGTAACTAATTCGCTCAGTAATTAGGGTAGGAAAGAGTGCCCCACTGCTTCGGTAATTGAAGTTATGTGCGCGGAGTAAATATGTTTATGGTATAAATACAATTAGGGCTTTGAGAAATATATTTTATCAGTTTCGAGTTTACGCAATTTCGAGTGCGGGCCGCATCTGTGCGCAATCTAGGAGCTTCACCGTGGTGACTTATTGCTTTCATTTAGAACGCA
This sequence comes from Phosphuga atrata, assembly GCA_944588485.1. Taxonomy (NCBI): domain Eukaryota; kingdom Metazoa; phylum Arthropoda; class Insecta; order Coleoptera; family Silphidae; genus Phosphuga; species Phosphuga atrata. The sequence continues at coordinate 41,789,132 of OX155898.1, read as the reverse complement.
GACAGCTAATTTACATAAAATCCGAGAGAAGAAAACCCGAACAATAAATATACAACGCGTTTTTTAGCATCCTTCGTCTTCAGAATATGTTATTGTCTTTTTGTTTTGAATTTTGCAAATTCTTTTTAAAATATTTTTTTGTTATATTTGTTACATACTTACATACAAATATAGTTGATGTAAATAAAGATATTTATTTCAACAGAAAAATTTGTTTTTTTAGTAAACCATATAGATAGGTATATGTGCTGATATTATATTATTTTTAATGGGGGAATAAATGGCACTAATGAAGGTGATAGAAGGGTTCGGAAATAATTATTATAAACAGACTGTAATGAAAGATTTCAATGAATGATTAGTTCATCCATAAATGCTTCGTTTAATTATGCTTCTTGCAGCGTAACAATTACGGTCTAGAGTTGTCCGTTTCCGCCCTCAAACGCCCCTAGATGAGATTCAATCAAGAAACTAAGCTGATTACGAACAACGTGGTTTTTTCGGAAATTGAGATTTATCTTTCGGTATTTATATAAATCGTGTAAATGTTAAATAAATTTATGGCCAGTTTCGACCAGCAAATTCAATGTTCGAAGTATACGGCTTTATTAATGCTGATTTATGTGCTACTGTCATTTTGTTAATCAAATAGGAAAACCAGTATTATGCAAGGCATTATTTTAACTTGCCTGCATACAATCTGAGAATAGCGGGAGGGCACTTATATATTACGTATGGAGTTATACAACATGGTTGCATTAAGATATCAGTTAATTAAATTAACGAAGCATGTTTTAAAGTCTCGAACGACTCGTTGAAAATTTCAGGAAAAAAATTATTACGTCGAAAAAAATAAAGGGGTAGGTAATTTTACACACAACGGCCGAGCGTCTATTTTATGGACGCGCGGTGTTACATTTTAGATTAAATAAACACAATGTTCATTACACATAATTCAAACGGGCCTGTGATATACTTGCTGCCTGCGTCGAGTTATGGTTGTGGCCGCGTTTACAATTTCTCATTTGTATACCTACAACTGGCGCTTATTACACCGAGGGTAACGTGATTATGAATATTAGAAGTTGCGTTTGGCCGATCTATACATAGCGAAAACTTTTACTCGAAAGCAAATGGAACGTTAAATTGTTTGCAAATATTCTAAATAAATCAAGAGATCAAGATATGTGGATTGGATTAGTTTAAGAGGGAAACATATAATGCCATTGACTTGATTAAATAAACTCCTCTGATTCAATCTCAACGTATCTATCCAATTTTCTACTTTAGTCTTATCTTTTTCAACCCTCCCTTACTATGTTATCCAATCAGACTCTATATATATATAAAACCCACGTGAGTGGAAGATTTATTTTAAAAACTCCAACTTTCTTCTTCTCCTGCAGTTTTTATGCTTAATTAAAGCGGGGATATTTGAACGGGCTAGAAGGGACTAAAATATATTGTATCTTGCAAGACATAACAAAATACTTCTGCTAAATAAAGCAATTTTGAGGAAGCATTCTTTAATTTTAGGAATGCAAATGAATGCGCGACGTTCACAGGAATAGAAAGGGCATGTCAGTTAATCCGAATGGTGCAACAGCGAACTGAATTTATGCGAATGTAGGAAAGGTAAAAGGTCATATCGGGTTAAATGCCGTAGTGTCTGCTGTCATTTACCACATGGTTAATCACGTTTTTTAACGTTTTGTAGTAAATAATCTCTCTAAATTTATGGTTTACATAAGCATATTACTTGGCGAAGACTTTAACTAATTACAAAAAAAAAATATAAAAGTTTTCATATTCTTAAAATAATATAGAAAAAGTTATAAGTAACAAAATCCTAATATAATGGTTGATATCAAATACAAGGCTAACTGTTACAGGCAAGACAAACGTGACAGGCGATATAAATAAGACTGCGTCTAGACAGAAAAAAAACTACGCCTAGAAAGAGATCTGAAATTAACCAAGACGTGTGATATAGAGTTAGAAATTTGGTAGTGTATTAAGGTGAGACGATAACATAATAAGGAGAATACTATGTTGAAATCTTTTTATGTTTCCTGATATTTTGTTTCTTAATTTCCTGATATGAATTTAATATATTATACGAAGGGATGAATAATTATTAATATCTTCTGTGCAGTTTACTTCAATGCTGTTGTTTATCTAAGAATAGAGAAAATGTAGATTTTAATGAACCATTAAGTTGAATGGAATATATAATATACTTGGATTTACAAAAGCAAATAAAAGGATTTTTTATCATCCATTTATCTAGAGAAAATCTGTTTATATGAGCGTAAATAAAAGTAGTTTCCGTTTAATTAACTTTTTGTGATTATGTGTGTGAAGAAATAGTAAATGTTTTTATACAGATTGTAAAAAGTGTTTTGCATTAATGAACTCTTCTAGAGTCAGACAGATATGTTTATACCCCGAGTTGCACGCGCTTCGGACCATATCGCTTATTTATTATTGCAGGTATTTGCGGTGAACGTGACCTGGCCGAAGAGGTAGATCATTAAATTATAATATTTCACTTACTTATCGGCTCTTTTGCGCAGTGATTCAAGCGCGAAATTTTAAATGATGCAGCGTAGAGAAAATTCCCTGCACTTTGGCAGCCGAATGTTTATGTAATGATAAATAATATTTGAGCTTGTATATTTATTAAATTTTTTTATCGTCGAAAATTTGTCGTATTAAAAGAAGCCTTAGGTTATTAATGGTCCGCGAGAAATTGCAGAATTATGTCTTTAAAAATCGGAGGAGAATAATAAAAAAAAATCTTAAACCAACTTAAGCATTTGACGGTCTTTAATGAAGTCGACATGGAGCATGAAATACAGGTTGAGCAAGTCTGACGCCATTACTCATCTCTTTTATTTTGATTTTTAGATCGCGGACTCGGCTCTCGTTTTTTGTTTCCCGCATGCGAGGAGAATTCCATTGTACACTGCATTCCTATTAATTTTTACCAATCGCCATTTAGCTCCGTCTCTCTCTTTGTTTCATTAACACACCAACTGCGTGCCTCCAGATACTGCAACTAAATATGAAATTATGTTGTGACCGATACCATATAAAGATCCACATATCTATATTTAATAACTGCAAAAAATCTTGCTTATAATTTATATGGTGGAGAATATCATGATCTATGGATCCTTTATTTATTTATTCTCTGACGTGGGAATAAGCCTTTGCAGTAGCAGAAGGAATGCTGGCTAATTAAAGCATACGTTGCTTCCACGAAAATTGAGACAATTGAATAAGTAATCAATATATGGGGTTTCTTTTTTTGGAAATGTCTATTTTGAGTTTGTTTAATGCTGTTTGGACGAAAGGGGGTAAAGAGTGTTGTTTATACGTTTCCCGTTTGCTAAAAATAGTAAAGACCATTAGCTTGTGCTAATGGTTAAGGTGTTGTGGCAAGGCCCCGATTTCTCTCTCGCGTGAACCACTCGGGATAAAACTATTCTCCTGGGTGGTCACTAATTAAGATTCAGGCTGATTACAATTGTCGCTAACGGTATGGCACGCGGAGACTGATCGGCAACAAAGAAACTAGCCTTACCTAGAATTACGAAAAAGGAAACAGTCGCATTGTTTACACGTCGCGTTTATTGCATATTACAAACGTCCCTCCCATTGAAACTGAAATCTGAACCATTTCAGATATCTTCACTCGCTGTGAGGTCGCTCGATCTTAGAATCTATATAGGTACTAATTGTTCTTATATTAATGACTGGATTGCGGTGCAGGATTTTTACTCTTAATAAGGCTTTTGTCTCCTTTACGGATATATTAATTACTCTTTTTCCTTTCAACCCTTCTCTTGAATGCGCAATCATTTTCTCCATTACCTTCTTTTATTATGCATACTCACGTACATATATTCAATAAATAGACTATTACCAAACCTTCAGAACTACTTTTTGAAACAATATTATATTTGAAAAAATATTTGAAATTTTTTGTTATTAAATAATAAGGACATGAAAATGTATTATAAAAATAGTATTGCAGAAGCAGTGATATACCTGATTTACCCATTGATTATCTTTGCCTGATGGGTCTGATATCAGTGTTCTGATAGTATACCATTAAGAAATGGGGAGCCGGAGTCGGGAGTCACATTTTAAGGTTGTCGGAAAACTCCCAACTCCAGACCCTGTCGTCTCTATGACTTCTTACTTCTCTACCTTTATCTCTTACTTCTCTACCTTTATTTTCAATTCTAAAAATCTATTTGTGATTTTTTTTAAATTAAAAGACAGCTTAATACATTTTTTATTTGCTTAGCATTTTCATGTAACAAAAAAAGACACGTTATATTACTGTTACATATTTAATCTAATTGGGTGTTATTATTATCATTTCCAAGTATATTTCAAAGAATAGAATTAGTGCATTGATACTTACTTATGCGGTTTCTTAATGAAGATTAAATCAAAACATTCTGCTTAATCCTATCGTGTGATAGAGAACAAAACTGAACATGGACATAGTAAGCACATAAAAGAAAATAATTTATAAAAATTGCTGGTTGAATCATAAAGCTTAATTATGAACAATTATTAATATAAAAATTTCTCAAACTTACTTACACAATGCTCGGATAATTCTCGTAACTAGCATTAGCAATTTTCAATTGCACTATTTTTACTCCGTCTTATTTTCTGTAAGGTAGGTACACCAGTGATTTTAAATAACAGCAGAAAGAAAAAACAAAATACATAGTTATAATTAAGTTCAAATCTAGTAAATTATCAAATATCTAGACAAATAATTGCAAAAGTTAACAACTTTATGACATGAACAAATTTCAAAGCCGTAGATTATTACCAAATGATGATAATATCATGCAATTTGTCAATGAAAAAAATTTTTAGTTTCATTATAAATTATGAATTTAAAGAGTTAATTGTGTTAGCCTTAACTACATGAAACGACATTTTAAATTATTTGAATAAAACTAATTTTGTGATTTGTTTCATGTGATGGATCATTAAGGAACACACGATATACTTTTAGATTCTTAGGACAAAACTAAACTAAATTGTTATTAGATCGTTGAGGAACAGTCTAGATCAGCCCATGGCAAATAGCGGCCCGCAGGGCCCGCGTACTCATTTTATGCGGCCCGTGAAGCCTTTTATAAATCACTTTATTTATAAAATAACATCTGTGTATAATAATGAAAACAAGAAAGATCAAAATAAGACTCCAGTCTAGAAATACTAGATTACACAGAACCTCCAAAATGGTAAGATTTGACAAAGAGCGACTAGAGAACAGTCAAGAAGTAAGTCAGAGACTGAACAGCTGGGACCAACTGAGGGAGACTCTTGTCAAGACGGCCAATGAACTCGCCCCTCTCGCTAGAAAAAGAAAGCATCCGTGGACGACTGAAGACTGTAACAATGCAACTGCCCAAAGACAAGCAGTCTGGTTTAAGTGGTATTCTAAAAGGACCAAGGAAAATTGGCTTAAATTTTTGGAACAAAGAAAGGTTACAGCCAAGATAATTCGAGGAACCAAACGGACTTTCACACAAAACCAACTAAATCAAATCGAAGAGAGCTTTACTAAGAATAACAGAACATACGGTCCGCCAAGTCTCCACTGCAGAGACTCACAAGGCAAACTTGCAAAACGACAAGGACAACTGCCACCTTTTAACTCAGTACTTTAAAAATCTACTCAACTGTGATCCACCCAGCGAAGATTTCAACTTATTAAGAATAATAAGGCAACTGGAGAGGACTCTATCGTTGCTGAACTGAACTGAAGCAATGCCGTGCCCAAGCTAACCGAGATCATCCAGGACATCTGGAAAACAGAGAAATTACCACCCAATTGGAAATCTGCTCTGATCCATCCGCTTCATAAAAAGGGAGATTTTACTGATCTAAACAACTACCATGGAATTTCTCCCGTCCCGGTAACATACCAGATTCTCTCCAAGGCGTTACGAACAAGTTCAGAAAATCAGCTGGATAGTCAACTGGGAGAATACCAGGGAGGCTTCAGGAAGACCCGATCCTGTGTTGAACAGATCCTCAATCTTAAAACTGTAATTGCATACTCCAAGTTGAGAAACCGCAAGGTGGTCGTCACCGCTGTTGATTTTAGGATCCTTAGGACCTTTGTTGATTCCATTGATAGACAAACGCTTAACAAAGTACTAGAGGAACTAGGGCTAGACAACTAAACCCGCAGACTCATTCTAGAAACCTTGACCAACACCCATTCCAAGGTAAACTTTAGACGTGAGATCTCAGAAAGCTTCGAAATAAAAAGTGGAGTGAGACAAGGAGATCAACTTTCCTAACTTCTCTTCAATTATGTCCTTGAAAAGGTTATGAGAGAATGGCGCAAGGAACTGATCAACTTGGGTGTTCAGAGTGGTATCTACCTGGGACTTAAGAACGATGGACTGGTTGTAGATTGCCTGGCCTTTGCAGATGACATGGCACTGATTGATGATTCTCTTGAGATAGCAACAATGCAGGTAAATTGCCTTAGAAAACAGGATGCCAAAGTGAGTCTTCAAGTGTCGCTGGAGAAAACAGAATTTTTCAACAACATCAAAGAAGCAAACAGAGAGATATTATTAGAGTAGGGAAACATCAAGAGAACTGAGAAATTATCTCGGCGAATGGATTGAACCCAACTTATTAGAAAGAGCAGCATTATCCATTAGAGTCAACAAGTTAAAACTAGCCTATCGACTGACTAAGAACACCTACAACAAGAAATGTCTGTCACGCAACCTGAAACTTAAGCACTACACATCAGTCTTACGACCAGAAGCCCTGTATGCCATGGAGTTTCTTTCCTTGAACCGAAGAGGCAAGGTAGAGAAATTGGAAGTCAGAGAGAGGAGAATCCTCAGGAAGATCCTAGGCCCGGTAAAGGATGACGGGGAATTTCGAAGACGACATAACTCTGAGCTCTACGAACATATTGAGAGTCTCTCTGACTGTGCAAGGAAAAGAAGGGTAGCTTTCAATGGCCACGTTGCAAGATTACCCCCAAATCGACTAACCAACCGTCTGTTCACCTTCTGGTAAAACAAGAAGGTTCGTACCACTTGGTTGACAGAAACCGCGAGGGATATTAAAGAACTGGGAATAACAGATCTCCAAAACAGACAGTCTGTGAGATGCACCCCGAAGGAAAAACCCCGAGGGAAAGGTACCCGGTGGACAGAAGGGAGAAAGGAGAAGATGCGACAATACTGGGTAAAGATCAAAGCCCAAAAGTTGAACAAGCGTGGTCTAAAGTAGGCCTATTCGAAACAAGAAGAACAAGAATAAAAACAAGTTGGTTTTGAGAGCGTATCCTGCCAAAATATAACAATCATTACGTTGATATGTTTATTATGCTTTCCATGCCTAATGTTTACTTTATTACCTACCTGCCACTATTTCATAGGCATATTACATAGCTATAAAAACCTACACAGCTATTAAAATATAATTTTTTTTTAATGCAGACCGCATTTTAATTTTCATCCACAATGTGGCCCGACAGCCCAAAAGATTTGCCCACCCCTAGTCTAGATTGTTATTAATGCTTGGGAAACCGATTAAATTATTGATTCTTAGGAATAATCTACACTAAATTATTATTAGATTGTTGAAACGAAATGGAATTATAATTTACAGAACCTAAGAAGAACCTAAGAAAATACGTATTACTTGAATATCTATGAAGAACAGACTAGAATATTAGATCCTCGAGGAGCAGACTAGATTATTATAAATCTATGACGAATACATTAGATGTTTATAGATCCTTGAAGAATAGATTAAATTACAATGGATCCTTGAGGAATAGGTTAAATTGTAATAGATCCTCAAGGCACACTCGAGATATTTATTGATTCTTACGCACAAACTAAATTAAGTTGTTATGATATCCTTGAGGAATAGTCTTGATTGTTTTTAATCCTTGGTGAACAGATAAAATTACTCTAAATTATTTAGGAATACTATTTTACTATAAATAAATAAGGGACTACATTATTATAAATCTATGACCAACAGATTAGCTGTTTATAAATCCTTGTAGAATGGGTTAAACTTTATAATGGATCCTTGAAGAACAGATTAAATTATAATGGGTCCTTGAAAAACGTCCGAGATATTTATTGATTCTTAGAAACAAAATAAAGTAAATTGTTATTAGATTAGATCCTAGAGGAATCTTCATTGTTCTTAATCGTCGATGAACAGACGAAGTTGTTGTAATTCAATGAGGAATACTATATTGCAATAGATTCTTAGGAATAATTTAGACTAAATTATTATTATTTTGTTGAAACAAAATGGAATAGAATGGATAGAACCTTAAGGAACATATTTATTTCTTGTAAAACTTTGAATAACGGAGTAGAATATTAAATCTCTAAGGAACAGACGACATTATTATAAATCTATGACGAACATATTAACTGCTTATAGATCCTTGAAGAATAGGTTAAATTATAATAAATCCTAGAGAAACACAAGAGATTTATTCTAGATTCTAGATTGATTGCTATTCTAGATTTCTATTAATCCTTTTTTAATTTAAATTAAATTATTGTAAATTATTGAGGAATATTACTCTAACTTCTGAGGAATAATCTAGACTAAATTATTATTAGACTGTTGAAACAAAATGGAATTAATTATACATTATAGAACCTTGAGGAACATGCTTGTATAACATTGAAGAACAGATTAGATGCTTATAGATCCTTGCAGAATAGGTTAAATTACAATGAATCCTTGAGGAATGGGTTCAATTGTATTAGATCCTTCAGGCATTCACGAGATATTTATTGATTCTTACGAACCGACTAAACTAAGTTGTTATTAGATCCTTGAAGAATAGTCTTGATTGTTAATAGTCCTTTTTGAACATATCAAATTACTCGATTGTTTGAATGAAATGGCATTATAGATTATAGAAAAAAGATTATAGAGATTATGTTATTAGATCCTTGAAGAATAGTCTTGATTGTTATTAGTCCTTGTTGAACATATCAAATTACTCGATTGTTTGAATGAAATGGGAGTATAATAGATTATAGAAACTTGCGGAACATACCTATTGCTTGTATAACTTTGAAGAACGGACTAGAACATTAGATCCTTGAGGGACAGACTTGAACAGATTAGTTGTTTATAATTCCTTGTAGATTAGATTAAATATTATAATGGATCCTCGAGGAATAGATTAATTTATAATAGATCCTTGAGAAATTAACGAGATATTTATTGATTCTTGAAACAAACTAAAGTAAATTGTTATTTGTTACTTCAGGAATAATCTGCATTGTTCTTAATCCTTAATTAACCCATTAAATTGTTGTAAATTATTGAACATTCAACAAAATGGAATGATATAAACAGTGGCGTAACTGTACCATATGAGGCCCGTAGCAAATTCATTTGATGGGGCCCCAGTAAAAATCGTCACGTTGTAATTTAATTTAAATAAATCACGGAAGTAGTTACCCAACATAATACTAATATTGTGCGCATTTTAGATAAAAAATAAAATTTAATTTAATTTTCAAAAGCTGTATTACATAGCCTGTCTTGTCCCATAGAGTTCGCTAAGTAGGTTTTTATTATTAATTTTAGTTTCGAAAATGATCTTCCAGCACTACCTGTAGTCACAGGAGTTGTAACAAATAACATGAATGCAAAACATACTTCTGGAAAGTTGCTTGACATAAAATGATTCTTTATTATTAATAAATCAGCAAGTTCTCTAATACGCTAATACTTATACACGAATCTAATAAACAAATACTTCAATACTTCGTTTTCTATTTCGTCTCTGAAGGTGGACCAAAAACTGAAAATTTCCCTGATAAATAATTCAGATATATCTTTTTTATATATTTCAACAAATTCTAGAGCTTTTTTTAATAGATTAGTATCATTTAAATTTTGCAAACTAGCAGGTTGCAAAACACTGAAATTAGAAACAATGTCATTCATTGGAAGGAAACACGATTTCAGTTGATTAATGATGATGTCCAATACTCGATAAAATATGCTCACTTTGAACGAATTTTCCAGATCTTGGAGACGCTCAACTTCGCAAAGTTCGTCCAAATGGCGTTTCATCATTTAAATTTTCAAATTATTGTCGTTACCTGTCCAATTCTCCCAGATAGGTTTTCAAACGTTTTAAGGTAATTGAAAGATTGGTGGCTTTAGACTTAAGTGCTTTAGAAGCTGCATTGATAGTTGGTTGTAAATTATAAATTGTAACAATTCTTGTAAAATCGGATCGTATTTTGCTAATATCTCAATAACACTCCAAAAGTTTCCTCGGGAACTTGGATCATTGCTATCTGCGATTTCTTTGTGGCCACGATAGGCTAAATTAAACGTTGAAGGTGTTAGAGTAACATCATTCAACATGTTAGAGTAACATCAAGGTGTTAGAGTAACTCCTTCTGGAGCAGCAATTCTCATTACGCGGCCCGCGGGCCGCACGAGGCCCTCGGAACAATTTTTTGCGGCTCTCGGCTGTTAGGGAAATAAATAAAAACGTAAATATAAAAACGTAAATTAGGAATAGGCATTGAATGAGCATTGTGAATGAAACACTGTCTTGATTTCAAGAACACTACAACAAAATTGTAATGAGTAATAACGAAAATAATGAGTATTGTTTTTTCACAGGAGCAAAAGTTCAATATGTATATTGAAGAACTGTTAAAGGGTAATTATTCCAGCTTTCCTTCAGTTAAAACTGAATGATGAAAAGCAAGATGTTTCTGATTTAATAAAGCTTTGGACAAATCTAAAAGACGAAATGAATGTGACGTTTAGTGACTTCAGGAAGTATCAAGAACCATTTTGCTTAGTGAAAAATTCATGGGCAGTAACAACAGCAAATGTAGCTCAACTTTCTGTTTTTGGATATGAAGCTATAGATTTGAAACATGATTTAATTGATCTTCAGCATGATACAGAACTCAAAATTATTTTTGAAGAAAAAAAAAGAAGGATAAGGCTAAACTATGAGTTTTCGAAAGTAGTTGAAAAGGATTCCCTACCCTAATTGACTGTCCTCAGAAAGTCGCTCAAAAAGTGTGTCTTACAGTATCTTCCCAACCTGCTAATGTGGATGCTATATTAGAGAGCTGTGAAAGATTTCGCCCATCAACTTCAAAGAATTAACGAATTCATGTATTCCTGGAGCTAAGTAAAAGACATTTCATTTTCTGTTCATTTCGTTACATGTGTTCATTACATTTTTTACTTGCGTCCCTCAGGAAAATCTGATAAAAATAATAAGGCTCTCTAAAAAATCCTAGTGAGGACCCCTGTTCTAGAGAGTACTTGGCGCAAAAAAATATTTTTCTTTCTGGATCATGAACTCCTGCTCTTCATCTTGTGTTCCATTTAGCCGCCATTGCATTCACTTGATTTAGTTCTTTAAATTTACCCTTATCAGTAGTAATATATGATGAAGATGCGATATTGTTGAAACTAAAATATGATTCACATTGATTTATGCTAGTACTTTGTTGTGGTTGTTCTGGATCTGGATATATACTGGTGTCGGGTCCAGCATCTGCCATCCACTTACGTCCAATTTTTCACTATTGGGGCTCGCGGCCTCGGGGTCCCGGTCGGACCGGAAGCCCGTGGCCTTTTGCCAACCCTGTCATCCTATAGTTACGCCACTGGTTGGAACCTTAAGGAACTTATATATTGCTTGTATAACTTTGAATATCGGACTAGAATATTAGATCTCTAAGGAACAGGCTACATTATTATAAATCTATGACGAACCGATTAGTTGCTTAAAGATCCTTGAATAATAGTTTAAACTATAATGTATCCTTGAAGAATAGGTTAAATTATAATGAATCCTTGAAAAACACAAGAGATATTTATTCATTATAGATTGTTATTAATCCGTGGGAAACAGATTCAATTTTTGTAAATTATTGAGGAATATTACTATAACTTCTTAAGAATAATCTGGACTAATTTATTATTAGATTGTTGAAACAAAATGGAATTATAGGTTATAGAAGCTTGTGGAACATATTTGTATAACTTTGAAGAACAGACTAGAATATTATATCCTCGAGGAATAGACTATATTAGATATAATAAATCTATGATGAACAGATTAGTTATCTATAGATCCTTGAAAAATAGGTTAAATTATAATGGATCCTTCAGGTATAGGATATATTATAATAGATGCGTGAAGAACACACGAGATATTTAATGATTCTTAGGAACAAACTAAATTATTATTAGATCCTTGATAAAAAATGGAGATTGTTATTAATCCTTGGGGAATAGATCAAATTATTGTGAATGATTGGGGAATAGAAGATTACTATAGATACTTAGAAATCTAAACTAAATTATAATAATATCGTTGAAACAAAATCTATTGGTGTTAAATTGGTCGACTAGCTGGCCAACTGATAGTTCCTTTAAGTCTAGTCTAATTCGTCTTTCATGTAATTTAGCATTTCAATAATTACTACAATACTGAAATCAGCCCCAACGGTGCGGTATTAAACAAGCGGCCCGTGAGAGCCTATATAGTGCGGCTGACCCTCGGCTAGAAATTACAAATTGCTTATATTCAGATAATGAAATGAAATTAAAGAAAAGGAAATCATCAAATAAAACAAAAGATTAAATGAGTTATTTATGTGAAAATATTAAATACCTTTTTGATTGATTAGTTTTATAGTTGCTATAACTTCTGGTCTATCGACCGGAGCTCGGCTTGTGACTAAATTTGGCGACCCGCGATCTTTTTCGAGTTTAGTACCACCGATCTGTCCTCTTCAGTAGAGTAGTTGAAAACATACCACTATTAAACTTATTAAAAGCAAAATGTAGCTGGAATATATAAATATATTCAACCTGTTCGTAGCTCTATAATATTAAGTCTTATTAAAACTACAAAACAAATATCATGTAGAAACCACTACTTCCCTTGCTAATACCACTATTTAATCTTTTAATAAGTTTATATGTTTATCTATAATTAGTATGGTTTCGCCAATAGTCAATTATCGTTTAAATCAATTATATACTAAGTTCATGTCTTTCTCCACAAATGTCAAATAAAAACCTAACCTGACCACACCAACCATACACGAGGCGTTCAATTAAGTGAATTCCAATTTATAATTTAAAACAGCAAAGCTGCACTGAATCACCGTGACGGCCACACTATTTGGTCGTTGCCGATGTAATCTAGATTAACCGATATTTAAACTTGATTAGGTTATGGTTAGATTAAATTATGTTAGTGCCAGATAAATCCAGACAGAGAGGCTGAGACTACTTGATTCAAAATAAGAAAAAATAATTTGTTTTTAATATACGTCAGAAAAACATGCCTATGTTTTTTCTTTAGTGACGGTAGTTGTTGCCATAGTAAAAACAAACAGAAATCGTTTAATAATGGCATCCTTCACATACAATAATTTACTAACTAATTTGGGTGTGCGAGTAGATAAAATGAAATAAATACAAAAATCAATAGTAGACATACAAAGTTACAAAATAGAACAGAATAAGACTAAAATAGAAACAAAACAAAGAGTGTATAATAGTGTGTAGACAACATTACATGAAACAACAGGATAGCAAAAGAAAACCTACAGAGACAATATTAAGTAAACACGGTATGCAGACTGAACTTGATTGGGCAAAAAGACTACACAAACATGCGAAATACACGAGAAAGGCAAAGGAGTTTAGAGATTAGCTAAATATACCAGATTATGCATAAACGATAAGATTCGTATAAGAACAAATTGACTAACATATAAACGATATTAGACAGACTATATCGACAACATTGCATGAAGTACAACGTATATTTCCTCTATTTCACTGTGTATAATTTGTGAAGCCTAACATATAATTTAGTTCGTTTGGATATTTGCATGGATCATAGTGAATTTAAATAGGTAAATTTAACAAAACTTAAGTATAGTAGTTCCTCCTAGCTCCCCGGTAGTGTAGTTGACAACATAGCCGCCTGATAAGCGGAAGACCCGGGTTCGATTTCCGGTCGAAGAGACACCAACTATGCCGGTTTTCACTAACCGTCCGGGCTGCCCACCCTGAATGAATGCGAAATATCCCATACCGAGGTGGCGCATACTAAAAGTCAAAGAGCAATAGGGGTTTGACATATAAGATGACATCTACATTTGCGTCTTTGACTCCCTTTTTGAATGCGTATCGGACTGTAAATTAATATCACTCAGCACAAATGGATACACGAGTATATGAAAACCGCCTGCAGTACAAGTGAACTGCAATATAGAAATTTCTCAATGTCCCATCCCAGGTAAACGATAAAATATGCAAGTAGAACTACTTTTCACCGTAATTACACGTAATTTATAATATTATTATTTAAATGCAATCTGATATTTGGGCCGATTATGTAAAGGAAACGTTAAAAGTTAATTTATAAGACGCCGTTAATATTTTTCTATTTCCGTTAATAATAAAAATTATTAATTGATATAATAGAGAACTGTACGTGCTGTGAGAAATATATTCGACTCGATTTGCTATAATTTATTAATCTGCGAACCCTGTGAAGGCGACCTTATTACTATATCCCCTGTATATTACATATAAACATCTATTATTATCAAAAACTTTATTATTGACCACTTCAAGACTTTAAGCTAATTTACTAAAGTAAGTTGGATTAATAAAAGGAACTTGTAGTCTTTTATAATCGACTCCCCATCCCTGACAAAAACTTTTCTATTATTTCATATAAAGCATAAAAGTAAAATCCAAACGACTGAAAAATTTTGTATTTGAATCTCAAAAGCTTTATATTATATTTGAGAGATATTTTCAAGCGAAAGCTATTTGCGAACAAAGAATAATATTAACATATACTTCATGTACATAAAATAAATAATCCTATTGTTATATATTTGTAGTAGAAAATAATTCTAAAGGAAAAAATATTCTTATTTCGAAAATTTAGTAAGTTAAGATTGCAGATGTGCCATTTTACCACCTACTTGGTTCTCTCCCCGGGTTCCATAGCCACTGCGAGACATATTGGTCCCCAGTTTTTTGCCCCACCCGTCTGATTTATTATGAAAACATGGAGGGTGTAGCTGCCATCCTTAAAAATTCAGGTAGATCGCGCACTGAATGTAACCAACAACGCGTGTCTTATGCGACAAATGATTTATATAACTCAGATCGAATCGGACCCAAAACAACCGTTTATTCTAAATTTGCTATAAAATCACAAAATATTTAAGGAAATAGTCTTTTAACATGAGAAATAAATTATTTCGGTTTTACTTAGAATTAATTGGAATTTGTCATCAAGACGTTGAGATTTAATGCAATGAATAGACATTTCCAAGCAAATGATTTTATAAAATTAATTTAATAAAATATAAATGACGTTTTCTCAACTTTTAACAAAAATAATAGATTGAATATAGGTATCTAAAATATCTCTGTAAATTTGCTTTGCATTTTATTAAACTACTATTATAACAATAATTAAACTATTATAAATGCAATTTCATATATTCCAGATTTACCAAAAGTAATTCAATAAATTATATTTGTTTTTAATATTATGCATTTCCTCTAACCGTGTCTACACAGACTAGTCTTAATAATATTAGCCTAAATCCATAGCATAATCCCGATTATTTAGTCTAGTCCACAATTTATTGTCTTATTTTATTCTAGAATTACTTTTATGATACTATAACTTATCTACACCAGATAGGATTTAAATTACTTTTATCTTTAGAATACAAGTCTACATATTGATTATATGTGTTTTAATTTGTTTAGTCTAGACTTGTTTGATAACTTATTCCACTTATTCATGTTATGCTGTGGGCGTCTTATCAATGAAAAGTTATCCTATTAGTATCAGGTTAAATGCATAGCTTAGCCCTAAGTCTATAAGTCTCGAGTCGAGTCTAAAATTTCTTCCCAAATTTAATTTTGTAATTTCTTTTACTTGATTATAACTATGTCTTATTTCTGCTTAGCTTCCATTTTTGACTAAAATAATTTGAATAATCCATGTATTATGTTTAGAATATGTGTTTCAATTTGTATTGATTTCCAAAATTCGAAAATTTACATTTTCCAAATCTTAACTATAATTTCAACGACGCAGTTTACTAATTTTTCAAAATTCAAAGAAAATCTTTGAGATTTTGAAAATATGGTCTGTCTATGTAGACTAGTAGTTTAGTAAAGAAATTAATCGTTTCTAGAATTACAAAATTCGCAAAGTTCAATTTTCTCAAATCTTGACTAACCTTAACGACGTACCTTAAATTTTAACTAACCTTAAATTTTTTTCAAAATTTAAAGAAAATTCTTTGCTTTTTTGAAAAGTTGGTCCATCTATACCAGGGGTGGGTTGATCTTTTCACTGTCGATTTTGGATGAAAATTAGACCGCGAACCGTAGTAAATTTTTTTATATTTTAATAGTTTATAATATTTTAATAGTGTCTGTATGTCTATGAAATAGTTGCAGGTAGATAATAAAGTAAACATAATAACCATATCATAGACATGCTTTTGGGATTTTTTTAGTTTTTTATGTTGGAATGCGAATCATGATCATTCTTTGTGGGTACTGTGTATAGATAAATTTGTAATTGCTTTCTCAGTAAATTCGTATTTTGGCAGGACACGATCGTAAAGTAAAACTTTTTTATTTTCAATATTATACATAGATATTATTTTTTAATTAGTTCTTTATAAAATGTTTCGCGGGCCGTCTAAAATGTTGACGCGGGTAGTATGTGGCCCGCGGGCCTGTTTGCCCAGGCCTGAACTATACACAGTAATAACTTTCTAATCGTTTGTAGAAATAGAAAATTAACAAATTTAATTTTTGTAAATAATTTTTTTGTTACCGAATATCATTTTATACAGATTACTAACCCCTATTATATTTACTTATTCAAATCTACCTCTATTATATTTACAAGAAAATTAAAAAAATATTTATCTGTCTAACTCTTTGAGGCACAGCTGTTTTAAAAGTGTCCCACCTTTGATGAGGAAATATGTATGGTGCTTTTTTGGTGATATTTAAAATTCCGTGCCTCAAAATTAATTAATTTATAATGAAGAAGTGACAATCAATTTTCAAAGATAACAGAGATTCCAAAATCAGTTTTCCGGATTTACTACCTTTCTCCTTAACGACTGTACTATAAACATATGGCATAGTTTATCTTAAAAATACACAAAAGACCACTTAAATTTACAAAATTAAATTGGTCTACAACGGTAGCTCACCTGTCTATGCGTGTATATAAAATCCACCTGCCCAAGGAAGGGCTAATTTATCAATCAATTAATCAATTTGGTCTTGTGTTCAAGTTTCTAACATTAAAGCTTTAGCTAATCTCAACTATGCTAACAAAACATACTATACGATATAAACAGATAGGAAAATTCGTAGCCCAAAGTAGACTATTTAATCTCACCCTTCTCTAATTTGATTATAGATTTCCTCTTCTACTGTATTTTTAAGATTATAAAGATTTAAATAGCTTTGGTTTAATAATATCTATAGAAAGATATCTAATTAGTATGAGGTTAAATACAATTTAGTTACTTATTTTCTAGTCTTTAAGTCTCAGCAGCCTCGGGAGAAATGGGTTGGTACAGAGTAAGAGGGCGATGGAAGCAGAAGGAAATAATAATGAATTAATATTTGTATATGTTTGATTATATAATTACCAACGAATATAAGTTTTACCGTAACATTTTTAAATTTGTTTAGTTTAAAATTCTTAAATTAATCAAATAAACTTAATCACTCTGTAAATCTAATGTTAATGGTTTGTTTGTTATTACCTACAACAATTTTGCAAAAGACCTTTAAAAAATCAAAAAGGGGGCGCTGGGAAAATTAATTCTGGCCAAAGAGGGCGGTTTCAAGATATTTTGTTTCGGTTAAAATTTAGCTTTGTAAATCGGGCTTTGAAATCCTGGACAAGTTGGTAGAGCAATCCGCGTACAGAGGTCGCTAGAATTCCTCGTCCTGTTGGCGTTGTAATATAAAGCGTTCCTGTAGGGGTCGCTGCAAGCGAGGCAGCGCTAAAATACGAAAGCTTGGACACGCCGTGCGTGCAGCAGGCACAGCAACGCGACGCCGGTTGTTTGATCGCAGCTGATATGTTTGCAGTGTGTGTTTGTAAACGTTGTAATGGACGGTTTGATGTACATTTTTAATTGCCCGTCCGGTAATTATCAGCACTAGACGATTTTACTCTGGACTTTCATTTAATTACAAGCACGGCATTATACAAGAGGCGTACATATTTATAAATTGTTTATTAATGGAAACGGAATTAACACCGATAAAGAACAATAAGATTAAAAACAAAATGAGCCATAAATTGTTTTAATCAGAATTGCTCGTGTTTTAAACTAAATTTTCTCTGCTAAAATTTTCTCAATAATTTTAATAAACAAATGTAGTAAGTGCTTCATGTATCAACAATAATTTAAGGAACACATTGTTCAGGTTGTGGTGCGTGAGGGCAGAGCATCATATATGATGAATGTGGCATCCGTTTCGTGTTTATAAACCGGGTGGTCCTCATCATTAGAAGTAATTTAATGGACCCTCTAACCTAGTGGCACAATTGTTAAAGGAATCTATATAAATCAATATAATTGAATTGAACGCCTACGAATACCATCTTAAAGTTATTCGAATTTTAAATAAAACAAAGATTTTGATTCCACTGGGAATTTTCACTCAATATGTTATTCAATTTGTGGCTAGCATCTTCAAGCAAGCGCGTAATAATAATGCCAGTACAGGCTGTTTCAAAAACTGATTACAGGTTGTGCCCCATACTCCATTAATCGGAAACCCTATTTTATAATATAGGGTTTTCTCGTTTGAAATTTAAATTTTAAAGATAATCATATGAAATCTCGCAACAAAGTTTCTTTGTTACATTTTCAATACTTTTAAACATAAACCAAAACCCAATATATTTGTAATAAATTAACGTCATCCACTAAATGATTTAGTGTAACTTTATTCAGAAGACGTTCCGATAAATCACGCGTCTCATTTTAGGAGCTCCACATCAAATTAAAATAGTTTAAATAAATTTATTGGAAAGCTTAAAAATGCACATAATAATTGGCTTTTGTCCAAGGTAAACAGATTCTGTGTCTATAAATACAAACTGCGAAATTACTGGCGTGATTTTTAAACAAATTTTCAAAAATAACAACAAACTGTTAATGGACTAAGGTTAACAAACCTACAAAAATAAAAACAACTGCAACAATGTTAAATGCAACACTATTAATAAGCTTGTACACTCAAAACTATTTTTACATTGAATTGAAAAATTCACTATGTTTTTACCACACTAATATAATACGTTGAAAATTTTACATATTATAAGTGTGGTAAAAACCGTGAATTTTTCAACTCAATGTAAGTATGAATTACCACGTAGTAACAGTCATCCTACTCATAAAACTATTTTTAATATTTGAGAGTGTCTAATAAAAAATACCAAATAATATTTAAAAAAAAAAACGAATATATTTTATATATTAATTTATTTATCATACATTATCATTGCTGCATACAAGTGTAAATAAAAAAAAATAATGTTTTGAAAAAGAATACATGTTGGATATGTATAACAATATAACTCTGGAAAAAAAATATTTTTATTCTTAAACTACATCCTCGTGTTGAAAGCGGAATTTGTAATAGTAGAAGATTGAAGGTCTAAACCAAACTTTACATTTACATTTACTAATAAGCAAAGATTTTAAGCCCTGGCGATTTTAATCTTTTTGACCTCATCCTTAGCGTCGTCACATAACGCCGCGTATAATATATGTATAATAGTATATTTTGTAACTAGGGCGGAAAGTTGTCAATTTCACGCGGGACGCGACGAATGAAGTGAGTGCGCACATTCGCTCGAGAGGGCAATTGACAATACCGCCCGTGTTACAAACAATATTTTTTATTACTCATGCTAGGTGATGTATCTTACAAGTTTGGGATCCAGAGACCTTCCAAAAAAAATTGAATCAAAAATGAAGAATTTGCTTTTTCAATTGTCTGCGGTGGTGTGGATTCATCATAAGAACTCTCCTCAGTCTCCGGTATCCACATAGAATTTACACTTATCCACATAGAATTTACACTCATTTTAAAATGTTTTCTTTAATTTTTATTATTATTTTGTAATGAAAAAAATTTCTAACACTCACGTACGTCAATTTTTTCATATCGAGGTCCTAATTGAGTGATCATTTTATTTGTATTTATTTGTTTTTTGAGTGCGTATCCAGGTTATGTGAAAAGACAATGCGAAGTGGCATTTCTCGTATTAAAAAACGTGCGTTAGGAAGTACTTCGCACGCATGAGCAATAAAAATGATGTTATATATGTATAAATAGAATTGAAACTAGGAGATTATCATTAAGATATCTTCAAATCTGTCAAGATATCGTAATGATAATCTCCTACTTTCAATTCTATTATTAATTTGGTTCAAACCATCTCATTTTAAAATATGTATAAATGTTGTAGTGTATTTGACTAGCTTAAACTATTGGCATACATTTGATTAATTTCGTAAGGGAAATTTAACTATATTAGCCTATTTTGCTTTTCCGTCATGGATTGAACACATTACAATCTTAAGTAAGTTCAAGCAGTAGCGAATTACATGTACAAAATGTGTGTTTCTGATTTATCCATATCTATAAGAGACACATCGCTGTTCATGAACTATCGCGTGAACTCTTGTGACATGGTAATGCCTTGTTACCTAGTTTGTGAGACCGCGGGAGATATTGAATATTAAATTTCTCCCCTATTAATTTTTGTTTTATTTTGCATATCTAGGTATGTATGATTTAAGGTTCAGTGAGTAGTTTGTCGAATGTTGAAGTTTGTGGCCTTTTTTTGTCTTCAACCGAGGCTCGCTGTCTAAGAAACCGCTGATCGGTGGAAACATACCAAATACTTTTACTCACAAATTTTGTAGATTTGGTCCTAAACCATTTTAAGGCTATTTGTAGATATGATAATAATAGAATCTATCGTTTGGGGCACGATAAACAAGAAAAACTACGTATGGTTGCGTTATGTGCTATAATCCGGTTTTCTTAGAATGTTTCCGAGAAATATGTAAAGAATGGCTGTGGAAGTATTTATATTAATATTACCTTTTTGAAATACTTTAGTTTTAATAAAAAAATGCAAGAAAAACAATGAGTGGTCTCTCTGACCGCACGTCAGAAAGGTTCAAATATACTCTAGAATTACATGGTCAGTAGTTACGCGTTAGCATACTGAGACAAAATGAACTAAGTTAAACATTTCTTTATTAAAACAACTTTAACAACTTTATTTGGACAAGTTTAAGCTCGTCAAGTGAGCGATAATAAACAGATTATATACGTCGTCATTTGACGACGATATAGTTAATCTGTAATTCATTAATCAACTAGTCGCGAGTTAGCTCGTGGCCACGAAAAAAGTTACTGGAATGTTGTTACTGAAAAATTAATGGAAATACTGTTTATACAAATTTATATTACAAAAGGAAAACGGACGGAGTATATGGGATGAGATATATGTACCTAATAAAGAATTAATCGATAATTCAGTTATTAGACACCTGATTTTAGAGACCAAAATTTAATTTGCCGGAGTGTAAACTGAAAATTACAATTGAACATTTGTTAACCATTTGAACATTTCGAGAAATCAATCCAAGACAAAAAGTTGCAAATTATCTAATAATTATCAAATATTTTTTGAAAGTATAAATTTGCATACATACAGGGTGAAAATTCAAGGGATTATTCCTTGGCCTATTCTAAGAACATTTTGTTTTATGATGATTTCTGAAAAACCCTTTGTTTCGAAGATACAGGGTGAACAAAATTTGCGACAGTACCTAACAACATTTTATTATCAAAAAGTACATGTAAAGTTGCTCAATCTATAATTAATGTTCGAAATTACTTCATCCAGTCTGGATACTCTGATCTGGATACAGTTCAATCTTCCCGTCATTGAGTGCCGAACTCTTTCAAACACACCAAGGTTGTTTCTAATTGAGTTACACCTAGTAATTATCCGATTTCGCAATTCGTCTAAATTCTCCATTGGAGTAGCGTAAACTAATGACTTCAGATAGCCCCATAAGAAATAATCCAAGGGGTTTAAGTCTGGGGATCGAGCAGGCCATGCGCCTGTACCACCTCGACCAATCCAGCGATCTCCGAATGTTGCTGTTAAAAAAATCACGAGCAACCAAACTGAAATGTGGTGGTGCATCATCGTGCATAAACCACATTGCAATTCTTGTCGCCAATGGTACATCCTGCAGAAACTCTGGGAATGTTTCTTCCAAAAAGTTGCGATACATCAGTAAGTCTTGACGGTAGAAATACCGGTCCTATTAGAAAGTCACCCACAACTCCAATCCAAACATTCAAGGAGAACTGATGTTGAAAACAATCTTCACATACCTCATGCGGATTTTCATCTGCCCACACATGGTTGATATGAAAATTCCTTATTGCATTTCTTGAGAAACTGACTTTTTCGCCGAAAAGAATCTTTGTCAGGAATTGAGTAATTAGAACTAATGTTTGCAAAAGCCATTGACATAATGCTATACGTGGACGATAATCAGCAGGTAGTAGTCATGTCCAGCACATTCTGTTCCAGTTGTATTGTTCTTACTGTCATTAATCTTCCTGGCCCTACATTTCATTTCAGTGTATATGTTTCACGAAGACGTCGATTAATGTTTTTAAAGATTTTTCGGTCTGGACTATTACGGCTAGGAAACTATAAAATGTACAATCGTCTAGCTTGTAATGAATTGTCATCAGCAAGTCCATACATAAAATGCATGTCAGTCATCTCAGCGCTCGTATACATGGTAGAGAACTTCACTAACTATTAAAGACACGTCACACAGCCAAACGTTACTCAATATAAACAACTGCGACCAATACAGGTGATGGTCACTGACGAGACGTATTCAAATGAAATCCACTGTTACGCTGGTAGGTAAAACAGCCGTTCCAAGTTATCGTCAACAATTGTTTGTACTTGATTAACTCATTATTTTTTTGTACTTGATAAACTCATTGGCGTGCACCATACTTTTATATACATTCATGATTTCAACAAATATCGTTGTCGCAAACTTTGTCCACACAGTATCTTTGAAACAAAGGGGGTTTTCAGAAAGTATCGTAGGACAAAATATTATTGGAATATGCCAATTTTTGTCGCATGTTACTGAAACCTAACACCCTGTATATTCAGCAATATTTTAAGTAGACTATGTCCCGCCGACGAGTTAGTCGGTAACTAGACAAATTTCCTTGCTACATTTTTCTAAAGAGGTTATAATCAAACAAATGATAACATGCTCGACTAAATAAGTACTAAGCAATATAATAGAATTCATAATATTTATTTGGTTTATATTTTTTAATTATATAATGGTAAAGAATTTTCTGAAACATTATGTACCTTACTGTATTGAAATCCATAGCAGATATTTTCTTATACTTCTTACCCTCGTCATACGTTACCCTCGAGAAGACTAGGAGAATATGTATATGTTACGGTAAAAGTACAAAACCGGCAAATGTAAACATTTACCGGTATATGTATACATCTACCAATTTGAGAGGTAAATGTGAGTTTAAATTTGAGATCAACTTCATATATGTACTTTTACCGGTAAAAGTACACATTTTCCAATGTATATAGGTAGAAGTTAAAAATAATAAACAGAAATAAAATATACTTGTATATTAAGGTTAAAATGTATTTGAAATCATTTATATTATTTTATTATACATAAAAACAATTAATATATTTTGAACATAATTTATTTAAAAAAATATTATAAGAATACGTTCGTTATACCTATTCCTTATAATTTTATCCGCTTGCATAATAAATTTCTGTTTTTATTGTAATTCGAAATTCATTACTTATGAGACCTAATCACACCATTAGGTATATGTACACATTTGCCGGAAATAGTTGGTAAATGTAAGTTGAACTTACATTTACCAACTAAGAAGGTATATGTGTACATATGCCGGCAAATGTGTACATTTTCCGAACTTTTGCCGTAACATATACACTTGATATGGACCGTGGATGTAAATACACCAGTCCAATATCTTCAGCTTGTCATTTGTATGTTGAATGCAATAAAAATGTTGCAAGAATTGATATGAGAACATTCGTTTGTTTTGCCAAATTACAACAGCACAAACCTGAAAAAGCAGCTGGAAGAAATCCCAATAATCTAGCTGAGATAAATATAGTTCGTTCGTTTGGGCAAAAATTATACAAATTTATCAGCAAAAAATCAGCCAATTAGTGGCATCAATTCTGAATATTTATTGCATTAAAAAATCTAGTTACTAGTTACTAAGTTAAGTTACTAGTTACTACCATGCCATCCTAATATACAAAATATTGGAAAAATTGGAAAAAGTTTGTATGATGTTTGTATACTTATATCCTTCTGGTGCCGTTATATGGCGACAGATTATAAATTACAATTTGCGGCCTTCATTTGGAAATCTTAATTCCGAAAATAAGGGTTAACTTATATTAAAATCGAATATGTATAGATATAGAGCGAGTAAAGCAGGACAGGAATTTATTTTCATATTTTCGACGGTACACACTTTTAATATATAACTCGGATTTATGACATAATAAATCAAGGAAGCAGTGTTTCATTTGTCAGGTGTGTTTGGCGAGTGATGTATTTTTATTGTCCATTCGGTGCGTTGTTGTGGCGTTAGGTGACGCTACGTCGAAAGTCGGTTGGCGGGCTTTCAAATGTCTTTTTGTATCGATTCAACTAACTCTGAAAAACGGACGATGCGAAACGAACATGCAGAGAGTTCGGTTTTTAATTAAAACCGCAGATTTGGGGGTGTGATATTTTACAAGTAGATAAATTATTAACTAAGTAAATTATTTGCTGGGTAAATTTCCACGTGGAGAGCAGTAAATACTGGCATTCAAGACGGTTGTAAACAGAGGACTTTTTTTAAGTCTTTTTGAAGCCATTGAGCAATGTAACAGGAAAAGAGATAACGAAATACCATAACTTGGAATAAAATTATTGTATCAACGACGCGAACAATGTGATTGTTTCTTTACACACAATGCACATGATATGTGGAGGAAAAAAATTCTTCGAAACGCCGTTTCTACTATAATAAAACTTTATGGGCCCCGTGAAGTTTGCATATTCTCAGAAATTGCATAGATACACATTTTTATGCTAATTTTAATTGGTCGTAGATAAGAAAAATCAATTGAACTATATTACCCACCGCAACGAAAACAATAAATTCCCTTTTGCCCTCTTCAACACACAACTACACATGCACACACAAATTTAAACCCAATGAAAAAATTCAATTTTAAATCTTCAAAGTTACCGTTGAAATTACACGCTTGTGAATAACTATTACGGTATTAAATCGACAGGTGTCTAATAACTGAACTACCGGCATCAGATCCTCCGTATAAGCTCAACATTGTCCGGTCCTGGTGGACCCAAATGTCTGCCTCTGCTAATGTTTCTGAAGGCCATAATTCACCTCCCTATATACACATACATACACACGCCGAACAGACCCACAGTAATTCGCGACCGCTTTTTGTGGAACTGTAGCTTTTCGTGAAACCTACTATATAACCATTTCATTAATTAAATTAATATTATCATAATGCAAAAGTTTCTTTTCCGAAAAAGTGATGTTAATTAAAACGCATTAAGGATACTTTAAAAATATGATCCCGCAGGGAAGATAATGTAATATAAAGGGAAAAAAATCCATAAAATAGATACGATTTCAAGCTGTCCAACTTAACTGCTAATAAAAAGAGCATAAACGTCAAATAGGAACATAAAACAAGCGAGTGCGTGTTCCAGGGAGATATGGAGATAGATCTTTCGGGTGCTACCGAACTATTTACACACAGAAAATTATATTTTCTATTTACCTGCGTATTTATCATTTGTAATCTCAACTGAAATTACATGCCGTGACAATCGGCTGTTTTCCACACAAACGGGAACTATTTTCGCAAATAAATATTTTTCAAAATCACCCTGGCTAGTATGAATTTCGTGTTTTCGCTTGAAAATGGATAGAAGAAAAGAATAAAAACGAGCAAGCCGACAGCCGTGGAAACAAAGCGGGGTAGTGCAAGAATTGCGAGCAATAGATCACACTGAGAGTTCCGAGTCTTTCCCGTTGCTTGTGTGACCCTGTTTCACTGTAAAGGCCTATACCGATATCGGTTATAACGTGCTAACTTATACTATGAGTTTAACGGAAAATACAAATCGATATAATCGCAAGATTATACAGGGATTCGAAAGGAAATTACATACCACTTCAGAAACTATTTTAAATTTAGTTTCAGGCATTATTATTACTTCTTCAAATTCACATACAAAGCATACAATTGCTGTAACTTATTTAATAAAGAAATAAATTAAAAATTAAACACATTTTTTTTTTATCTCATTCACTTTTTTATTTAATTTTTCCATTTCCAATTAATGTAAGAGACAATTAAAAATATCATATATTAAATATAAAATAAAGTTAAAAATATCATCATCGTTATGATGAGTTATTGTAGTTGTTGAAAACTTGTAATTTTGAATAATTCTCAAAATGTTTGAAAATAAAGTATTTATAAAGTATTTTATAAAATAAAGTTGTAAAAGGTTTTTAAATAAGCTGTGAAAAGTTCAGTGCAGAATGTTTTGAGCTTTTCAAAATTTGAATTTTGTAATTGACAACTATTTATAAGTCACATTAAAACTTAATTTTGTATATTTACAAATTTCGCTGTCAGTTTGAAACAAATACGACAGACGGACAAAATTGGTTTGCATAATAAACTATAAGAAATTGTTTAAAATATTTGACAAATTTTTGAATTTGTGTTTTAAGTATTCGAATATCTTATTTTTATTGCTTATGCATCAAAAGTTCTATCTTGGCGCACGTTTTTTTAGAACGCAAAATTCCATTTGGTTCTATTGCCACATAACTTAGGCAACGCAAGAAAATATTCAATATCGCTAGGTTACATTAAAAAAAAACAATTAAATAAATGAAATAAACACAATCAATACAACAATATTAAAAAAAGTGACGTGACAGTGACGTGATTTTTTTTTTCATTACAAAATAAAGATTAAATAAAACGTATTAAAATGAGTGTAAATTATGACGACTTTTATTCTATTATTCTATTACTAGAATTTTATTATTATATTATTCTATTATTTTTGGATGGCACCTGGATCCCAAACTTGTGAGATACATCCCCTCGCATAAGTAATAAACAATTTTGTTTGCAATGTCAATTGCCCTCGCGAGCGAATGTGCGCACTCCTGTCCAATTGACAACCTACCGCCCTAGTTGCAAAATATACTATTATGTGTTTTTAGTAAAGTTGTTTACAATTTCGAAACAAATGATGATAAAAGCAGAAACTAGTGATAATATAGGTTTTCTTAAGATAGATTTCGAAAAATTCTTTGGTGAATTTCGAATATTGTGGAAATGACAAATTTCTATTCTGTTTTTTTTTTCCTGTAATTTTTTAACAAATCAATGAATCTTGAATTGAAATAAGACATTTTGAATCAAATAGGACAGATGTGCAGAAATTGAGTTTATGGACTGTACAAATTTCTTTACAAATTCTTATAAACTGAATCTAACAAATTCTTGCATTTGTGAACGAAGTTTTCGAAGATTTTATTAATGTCTTTGGAAAACTTGTTTATAATTTTGAAACAAATGAGAATAAAAAATGCAAAAATTGGTTGAAATATAAGTTTTCTGAATATAGAAATTTCTTTGAAAAAGAAAAAAATTCTTCCAAAAATTTTTTTTTTAATAAATGAAAAAATTTGATAAAAGAATAGTTTTCTAAACAAGATGTTAAGAAGAATTAAAATTTCTTTGAAAAATTTTGAAAATTGTTATTTTCTTAATATGGACTCAAATTTTTTGAAAATCGTAATTCTGCGTCGATATGAAAATTTTTCTTTGGCTTTTCTCTTTGTGAAGTAAAACTTCCTTAGACGCGAATAACTCACATCTGATGGAAATGATATTGACTTTCGGAAATATAGTTAGGCTAAGTCAGGGGTGGGCAACCCGCGGCTAGCGAGCCGCCTGCAGTTCTTTCACTTAAATTGTGTGGCTCTTCAACTCGTCTATAATATATTTATATTTTAATTTCATTGGAACAAATCAAACTTCAATTTATTAAAATAGAGACTTAAAAAAAATAAATGCGATATGTTAAATTACATGAAAAAAGTACTTTCCCGTTTTAAGATAGACATTTTCACTTTTCATTATATTATACATGAAGAGGTGCTACACAGAAACATTTCCTGTCAAGATTAAAAACATAGTAGTGGACTTGGTATTAAAAATAGTCAATTAAATCGTTGGAAAAACATTAAATCATTGCGAAATGTTCTTCTCTTCAATATTTCAGTTAATGTATCGAACAATTTGAGTCAATGTATCGAACACATTTTCGTTGCCACAAGACTTCGAGTACTTGGTGTTAAGCCATCGTTTAACTAAAAAGTATTCGAAGCCCTTTGTCGTCATCACAACTGGTTACAAAAATTCTATTTTGCTACTGAAATCAGACAGTACATCTTAACAATCTCAATAAAAAGTTGCGAGAAGAACAAGGCAATATTTCGAATTTACTTTTAGGAATAATCAAAGCCAGCGACAACAAATCAGTCCACATCACCTTCACGATAAACAAAATAAACTGCCCGACAGCCTCATTAAATGGCCAGCCATTACCACAAGTCGACGAAGTCAAATATCTCAGTTTGTACCTTGATCACAAGGCTGACTTAGTCAAGCCACATTAAAAAGAAACGAAAGGAACTGGATCTACGACTAAAAAAATGTTTTGGCTTTTATGGAGAAGGTCAAAACTCCCATTACACAATAAAATTATTGTATACAAGGTTTTACTTAAACCAATCTGGACATATGGTATCCAGTTATGGAATACGGAGAGCAACTCGAACATCGTGATCTTGCAACGCTTCCAAGCAAAAATTCTCAGGACCATAACTGATGCTCCATAGTACGTCACGAATGCTGGTCTACATAAAGAGCTTAACATAGATACGGTCAAAACTGCAGCCCAAAAGCTGTGCACAAATTACGAGATGAGACTCGGCAGCCACCCAAACGCGCTAGTAGCGCCTCTACTGGACAAAACTACCACCGCAAGAAGACTGAAAAGTACAAACCACTGGACCTACGACAACGTTTTCGTTATGAATGAAAAATGTATTGGCTCTTCGGAAGAAGGTCAAAACTACCACTACACAATAAAATTATTGTATTCAAGGCTTTACTTAAACCAAACTGGACATATGGTATACAGCTCCGTGGTACGGCCAGCAACTCGAACATCGCGATCTTGCAAGACTTCCAAGCAGAAACTCTCAGGACCATAACTGATGCTCCATGGTACGTCACGAACGCTAGTCTACATAAAGACCTCAACATAGATATGGTCAAAACTGCAGCACAAAAGCTGTGCAAAAATTACGAGATGAGACTCGACAGCCACCCAAGCGCGCTAGTAGCGCCTCTACTGGCCAAAACCATCATCGCAAGAAGACTGAAAAAGTACAAACCACTGGACTTAAGCAAACGTTCTCGTGTAGAATGAACTATCCGACCAAAAATAATTGAAGAATCATAGAGCAGTGCCTAGCATAGGATAAGCCCTCTAGGTACCAATTACGGTTTGGGAATACCCGGTCTTTTTAGACTCGGACTCGCCGAGTCTAAAGAGTCCGAGTCCGATTTTTCGGCTCCGGGTTCGGGTCCGGGTCTGATCTG
Source organism: Phosphuga atrata (assembly GCA_944588485.1). Lineage (NCBI taxonomy): Eukaryota > Metazoa > Arthropoda > Insecta > Coleoptera > Silphidae > Phosphuga > Phosphuga atrata. Next base: position 41,759,065 of record OX155898.1, on the reverse strand, counting down.
TCTCGCAATTTAAACAAAAACTCGAAAGGATTTTTCATGTTCACGCATATAGAAAAGCAAGCGATACTGTACGAACTTGCCGATTAAGTTAAGTGGGACTTAGATAAACAAGGGATTTGGAGAATGTTATGGTAAATAGGTAAATAAAGCAAAACTTCATAAGGAAGGCAAATGGATGAATTCCCTTCTAAATTGTCTAAAGTAAATTCAACTTGTCCGTAGTCTTCGACATCATAGACTCTCTCGTCAGAATAAAAAAATTTCATCTTGATCGTCATCAATACCATCTAGACCATGGTCATCTTCATCTTGCAAACCGGTAATATTTTTCTTTTTATATACTACAACACAAACAGATAAATGTATAGTGTGATTCAAACAGAAATTATAAAGGCTTCTTTACGACGCTGTGTACTAGACAATGCCAAACATTCAAGAGACCCGAGACTCGTAGAGTCTTAGATCGGGTATCGGGTATTTACCCTTGGACTCGTCGAGTCCGGGTCCGGGTACTCGGACCCGAAAAACCCTAGTACCAATACTGTTACAGGTTTCAACATAACCAACAAAACTATTTACTGTTATGATTCATAACTTATTGTAGTTATTAAACAATAAAAAGAAAAAAATACTTTTAGGAATTACACCTTTTTGAAAGTCAATGATGGGGCCCAGGAGCTAAACTACGTTAGCCTTGAAAGTTGTTTAAATCAAGCCTCAAATTACGAACTAGATATAACACAAATCTTTACATCAATTCACTCAGTGATCTCTCAGTGATTGTGATATTTGTTTTACAATTTGCGAAAATCAATATTTAAGATATTTAAAAATATAATTAAATATACACAAAATTAATAATACAAATGATCTACAACATAGGTTCCCAACCTGGGGTACATGTACCCCTGGCGGTACATTGCGTTGTTACAAGGGGTATAATAAAAATTTTAAGAAATTTCTTATGAAGAGCGTAATTTTTTTGCGTAATTTTAATTAAATAGCTTGTTAATGTAGTACACCCAAACATCAGACTTCTCTTCAGCACCAGTTATCAATTTGTTCTAGTTGTCGAATAGCATATTCGTGTTTTTTTTCTTGCATATGCCTGATGCCTCTTTTATCTTGTTATGTAAGTTAAAACCATCGTGTAAGTTTTGGAGCCTTTCATCTCCGAGCATTCTTGTTCTAGCCAGGTGCTTTTTGCTTATCAAATTTTGGATCTTATGATTCTTTGCAAACTGTTGTACTTTGCACCATATTTGTTCTTGGAGACTCGTTTTTCTTACATTAATTTAAGGATTTCGTCAGTTATCCATTTAGTTTTAGGCTGATATCTTCTAGTAGGGGGAGTTCTTTTAATGCGCTTTTTTAAATTTCGGCTGTTTGACTCCATAATTCCAGATGGCTTATCATCTGACAATCAAGCTCGTTGAATTTGATGTTGAGTTTCCTTGAAATATTTTGTAGAATATTTGGATTTTTCAGCTGTTCAAGATCATTTTTTTGTATGGTTGGTATTTCGCGTTCTGATGTATCTATCTATCTTAGTTCTGAGTTTCGCTTTCAGTTGGGTGTGATCTGAAGGCACATCAGCTCCTCGATATGTGCATGCACTGATTATTGCTGAAGCAATTCTTTTATTTATTAGTACGTAATCGATTTGGTTACGTACGATAAAATGAAAATCGAAACACAGTCAAATGAAAATCGAAATTCAAAGAATCATTCTTTGATGTTGTTGGTTGTCTTGTGGAGATTTCCAGGTGTATAGTCTTCTGGGCGGGAGCCGGAACCAAGTATTGCTTATTTTGAAGTTCTCTTCCTGGCAGAATTGTATTAATTTGTCTTCTCTTTCGGTTCTATCTCCTAGTCCAAAACTATTCCATCTATTTTATCAGATCCAACTTTTGCGTTCTCTAGTCCCCTATAATCATGGTCAGTTCGTTCGATTTTGTGTGTTGTAATTATTCGGAGATTTGGGAATAAAATTCTTCGATTTCAAACTCACTCGATTCCAAAGTTGGAGCATACACCAGTATGAAGTTCAATGAGAAGGGTTTTGCATTTAATTTTAAGAGCATTGTTCTATCTGTGTTTGGTATAAATTGGCAGTTATAGAATCAGCTATGTAGTTTGATACAAATATACCAACATCTCTTCTATGTCTATGAGTATCATTTCCTGAGTAATATATAGTTTTGTTTTCTGATTATAATTTACCTGAACCTGGCCAGAATGTATCGCTTACTCCAAGAATGTCAATGTTCAATCTTTTCATTTTTCTGATGGTGTTTGCGAGTTTACCTGCTTCTTAATGGTTGCGGACATTCCATGTCCCGATTTGAGTGTGCTTTTTTTGTTTTACCTCCGGGGATTCTTAGCACCCTCGATGAGCCGCAGACTGAGGGCCGTGTGTTAGTTGTAACTTCCATGTGACTTTTCGTGGGATATTGCTTCAGTAGTTTCCCGTTGCCTTCTCAAGGGTTTATAGTTTTGTTATAATTATAATTTATTTGTATTATAAGTTATAATTGAAAAACTTGAAATTTTGAAACTTGAAAAACTTGAAAACTTGAAAAAATGTTTTATTATTTAAGATTATTTTATTTTGTTTTTTTTTTTTTCTAAACATGCAAAACTTTTTTCCCTTGCCTCTAAAAAATGGGGAGGGGTACAGAATTTTTAGCAGTTCATTTTACGAGGTACAATTTTTCAAAAGGTTGGGAACCACTGATCTATAGTGATTTTAATACCATCATCCCTGCGGCTCTTGTATAAGATTTGTGAATTTTTATTAGGGAAAATGGCTCATTCCTTAAAACCGGTTGCCGACCCCTGGGCTAAGTTATTATGTAGATATAATATATGTCGATCTGTCGATATAATATATGTATAATATATGTATAATAAAATGTTGAAGATCGAACATTTTGACATTTCTCAACATTGAAAAATTGAAGTAAAACTACAAACTTAAAACAAACGGAACACAGCCTGAATATATAAATATAATCAGCCTTTCCAGAGCTCTATAAGCTATAATTGCTATAGAACTCCGAAAAGGCTGAATATATTTATATGTTCAGGCTGTTTACTGTTTGTTCTAAGTTTGTATGAGTATCTATAACGTAGAATGATTTTACCAATTCTATGTTATCAGTTCAAACAATAACCTGCTAAGTTCATGTCTCTACTACAAAATGTCAAAATAAAAACATCTAACGCTAATCACCCACATGGGTTTCAAGAAAGTGGTTTACAAGTTGTTGTCCACGGAGGCAAAGCTGTGCTGATGAGAGATAAATCTCGAAGCGCGTCCACAGATGGCTATCCACTTAAGGTATCGGAAAGACATAATCTTAAAAATACTGTTATTTTTATGGTTCTTGTTGAGCGGCACGAAGGTGGACTGAAAGCTATAAAATAACTTAAAATTTCACTGGAGATTTGTTTTGGTAGTCGTAAAAAGACTCAGTAAATTTGTATGATTATCTATAACGTATGATGGTTTTACCAATTCTATATTAGAAGTAAAACTACTTTAGACGCGACTTGAGAGTAACCAAAACCCTTTTTCTGAAATAACGTTAAGTAAAGTCTATATTCTGCTTACTCGGTTTCCGTTTTTGAGAATTTTAAATATTGTAGAAATCGATCAATAGACGTCGCCTAAAAATATAAATGTATTTCATTGAATGTCACTTTTTGAAGTAAATCAACTTCATCGACCAACTATAGAATTTCGTGAGAGCGCTCGAATTTAATTAATTCTATTCTGTTTTTATAAAATTTAATACTAACCTAAGTACAAATTGAAACTGGGGACCTGTCCGGGCGTAGATTGAAGTAACCGATATAGAATGTAATGCGTTATGAAGAGGGCTCCTGTACAGTTGGCTCGATCGGATGAATATTTTTGTGCTCAATTTCAATTTAACTAATACCTTTATGCTTCCTTGATGGGTTCTATAACTTTATGCTCCCTTGGTGAGTTCTAACCTAACCGGCGGGAAGTATTATTTAGGAACAAGTAGAAGGAAATACCGGTGATTTTGGAGAAAAGTAAATTAAAAATATATATTTGCAGTCGGGTGACTGAACTAATACTCTAAAAAAACTATAGTAAAAAAATGTTTCTAAGCAATTCAAGAAGATGATAATATTGTACATATTTTATGTATTTTTTTTTCAAAGATAAATGTTTGTTGTTTCCCAATAAAAATGCCCATTTATTGAAATTACTTGCGATACATTTTTACCAATATTTATTATATCGTAGTGCCTATGTGCCCATATGAGATTATTGAGCAAGAAATTGAGTTGAACGACATGAATTGAAATGCCTAAGGTTGGGATGGGTCCGAAAAAACAAAGTTGTTCAAGGGGGGGTCCGCAAATAAAAATTTGTTCAAAAGGGAGTCCTCGAACTACATGAGTTTAAGAACCTCTCTACTAGGGTAATAATTATTGTTCTATATTGTTCTATATTTATTAATATTTTATTTAACAAATTTAATAATAATATATTGTAAAGACAGAATAGAATAATGTTAATACATCTATATAAGACGTATAAATACAAATTTAAAGAAAAGTTTTTTATTGCTCACTGCAAATTCTAGTATCAATAAATAAAACTAAATTTTAATAAGACATGTTTATTTTAAGTTTAATCATTTTAGTAAAACCTGCTACAACCGTCAAAAAAGTTTTACTTCAACCGCGCGTTACATTCATTCTCATTCTTTCCTATTATGACATAACGATTTCATAACGATAAACTCGTCTATAATATATTTATATTTTAATTTCATTGGAACAAATCAAACTTCAATTTATTAAAATAGAGATTTAAAAATAAATAAATGCGATATGTTAAATTACATGAAAAAAGTACTTTCCCGGTTTAAGATAGACATTTTCACTTTTCATTACATTATACATGAAGAGGTGCTACACAGCAAACATTTCCTGTCAAGATTAAAAACGTAGTAGTGGACTTGGTACTAAAAATATTCAATTAAATTGTTTGTAAAACATTAAATCATTGCGAAAATGTTCTTCTCTTCAATATTTCAGTTAATGTATCGAACAATTTGAGTCAATGTATCGAACACATTTTCGTTGCCACAAGACTTCGAATACTTGGTGTAAAGCCATCGTTTAACTAAAGACTATTCGAAGCCCTTTGTCGTCATTACGACTGGTTACAAAAATTCTATTATGCTACTGAAATCATCTTAACAATCTCAATAAGAAGTTGCGAAAAGAATGAGGCGATTTTTCGAATTGACTTTTAGGAATAATCAAAGCCAGCGACAACAAATCAGTCCACATCACCAGCCATTCGTGGCCAGCCATTACCACGAGTCGACGAAGTCAAATATCTCGGTTTGTGTCTTGATCGCAGGCTGTCTTGGTCAAGCCACATTAATAATAAACGAAATGAACTGGATTACGACTAAAACAAATCTATTGGCTCTTAGGAAGAAGGTCAAAACTACCACTACACAATAAAATTATTGTATACAGGGCTTTACTTCCAATCTGGACATATCGTTCGTTTGGATGGACAGGGTATTAACTCAAAATGTTCTTGCCTGCAGAATTTCTTGTTTTTTTTTCTCTCAGTAATAGCAAAATTCACAAAGTCAGGAAGTGAACAAAAACGTTATCATTAAACGTTAATCAATTGTTTAAAAGATGCTATAAGAGAGTTTAACCAATTATTTACAAAAATGGAAATATATTGATTTTAAAACTTCGCTATTGATTTTTCAAATCGCTCGTTAGGCTTTTTTGAGTTAATAGCCTGTTCATCTGGACCGACGATATGGTATCCGGCTCTGGGGTATGGCCAGCAACTTGAACATCGCGCTCTTGCAACACTCCCAAGCAAAAACTCTCAGGACCATAACTGTTGCTCCATGGTACGTCACGAACGCTCGTATACATAAATAGCTCAACATAGATACGGTCAAAACTGCAGCCCAAAAGCTGTGCACAAATTACGAGACGAGACTCGACAGCCACCCAAACGCCTCCACTGGACAAGTAACGCTAGTAACTAGTGTCTAGTAGAGGCCTAGACAAAACCTTCATCGCAAGAAGACTGAAAAAGTACAAACCGCTGGACCTACGATAACGGTTTCGTGATGAATGAACTATACGACAAAAAATAATTGAAGATACATAGAGCAGTGCCTATCATAGGATAAGCCCTCTAAGTACCAATACTGTTACAGCTTTCAACATAACCAACAAAACTATATACTGCTATGTTACAAAACAGATTGTAGTTATTAAACAATAAAGACAAAAATTTAGGAAAAATTTAAGGAATAATACAATAAAATTTAAGGAATAATTTAAGGAATTTAAGGAATAAATTTAGGAATAACACATTTTTGAAAGTCAATGATGGGGGCCCAGGAGCTCAACTACGTGAGGCTTTAACTTGAAAGTTAAAGCCTCAAATTACGAACTAGATATAACACAAATCTTTGCATCAATTCACTCACAAAAATCTCATTGATTGTGATATTTTTGTATTAAATTATTTGCATTGATTATTCTATATTTGGGTATTTGTTTTACAATTTGCGAAAATAAATATTTAAGATATTTAAAAATATAATTAAATATACACAAAATTGGTAATACAAATGATCTACAGTGTTTTTTAATATCATCATCCCTGTGGCTCTTGTATAAGATTTGTTAATTTTTATTAGGGAAAATAGCTCATTCCTTAAAGCCGGTTGCCGACCCCTGGGCTAAGTTATATCAACATATATGTCGATCTTTAACAGTTCCAACATTTTGACATTTTTCAACATTGAAAAATTGAAGTAAAACTACAAACTTATAACAATTACTGAGTCTTTTTAGGACTACCAAAACAAATCTCACATTTGTAAGTTATTTTATAGTTTTCAGTCCACCTTCGTGGCACTCAACAAAAACCATAAAAATAACATTGTTTTTAAGATCATGTCTTTCTAATACCTTAAGTGGATAGGCATCTGTGGACGCGTTTCGAGATTTGCCTCTCATCAGCACAGCTTTGCTTCCATGAACAACAATTTGTAAACCACTCTCTTGAAAACCCATGTGGTGATTAACGTTAGATGTTATTAATTTTTACATTTTGTGAGAGAGACATGAAGCAGGATATTGATATATATTATAAATTTTGGATTGGTAAAACCATACAACATTATAAATAATTATATAAATTTAATAAAGTCGAAACCAAGCTTGAATATATAAATATACTTAATCTTTCCGGAGCTCTATAATACTAATGAGTCTTTTTAGGACTACCAGCAACAAATCTCGTGTGAAATTTGTTACTTATTTTATAGCTATCAGTCTACCTTCCTGGCACTCAACAAAAATCATAAAAATAACATTGTTTTTAAGATCATGTCTTATATATTTATATATTCAGGCTGTGTTCCGCTTGTTTTGAATTTGTATGATTAACTATAACGTAGGATGGTTTTACCAATTCTATCTTATCAGTTCAATCAATAACCTGCTAAGTTCATGTCTCTCTCACAAAATGTCAAAATAAAACATCTAACCCTAATCACTCACATGGGTTTCAAGTAAGTGGTTTACAAATTATTGTTCGTGGAAGCAAAGCTGTGCTGATAAGAGATAAATCTCGGAACGCGTCCACAGATGGCCATCCACTGAAGGTATCGGAAAGACATGATCTTAAAAACAATGTTATTTTTATCGTTTTTGTCGAGTATCACGAAGGTGGACTGAAAGCTATAATATAACTTACAAATTTCACATGAGATTTGTTTTGGTAGTCCTAAAAAACTTAGTAATTGTTATAGAGCTCCGGAAAGGCTGAATATATTTATATATTCAGGCTGTTCTTCGTTTGTTTTAAATGTGTATGATTACCTATAACGCATGATGGTTTTACCAATTCTATCTTAGAAGTAAAACTACTTTAGACGCGGCTTGAGAATAACCAAAACCCTTTTCCTGAAATAACGCCTAAAATAACGCCAAAATAATTAAGTAAAGTCTATATTCTGCTGACTCCGTGACTAACTTTCTGACTTTCCGTTTCTGGAAACTTCTGGAACTTTCCGTTTCCGTTTTTGAAAATTTTAAATTTTGTAGAAATCGATCAATAGACGCCGCCTAAAAATATAAATGTATTTTAATGAATGTCACTTTTGAAGTAAATCAACTTCATCGACCAACTATAGAATTTCGTGAGTGAGCTCGAATTTATTTCTATTCTGTTTTTATAAAGTTAATACTAACCTAGTACTAACCTAGTACAAATTCAAACTGGGGGCCTAGCCGGGCATTGAAGTAACCGATATAGAATGTAATGCGTTATGAAGAGGGCTCCTGTACTGTTGGCTCGATCGGATGAATAGTTTCATGCTCAATTTTAATTTAACTAATACCTTTACGCTTCCTTGATGGGTTCTATAACTTGATGCTTCCTTGGTGAGTTCTAGCCTAACCGGCGGGAAGTATTATTTAGTAACAAGTAGAAAGAAATCCCGGTGATTTTGGAGAAAAGTAAATTAAAAATATATATATTTGCAGTCGGGTGACTGAACTAATGCTCAATTATTCACGCGATCGGCCCAACCGTACAGTAGCCTTCTACATAGTGCATTCTATATCGGGCACTTCATTCTATGCCCGACCAGGTGCCTAGTTTTAATTTCTACTAGGGCACAGATTCTTAAACTGAGGTCCGCGTAGTCATTGCTAGGGTCCGTGAGATCGCGATATATAAAAAAATGTTTCTAATCAATTCAAGAAGACGATGATATATTGCACACTTTTTAGTTCTTTTTACTACTATTTCTATACTTTTTATGTATTTTTAAGACAAATGTTTGTTGTGTCCCAATAAAAATGTCCATTTAAGTATTAAAATTACTTGCGATACATTTTTACCAATATTTATTATAACGCCTATGCCAATGTGCCTAGATGAGATTGAGCATGGATTGTCTCTTTAACGACGTGAATTGAAATGCCTGAAATAAGGTTGGGATGGGGTCCGAAAAAACAAATTGGCTCAAGAGGGTCAAAAGGTCTTCGGACTACATGAGTTTAAAAACCCCTGTACTAGGCTTATAATTATTGTTCTTTACTATTCCTTATATATTCATTAATTATTAATATTTTATTTAATTTAATAATAGTATATTGTAAAGACAAAATAGAATAATATATATCTATACAATACATCTATATAAGACAACTCATAAAAACAAATCAAACAATAAAAACAAACTCATAAAAAGAAAACTTTTTAATTGCTCATTGCAAATTCTAGTATTAATCAATAAAACTAAATTTTAGTAAGACATGATAATTGTAAGTTTTAGCTTCTTAGTAGTACCTGCTATAACCGTCAAAAAAAATTACTTTAACCGTGCGTTAAGGTTACACACTAATTATTTCCTATTGTGACATAACGATTTTTATATTTCAATTAGAGCTTCACACGAGACGAGACGAGACGAGAGTTAGTCTCGCTTTTACGAGACAAGACGCGAAAAATATCGTTCTCGTGTGAAGCCCTAATTTCAATACATTTAATTTGAATGTATACATTGTGTATTACTATATACAATATTAAGTTGAACTGTATTTACAATTATTATTATTTATATTTTATAGCCACTAAAGAACGTTATTCACATTACAACAATTACTATTTTTCAAAAATAAACAGTCTGTTTATTTTCTTGCATTAAGATTTAGATCCTAACCATGTCATTAAATTCATTAGAATATTTAAAACTTCGTAATATTAATAAATCATATGTAAATAGAATCATTAGTTTATAGTAACCGGATAAATTATAATTAAATACGTTAATGTTCAATTATCGTTAATTTAATATAAATTAAATCCTGTGGGAATAGATGCATGCGAAACGATTATTGTTTAAAATTAAACTTCAAGCTGTTTCGAGAATAAAAGGTGTTTTAAAAGATTTTATCGAAATGTGGAAATAAGAGATAAAAAGCACACATATTTTGTCGTATAAATATTCTGGTTTCTTAAGATTTTCTAAACGAGGCGACGGTTTGCTCGGTCACATTTATTTCATTTTTGGTAGTCAGGCTAATTATTGATCTACTCTCGTTCTAGCTCGGGCTATTTAGTAGATGAGATACAGGCCTAGTCTTCATTCGAATACTTTTTCTACGAAAATAAAACTTGTTCCTTGCTCAAGACTAACAGGAAAAGACGGTATCAAAATTATTAATGACCTTAAATTGTTTTTAATACCTTGAATGTGAATTATAATTTTTTCTATTAATATTTATTATTTTATACATATTTATATTTAATTTAATTTTAATTAAATAAATATTTATGAAAACGGATGGAGAAAATAATTCATTAGTAAATTAGTAAATGTATTTAAGAAGAAATTATGTTTGTATGTTGTATTAGGATTTATATATTGTCGTTATAATGTGCAATGCAAAAATTTCGTTAACGGATTTTTTAAAAAGATTTTTGTGAAATTGAAATTACGCCCCGACATGTGTTGTAGTGGTTTGGCCACACAGAGTATAAAACTGCATAAAACGGGACAAAATTGGCTAATAATATGATACGCATCATGAAGCCCATTTTTCCCAAAATTTCATTGTAAAATATTGTACTTATTTTTTTCCCCAATAATATAATACAGTAGGTATATATTTATAAAATTTAAAATATATTTTTTTCTAAAAATAATATTTAAATATGAATTTAATTCAAAAAATATTATATAAACCCAATAATAACTATAATAATAATAATCTTTATTGTCACCAACAATCGACCACAATGTGATTCTGCCAGGGAGTGCGATATAGGATGGAATATTCGTCATGGTCGTCATATAGTGTTTCGTATACAGTCTTTGAAGGATATCTGTAATTGTGATGTCTTAGATTGCGTTTTATACAAATTGAGACTTAGGAAGATAAATCAAGGATTGTCTCTGTCTTTAAGGCCGAGGCCGCACTACGGTTTTTTCCCGCGAACGGTAACCGCTATAACCGCGAAACCACTCGAGAAACACACCGTAGGTACGCTATGGAAAAAATCAGTCGCGGGAAAAAACCGCAAGTGAGACCGTTTGTATTATCTTACATCAGTCACTAAATCACGCGATTAAAAACCGCGCGGTATAGCCGTAGTGCGGCCTAAGCCTTAATCTGGTTGATAGTTGTTTACCGAGCCGATTCTGTAAGAGAAACGTTAAAAGTTAATTCAAAAGATGCCGTTAACATTTTTCTATTTCCGCTAATAATAAAAATAAATAAATAAAATACTACTAGAGATACTAGTAGAGTACTATATATCTCTATTATTTTATTTGTTTATTAAATTAGCGCAAATTAAAAAAAAAATAACGGCGCCTTTTCAATTAACTTTTAACGTTCTCTTACAGAATCGGCCCGAATCTGAGATATTTTGAATTTGGGTCAGGGTATATAAAAAATCGTTGGGTGGGTTATGGAACTATAATACACACTTATAATTCTTTAATATTTTAATATAGTCAGATAACCAATAATTTGTTTTAAGATTTTTATATTTTTCTTGATTTCAAAACACTGAAATATCAAAAAAAACTTGAGAAAAAAGAAGACTTATCTTGTTTAATAAATTGTTTTAATAAGTTTGGACGTTTATTTTTTATCGTAACAGAACAAGCTCTGAAGCAAGAATATGAGAACGTACGGCAAGAATCATCTGTTAGAGGTCTACAACCAATAAAAAAATATATAATTGTTAAAATAAATCGTGTGGTATTGAACTTATGGCATTGGATAATTATTTTTAAACGCGTATAAATCACAGGGATGGCTTGTAAAAAAGGACGCGAAAGGCCGTGAGGACGTTAGAGGAGTCGATATCATCGATTCCACAGAATCCCGGTGACATTCTACACCGGCGCCTGCAGAGATGATGCATGGACCACCCGGCCGAACCTTATAAATACCCAATCGGTCCAGTAGCCATACACTTTAACAACCCCAAAAAATATTAAAAATTACACAAAAAAATATATGTATAAAAAAGCGACGTGTAAAAATATTTCTTTTAACAAATTATGTAAAGTGCGCAATTATGAAGTCAACAAACTCGGCTCTTATTAGATATGAAATAATAAGCGCATGCGTATAATTATTATATTAATATCTCGAAGGAATTTGATTTCGATACACATTTTTTTTTCTTGAAGGTTGCCGCGGGTTATTTCTACCAAAAATTTCGTAACGCAGCCGTGTACATATAATGATATGCCGAAAGCCAAGGAGCGTAAGCTCCGGACCATAATAATCATTTCAGGTTTGGATTTTTGCATAAACGCAATTATATTTAATTGAAACGGATCGCCGGATTGCAGTTGAGATACACTCCCGATCAATACGTATTAATCCTAAGGTAATTAATACTATCCTTGTCATCCCGTGGACTGTAAACCAAACCGCTCCCTAAATTGCACCAATCGTTATTCCCACGAAGTAGACCGGAAACTATTAAACGCTAATTTTCAATTAAAATTAATTTTATAATATTTAGTTTTCTCAAAAAAAAATTGAACTAACAATTCGTATTCAAGAATTAATTAAGGGGTTATGTATGAACCTTAAATTATTTGTATATATTTCGTGTGTAAATTAATTAAAATTCCAAAACTAAATACACAAAACATGTTATGTAGTGTATTGTAGAAAGCGTCGAAAAATTAATATTTAATGTATAATTCATTATTCAAACAATTAAAATAAATAATTCTCTGTAAAAAAATATTAAAAACTGTGGATAACAAATTTTCTTTGAATAAAAAAAGTTTTGTAAACTAAAATATAATGTAAGTAAGTAGAATTATTGGAGTAGGTTCGAGTTATAAGGGTGTAAGTTAAGATAATCAATTAATATTGAAATGTTTTTGTTTAAGGTTTCATATAATAATTTTTGTGATAATCTAAATTTTGAAAGTTTAGAAATTAAATTATTGCTTTAAAAAAAGGGTAAGGGTAATTTTTTTAATGTATTCTAAAATTTCTGTGTTCAGGTTATATTCAGGAAAATTAGCATAAGTAGGACTGTAAGTTCATTATTGCAATGTAAATTATTATTATTAGTATTTTATATAAAGTTAGAAATCATGAGTGATAATACATAAGTTATTATATTGGATAATAATAATTATGAGATCATGTAAGTTTCGAGGGAACATGGCTATATGTGTAATTACAGAAACTATAAATTATTTCACTGCGAAATTAAAAAAAAAATGTTCTGAATAACCTATGAGAAAGTTTTCTTCTAGGTCGTTAATGAATTAATTATGAGGTGCAGTTATTGTTATTTATGCGATAATCTCGGTGGTAGGTAAAAACATGCGTTTTATTATCGGAGCCAAGTATCGAACACGTTTGTTCCTCTTCGAAGCAAAAATAACTACCTAAAAAATTCTCGGTAGGTGCTTAATAAAAAAAGCAGAAGTAGAAAAATGTAAAAAAAGAAGCTTTGTGTAGTTGCCATAAATGAGTACGATGACCTGAGCTAAAAGTTTTTAGTAAAAGTTTTCAATGAAAGTACAAAACAAATCGTAAAACAGCGAGAAGGTCGCAGAAGCCGTTAGTGTGGCCATACAATGTGATCGTTTTAAAAATATAATCCTCCAGGTACAAACCGTTATATTTAAAAAAACGGACAAACGCAACGTTTTTTTTTAAATAAATTTTAATTTATATATTGAGTCAATTAAAGTGTGGGGTGCGAATTAAAGTGACTCGAAGTTAAAATACGGCGTTCGAAACAATCGTCGCGCGTAGTTTTATTGCCCGTTCAATTGGCACTTTCTTAGGTTTTCTCGGCAGCGAATGGGTGTAAGACAATAAAACCTGATGCATTGTGATTGTATATCTGTATATACCGTGGCGAAATTGAGATGCACAATTTAAATCAGGTGGCAAGGTCTGGCAACGCAGCGCATTACTCAAAAAGATCCTTTCGGTATAAGCCCCCCACCCTTTACTCGACCGGACATTTGGGGTTGAAAGCGGCCATTAACTCCGCGGACGAAAATAGAAAACATTTTCATTATCTCAATTAGAAAAAAATAAGTTCTGTTATATGTAGAACCGGTTCCGTCGGGTAATGATAGTTTTCGAATCATAGTCGAAATTGCGCTGTTTGTATATACCGTAGGGTGTAACGTTCACAATCTTTCCATTCTATAACCATGCACTTATCGGTTGAAAGATAGTGGTTACGTGTTTTACGCAGGAGAATGAGATGCAAAATGTTGTTGTGTATATGTGTGTGAAATTTTGATTTAGTGTTCGTGTAGATTGTATCTCAGATTTGAGGCTAATAGAATAGCCGTAGTAATCTTGTATAGTCGACGTTGGTGGTCGCGTATTATATTAATAACACTTAGCCTTATTAAAAATGCATTAGGTGCTTTATATTGATTTAAAATGTAGTTTTGCAACATGCAAGCGTTTTGGATTTAAGGGAGTAAAAGGCAGTGCGGCTGGCTCCATTACAGGACGCGGTGACAGGCAATGTATCAAGTGTAGCTGTCCTCCGGACTCGAACTAAGCTACTATCAACATCGGATAAGAGTAAACTGGGCCAGGATTTATCACAAACCTTCTTACTATTTTTGTTATGAAATACAATATTTGCCATGGCTAAATTAGGGTATTAATTGTGAAGAAATGTAAAGTGCGCGCGGTATCAACGGCAGACGCGATGTTTGTATAAATGAAATGGCGCCATGCTTCACTTCTAACGACTATCAGAAGTGGCCCTGAATTCAAGTTAGGCACGAACTCGTTATTAGGCACATATCTCACAGAGGTCTTATTTACACGGACGTTATTTCATTATTCTATGTTTTTTTTCACATCATCACAAGGCACGCACACAAATTTCTTTTAATGTGCAAAACGCCCCCGCGATTACAGAAGCCTTGCAGATTCCACGATACCCGCACCGTGATATTCACGTACCGGAAAACATTTATGTAAATAAACTATATGCCTTAATCTTAAACTTCTATCAGACAATTCACATTTCAATCAAAACTATTTATGCCTGTTTTTTCTCTTTAACTAAACCTTGGAGTTTAGCATTTTATATGCTATTACAAAGATTGGATGATAAGTAAATGCAATTAGCAAATATACCTTTGCTCAAGTATAAATGGAACGATATTTAGCCTACAGACTTCTATTTCATAAACCATAATATCATTAACTAATAAGCTTTTACTCAACTGCATATCCAGTACCCATTAAATCAATTATCCTAACATTCGTAGTTTAGTAATTCTTACATAATAGAAAACAAAATAGTAGTTTCAAACATATTTTCTTCCTCATTGACTGGTTTCAAAGTACTATTTAAATTTATTTTTTATAGATCTGACGTTTAAAAATCCTAATATTAATTTATTCAATATCGCATGTGACCTTTCTATTAAAACAGGATTATTTCTTAATTAAACATTCGGTCAAAAGCAACGCATTAAAATAAAATCAAGTTTAAAAATGTTTCTCCTTCCAATTATTTATTTAATTTTAAGGTTAAACATTCATTTAAATTCCTTTATATGTTAAAATAAGTAATTTTATCTACTTATTCCTATTCATAGATAAAATAATGACTATTCTAGTGAAAATTTGTTTGAATTGCTGTTGTTTAAAACGAACAAAAATTGAATCGGTCGAAAATAAGTTTAATAGAAAATATTTACTATACATTTGAGTTGTGGATTTGTAAATGTTTTGATTGTTGAAAGCCGTGCGCCGAATTGTTTAGTGTAATAAATTATGGTCTGCCGTACAACACTGGAATGAATTTGTAATTTCCGAAGGATTTACAAACGATTTAATCAATGTATATCAGTTATTTAATTAACGAGTGACACTTACTTTCATTAATTTTAAATAAGATTACAAATATTTATTTAGTATATTGTCAGAATTATTATTTTAACTTGTTGCTAGCAGTTTGTTAATAGCTGTAGGAAATAAATGTAGTTAAATGTAGGAAATTAAATCTCTTATCCCTAATTTAAATATTAAATCATTTGAAGATTTGTATGATAGTCACGTCTATAAGCATTAATAGTTAGCAAATGTCCGATTGATTTTCCATATAGCTGATGATATCTGAATATATTCGAAACATTGTTTTGTCCTTATCCAATGTACTTTAACAATAAATGATTAACTAATTAATCAAAGACACCAATTAATTCAAATTATTTTACAACACAAAAGACACAAAATATTTAGATCTCAATGTTTCCTATTAAAATTTGCATTTTTTAAACATTTAGAAGATTCTCATAGTCTTTTCATTCATATTTATACATTTGTTTATACAATTTCACTTTTATAAATCGAATAATTCTTGAATCTATAAATTATTGAACTATCATATATTTTGCATATAGCCTATAGCCTTGAAATTAGTTATTAAAGCTAATTAAAATCAAGTTTATAATAAAAATAAAGTATTTCCATTTATAATTGCACAAAAATGATAAAAAAAATTTGAATGACGAAAAAATAAAGCATATTATTAAATGTTACGTAATGTATTATTGTGCAAAAGTATATTTTTAGTGTATAATTTTGTTTTTGTAATTAATAATTATATAAATAGACAAGAATTATATAGAATGTATAAATGAAAAAGATAAATATTTTTGCGTTTAAATGTATATTTTACGGTAGATGTACAAATTATTTTATATTGTAAATTATTCTGGTGTTGCTATTTATTTCTATAAAAACGTTGAATATTTCAACGGCGTATTGAATAAATAAAATATACATCTTTTAAACAAATAAAAACGTCACTGTGAAAATTTATAAATTCATTACAAAAGAAAATATCCGTTTGAAATAAATTATCAATTTTGAAGCTATATTTGACATCTCAAAAATCATTTTAAAACAATTATGTAGGTTGCAATTCTAATTAAAAAACAATAAGGAAATTAAAACAATAAATAAATACTTGATTATAATTTTATGTATGGTAACTAACTCTCATTTGTATTAATAACATTTTAATAATTATTCCAATATAATTAACTATGTTAAATGAATACATTAAATTTTATTGCACTATTATATTTTATTCAATATAATAATTTATTAAGTAGTAAATTCAATAATAATATTAATATTATTTATTTTTTAATAATGACCATTTGTATTCCAATTGAAAGCAATTCCTTTAGCATTTATTATTTTGTAAGCTTATAATACTCAAACAAAAAACTATAAATAATAGTTCTATATGTAATAATAAATACATTTTTATTCAACTTAAATATACATACAACTCTCGATTTCTTTTAATTAACAAACAGGAATTATTAATAATTTACAAACATTTATCTATTATATATAATTTATTAATTGCATAAGCTATGATTCTAATAAATAATGTTTCTTTTTAGGAAAAAATGTTGCTTTATTTTAGTTAAAATAACAATTGGATACATAAAACTAAACTTGGCTCTTTAAAAAATTAGCATTTATTAGTATAACATTATTTGCTACACGTTGTATTAAACTATTTATTACTAGATAATTGCAAATAGTTTATTGCAATCTTTGTGATGTATGAGGTTATTGAATATCGATATTTGCTCTCTCTCTCTCTAGTTTTGTACTTTATAAAATGTTTTCATTGTATTCATAATTTTTATTCAATCGGTTGCGAAAAAAAAGTTTTGAAAATATTTGTGTTTGAAATATTTCTGATTTTCAAAAGCGTTGAAATATTTAAGACAGAAGTATGAAAAGAGTATAAATCGTTAGAAATATTTCCCATGTTTTCGAATCCTCAACTTTCCAACATGAATTTCGTGCGTGCGTGTGTATATGTGTTTTTGTATTCGATCAAACGTTCCGATAAAAAGAAACCGATTTAAAACTGTGGTGGAAGCAATCTCGTTGGGTCGCCCGACGATGATCGATTCGACGGTGAATATAATAATAGATTACGCCGGGCATCATCCTCAGCGTTATTAAATATAGCGCCATTTCAAAAAAATATATATATTTTCGAGTTTTACCGACGGTCGGATGTTTTAAAAATGTGAATGTGTTACGAAAGATGAGGTGGTATTTTGTACGTAACGGTTCCCGTCCGCCTAAAACTAAAAACAGACGACGTACAAGAAACTGTAATAGATCTTGTAGACATTTTGAACACTTCCTTTAAGACTCCCATGATTTATAGGGAGAAGGTTGTCGTCGTGTAACCAAATGATAACTTATTTTAGTTAAACGCGGGGATAAACATTCCACCATTTCAACGGATATATCTATGTGTACTTTTTTTACGTACAAGTAATTGGTTCGATAAAATCAGATTATATAAAATACAAATATGGCCGCCGCGGACGCATTAGGAATAATTTAATCAATTACTGCAATTAATATGCGACATTTGTAATCCCGCACGACATAATTAATTGATTTTTAGTGTAATGATGCACTTCACTTTTAATTACACAAAATTGCCACACAAAAAGGAAACAAAAACAAGGATTGTACTAATACATTTATTAAGAGCAAAAGACGTGCGATCTATACAGACATCAAACTTAAACTAACGGCCACGCAATTCGAAAAACTTCCCCCTTGGCCTAACTAAAATATGGGTCTTTTTCAGGGTCGCCATTAAATACTGGCTTTTTTGTTGCGTTCTCCTCCAGATAGCCCTCTATTATTACAACCTGTATATTCTCGTCTTGTTCACGGAGTTCGAAAAACTTTCCAAACGAATATCACGAATAAAAAAAAATAATAATTCGATAATCTGAATCGGGCCGGGTTATCTGTGATCTTATGAATTTTAAGCACTGTCTCTATTATATATGTATTTGGTAGAAAAAAGAAAAAAAACATCCACTATACATCCCATGTATCGTTGAATCAGTTATTAGGGGAGTAATAATATTAAATGCTACTAAGTTTCAGGAGATTATAGATAAAGGCACTTTTTACTGCAGCCTAAAATTGTGCAGGTAACCTCATAATCGACAAGTTCGACGGACCAAAACGAAATTTATGACTGGATCCCATAAAAAAAGGAGAAACAACAACACCGAATAGTTAGATGGGTAAACCACCGGTCTTTAATGTCTTCATTTCTTTAATGACTTTTTCAGACTTCTTTAGTCAAGCTACAATATATATTAATATATATATATATATATATATATATATATATATATATATATATATATATATATATATATATATATAAATATATACATGTACTTTCTTCTGAGATTTCCAAAGTTATCAATGAGTTTTTAAAATAATTTGCATTTAATTGATTAAATGGCACATAAAATTTACATACACATATACTCGTGTAAATGCACTCGTATAATACAAAACTGGTAGTTGTAGGCATGTTATGAGTTGTATTTATATTTGCTGAATGGGATTATAACTTCCAAATTGATATTGCGCAATAATAATCAAATTGTGAACGCTACATACGAACATTTGAATTGACCGTAACACGAGGCCGCTTAATCTTTATGCCGTCTTTAAATCGTAAGCCATAAAGGCGGAGTAATGGCAGTATTATAAGTACCTGTTTTTACAACTTGTTATTTTATTATTTCTGCTCTCGTTACCCAAAACGGAGTATAATTAGCTTACTAGCACCTTTCCCCAATCAAACGTATAATAAAAAACGCAGTAAACAAACAAGTTAATTATTTAAATATAGTTTAGAAATCCTTCTCAGTTTACAGAAAAATAACGAAAGTTTAATTTCTTAGAAATATAATTTCAATATCTTTTCAATAAAAACATGATTCTAATTTAATAAACAGTAATTGATTGATTGTGGAGTTACTTGTTGAAACTTCATGTCGATATTAAAGATAAAATATAATGTTATAAGATTCAAATTTATTGTAAAAATACAAAATACTTACGTATTAACGCCACCGTAGCTACAGAACTGAACAAAATGGATAAGGGTTAGATTAGGTTATATTAGAGCAGAATAATCCAGACCACATATCGCGTGGTAGCGCGACCTCTCGATCCGAAAAAATAAAAAATATTGGATAAGGGTTAGATTAGGTTATATTAGAGCAAATACATCCAGACCACATATCGCACGGTAGCGCGACCTCTCGATCCGAAAGAAGAAAAAACCACTTTCTAGTTCTATAACAGACCCTTCACAAAATATATTCAAATTATTTTTTACAACGCCTATACTATCCACTACAATGCGCATGCAATTTCTGCTGCGGTGGCGTTAATACGTAAGTACCAAATACAACATATGTTTCACCAACACTGTGGTTTCTCCAGGTAATGATATTTGAATTTAAATATCATTATTTGAAGAAGCAACACTGTTTGTGAAACATATCTTGTATTTTTACAATAAATTTGAATCTTAAAACAATTTATGTTTTAATCTTTAATAATAAACAGTAATGTCAAACAGAATTTTAACTTTTCTTTAGTCTTATTACTTATCAATAATTGATTGAAAATGAATGATTTGTGAATTGACAAAACTAAAAATATAGGATTTGTGATAATTTAAATTTAAATATTTTAATTATTTAAAAATTTAAATATTATTAAGGTAAATAATTAATTTCTAGTTTGTTAACTGCACTTTTATTATTAGTGTGAATATGAAAAGGGGCTTTAAAAGCTAATTATAACCCCTTTTCGTTTACAGGAGCAGACGAATTAATAAAATAATAAGATTTGCAACGAAAAGTTTGTTTTCTGTATTTCCATAAATAATGAAAATTATTTTTAAAAAATTAAAATTACTGGCAATTAATTTTGAGAAATGTTTTTCTGAAAAAATTATTTAAATTTTATATTAATTGAAAGGAGGTCTTTTATATTTAGGGTTTCTTATTTATTTCATAAAATATTTCAAGCAAAAAATGGCAATGTAATTTTAAAATTACATTACCATTCGTTTATTAACATGGTGTAAAACTAAAATGTTAATTTCTTCAAAAATGATATGCATAACATCAATTTCAAAATTACTTATTTTAATGAATTTTTCGTGTTTTGCATTTAAATTTGAAGCAATTATAAAACAACAAATTACATATATGATTAACGATTTTCTTCTCGTATATCAAAATTACTCTTCATGTGTCAAAAGTTAAATCTATAAAAGTTAAACTGTATAATAGCTTTGCGCAACATTTTTAAACGATTCTACCTTTATTATATTAACACCTTGGTCCCATGGGCTAATGTTTTTAGGGTGGTCTATACCCGTGCCGGTCTGAACGAAACACAAAGGGGGTGTAACTTGACTGGGCCATGGTAATACGTCATCGCTCATCCGGATGCAATCCGGGAACTCAACTCCGGAGTCCGGTTGCAGCCGCGCAGTTATACAATTATCCAGAATGGAAAAAAGGATATTTTTACGCGGATATTTTTTTTGCTTGCTTTCAGGGAAGAGTTAATTTATGATTAGCTCAGGGATTTATTGATTGGGATGTAGAAAATGACCCAGATTTTTATAGATTGAAAAGATTTCTGAGTGAATATAAAATCAATTTAGCAACTCGGCAGGCCGTGAAAACCACATTTTTTTATTCAAAGAGATAACTTTATGTTATTTGCGCGTTGGGTACTTAAAATTGTAATCAGATGTAAGAAAGTACATTTTCCATTAAGGAATTGTAAGGCCGCATCAACTCATTATGTGTATCTTAGTGGCAATATTTCATTTTCTTTAAATAGACGTACATTAATGACCTGAAAAAAGTTCTTGATTCGGTTTGCTCGTTAGCAGTTTTTTTTTAAGTTTGTGTGTTTAAAAATAAAGTAGTATGTGTGAAATTTGTTATTAATTTAGGTCTAGACACCGGGAGAGATGAAATGGGCTACTCGAACAGCTGATCGACCCTCGTGGCCCAGAGAGGAGAGCAAGAGAATAGAGAGAGAGATTAAACGGCGTGTGGTGGACAGAGAGAGTTTGATACGTTTAGATTCGGCGGTGCGATAGAGATGACAATCGAAGCGCATTCAACCCTGATTTTACACGCACTTGACTTCAGGCCCGGGTTATGAGGTTCAAAACAATTTACATAACTTTTATTACGGAGTATTTACAAACCGGAATGCACCTTCTACTACAATAATGAACTTGTCGCGAAATAAAATTATATCTAACCTGCTATTGCCATCCAGGGATAGAATGTGTGATTAGATTGTTGATGTAGCTGTGTTCCCACAGGTTGAGACGAAGATGAGTTCAGTGAGCAGGGATTGTTCCATGAGGTTAAAGCATTTGATGTCCTTCCACCTCCTGCTGCACCAGGACTTGATGCTGGATCTCCTCCGACGAGGCCAACTGAGGAACCGTAACCAACTCGAGAATCTGGTGTGCATGCGGACGGTCTAACTGGGCCGGATAAACTATTTGACAAACTTGCGCCTCCACCGGAACTCGCGCTTTGCCAAACATCTTTAACTGCTGCTGCGGCTACTACAGAAGCATAACCATTCTGATCTGAATTACCCTTAGAACAATCTGGTTTTGTGTTTGTCGTACTATAGTTGACTGAATTCTGTTGACTTTCTGAAGATGATGAATATAGTTTACAAGCAGCAGCAACCGAGGCATCATATGGAGAATCTTGTGGAGGTCTAGCTTGATGTAAGGAATGATGGTGATGGTGTTGTGAAGAGGCATACGGAGACATACCGAGACTTAGAGGGAATGGCCTGTAAGCTGCTGCAGCACTCTGGTCGTGGTGATGAGCACCAGCAACCGAGCTGGCGCTCTGGTGATGGTGGCTACCATAGAACCCACCTTGCTCAAAATAAGAGTTCATTATGGCGTTAATTTTGGCGGCTTTTTAGAACACTTTTCGGCAAAAAAATAGCGCGAATTTGCACGCTGCCTTCACTCAATTGTAGCACTAGAGTTCACGAAATTGTCAATCACAAACAAATCTTTCCAGTTTTTTCTTGTTTTCAAACAAAAAGTTTATGTGTCCACTCTGATATTGCACATGGTTCGAAAGTAAAATTTTATAGATGCTTATTGGATAATGATATGGGGAGATAAAATGCGTTTAATAGTTAATAAAATGATTATTGTTACGACGTAATAGTAATAAAAGTGGGTAATAAAAACGGTAGGATGCGAGTTCGCACGAGCACACAGCGCGGAAGCTCAGTCCGGAATGCACGCACTCACTAGTTAGATCGCGGATCGGGACCCACTGGAGCTCACCGGAGTCTGCTCCAGCCCACACATCCCGGCCCATTCGCCGTCTCCCTCTTCCAACTATCCTTCTCTCTCTATTATATTACCCCACTCCTAACTCCCGAGCACGCGGCAACAATAGTCAGATCATTAACAGAAGTGACTGTTGCTACCTGTATTGTCAATTATGAAGAACCCATTCGATATGCTTTTAAATCCTTTCACCACCATTTTATAGATATAAAATAAGAAAAGCTACCCTTATTTTTTTTTAATAAAAAATATATACGTGGCTATACTTTCACAGAATTTTAAATTATTTTTTTTCTGTTTCAGGAGAGAAAGTTTTGTTGAATTGATTAAGTCTTCATACTGGAAAATTTCGAAAATTTGGAAGATTTTGAAAAATGCATATGGCATATGTGTAAGAGTGAGAGGAATGAGTAGAAAGAGAGGTAACAAAGGAATAATGGTAGGGGATCATGAAAGCACCAATAGCAATTGGATTCGTCACAGTCACGGCGCCCACTAAAAGCAACGCGCAGGCAAAACGTAGTCCCTAAATGCTCCTCTGTGCCACAATCTATTTCCCCCTCCTCCAAAAGGATAGTTGTTCTCTTTTTCTAACCAACGCGCGTTTCAAGTACAGTGCTGTGGCGCTTTCTATCGGGCAATTGCGAAACTCACGAACCAGATCCTTTTTGGCGTTCAAACGAGCAACATCAAAGTAAATTGCCACTTGAAAAGCTCATAATAGATAATTCCCATTCTAAAACGAACGTTTCCAGTTCTTTAAAACATCGAACCGTAAATTTCACACCGACAAACATTTCAACAGACCGTTTTATTTATTAATAATTAAATTTAACAGCAGTTTAATTAATTTAAAGCGGCGTAAAAAAGCGGCAATAAAATAATCGTAAAACGAAATATAAAACGCCAATAAAAAATGTAACGACTTAATTCGATAATGTTAATAATAGAATTAACATGGCTCTTAAAAAGTCGTAAAAATAAAAATGATAAACTTTAACGAGCATTTAAATAAAAATAATCGTAAATTAGGGAATCTTACTTTATCAAAGCGAAACAATAAAGAAATCATATAAAGTTACAAGACATAAAACATTTTATTGCATTGGCACACTCCGTCAACCTCTGCTAGTTTATAAGCCGAGTGGTCTATAACTTTGCATTGGTCGTAGGTGACATTTATGGTCGTTCAAAGTGCCACTAAAATCAACTTTTACAGCCATATTTTACCGCAGACTTTGTACATATACATCGGGCCGCATTCGGCCCATCTGTATTCTTAAATAGTATGCCGGTCGTACCGCCCGGCCACTTTTATTCGTACTCGACTTAAGGACTGAATTGGCTAAGCGTATTTTATTGTACTTTTACGAGCACATAATCATTACAATGATGACTTCATTTGACTTTTAGGAGGCCGCTTTACAGAACTCTCAACAATTTATGGCTTTTTAAACTGTCGCGTCAGATACATCATAATAACTTTTACGACCCACATTATTAATTGTTTATTGTTACAACATAAACATAAAAATCTCTTTTATTACCATAAACATCAACATACTATTTAACACCCTACAAACATCTTAACTATTAAAGTAGGTATTTTTTACATTCCGATACTTTTAGTAAATGTACAAGTTTTCACACGGACTAAATTTCAAACGGACTTTGCAAATAATTATTTCCTTAAATAATAAATTGGCAACAATTTGAAATAACTATAATATTTTTTTACAAATTCTAGCTCAAGTAAGTAATCCATATTTATAATTTATATTCAAGAAAATTTGCAAAATTCATTTCAATTTTGTAGCAAGTTGATGTTTTGTTGCATGTTCCAAGAAAAATACGCAAGATAATTCCAGATTGAATAAATATGAAACTTTTATAGACAATGCACTTAAAATATTAATAATTTAAGGAAATTAGTAAAACTGAAGGGTATAAAATACCATATTATTCTTTAAGTTCTATCAATTTCAAAGGTTTTTTGTTGCATATTTTTAATGTTCAACATGTTAATGTATCTAATTTTATGATCTATGTGCTTTTAAATGTTTTTTATATTTTAGGTTTTTTTTAAGAATATGTGTGGGGGTGTAGATGGTATAGTGCGCACTCTTACAGTCAGTAGCGGAACCATTGCCGACTAGCGCAGTTAACCATATTCCGAAAAACATTTACAATCAATACAATGGGAGTTTTATGGTCAATAAGGAGTCGTTGGCACACGAAACGGCTTGTAGAACGAGCCTCGAAACGTTTCTACCCGCGATAAGGTTGCTGGAATAACTTTTAAACTAAATACTTTATGGGTTTTGTAGAGCCGGGAATTATTCGGCTTGTAACATCACGCTGCTCGTTTTTTTCCCTCAACTTTCTGCTTTGCTTTAATATTTATGGAAATGTATAGGATATTTTATACAATCAGAAAGTTTGAAATTTAGTAATTGTTTTTTAGGTGCTCAAATTGCTATTTATGTGGTACAAAGTTAAATTAAGTTTTACAGGATCAACAGCACACAACCAACCGACTAACATTTTTTTTCGTGAAAATGAAAATATCTATTAAATCAACAAACAAAAACAATAATTTTGAGATATATATTCTTATATAGTTTCATTAAAATTGTCAACTATCTTTTTAATTTTAGTTATTTGTTTATAATTTTCGTTTTATTTTCATCACTTTCAAGAGATATCTTTAAAAACTATGTATTATTAAAAATAATGAATAAAATTTCTCGTAATTGGGCATTAACTAATTTATGAGGGAAAACAGAAATATTACAAAAATATATCTTGAAATAAAAATATTTTCTATCAAATATTTCAATTATATCAGTAACATATTTAAAAATATTTCATTGATATTACTCAAATAATATATGACAAAGAAGGAAATTAATCACAAATTGTGCAAGCAAAAGAAGGGTAGCTTTCTATGGACAAGTTGCAAGATTGCCTCCAAACCGACTAACCAACCGCCTGTTCACCTTCTGGCAAAACAAGAAGGTTCGTACCACTTGGTTGACAGAAACCGAGAAGGATCTTCAAGAACTGGGAATAACAGATCTTCAAAACAGACAGTCTGTGAGACGCACGCTGAAGGAAGTGCGTGGATTTCAGGAAAAACCCCGAAGGAAAGGTACCCCCTGGACAGAAGAGAGAAAGGAGTTACACCGGCAGAAGATGCGACATTGAGATGCGACTGGGCAAAGATCAAAGCCCAACAGTTGAACACGTGTGATCCAAAGTAGGCCAATTCGAAACAAGAAAAAGAAGATATGGCAAAGACAAGATGAACAAATAAAACTTGACTTTTGAAACTCGGACCAGCCGAAATTTTTTCAACTACGACTTTTAGATACGGCTAAAACAAATAAATCTTATTTATACACTTATATAATAAAAAAAATTTCTTGATAACTTTTTTCTTGTCCGAACTTCAGCGAAAATTGGTGATTGGTAATCATCATGGAAATTTGGGCATTTTGTTACTGGGTGAAAAGTGATGGGTTTAAGTTACCTATTAAGATTAAACCATCAAGTCCATCAAAATCTATGTATCACGCTCTAACCATCAAGTTTTGTTTATAAAGTTTGTAAAATTAACATTTAAGCATCAAATTACGTCTATCAAGGTATATCTGTCACAGCTTTGTTCGTCAAGGTTTAAACATCAAATTTTATCCATTAAACTTTATCAACCAAGGTTTTACCATCAAGTTTTGTGCTTTAAGGTTTATCTATCAAGGTTTAATCATCAAGTCTTGACTATCAAGGTTTAATCATCGAGTCTTTACCATCAAGGTTTGTTTATCTATCACATATTAACTCCAAGGTTTGTTCATCAAGATATGTCTATTAAGCTACCAACAAGTATTTGGATTAAAATTCGGTTTTAAATCGAATTGAAGATTTGCATATTTATTAATAGTAATAAAGCTTATTTAAAATTTGTATTAGAAACTTATGTTGGTCATCATGCTTCATTTTAATTTTGGTAAGTACAGTGAAACTTTTCATATTATTTTTCAAAGAATATTAAATAAATGTGCTTGCTTATAATTGATGGGTGCCGAGGCACCATTTTTTAGGCAGATTTTCACTGAAATGGTTTTACCAGAGCCATGCACAGGAGGACCTGGGCTTTTTTTTATTTGCGTTCCAGGATTTGAATCCGGAACCTATGGCTTAGTAATCTGATGTCTTGTCTACTACGCCACCACCACCTCGCCTCGTAGATATTTATATTAAAGTAATAAATACAATTTAAAGATTCAGCTGCAGGCACTAGGTGAAACAGAGCATATTTATTGCATACTTTATACAAAGGGCTATCGAACACAACTTCCGCCCGGAAATACAATTTGATTTAAATGGGAAAAAAAGATATAGATATCAATAGAGTGATGGGCATGAAATGAGATGAGCTGATAAGTATAGTCGTCGTAGATTGTTTCGTAAAGCGTCTTAGTTCGGTGAACCACTTTTTTAGCCACGGGTTTTTATATCTAATTTTATGCATAGCGGGTCTAAAGTGGTCCAGTGGTTGTTGCTGTCTTTGAATTTTGTCTGTAATTGTTGATGCCTGTCTAGGAGTTTTGGAAATTTGGAGAGTCTATAGAGAAGATCGTTGGGAGGGTTATGAAGGATGTTGGTTGGGTGCCTTAAATTAGAGACCAGTCGTAATGAAGTTCTATCTGCTACTTCCAACATATTTAGTGTTCTGTCGTTAGCGTTTCAAATTAATATGTGTCCGTAGTCAAGGAGGAGGTTTAGGAGATGGCTTTATAGATTCTAGCGGCCATATTTATGGAAATGCATTTATTTATATGGGTTAGGCCACGGAAATATTTACTTCTTGCTATTGTCTTTGTAGTTCTCTCGCGTCTTTGGTGAATTTCATCTTGTTGCCGAAGATCATGCCTAAGTATTTGTTTTGAGGACTGGGTGTTACGTCTATGATGCCTAACTGTGGTTAGAAATGAGGAGTTGGCATTTAGATGGATTGGCGGAAAGTCTCGATAAAACTCGAAAAAACCTAACCATTGAGCCATTATATTGTCTTGTGAGTAAAGGCTTGGAGAGCGTAAATGGTTTTTTTGAGGTTTTTGTTTTGCGAGATGAGAGCGGTGTTGTCGGCATATTGTAGGATATAGGTGGAGAGGTTGATTTAGAATAGGTTTTGGAGTAGTGGGGAGAGAGTAGAACCTTGGGGAAGAACTTGATGAGGCGTAAATTGTAGAGAAAGGAGGTTGTTTATTTTGGTTTGGATCTCTCTACAAGGAAGTGTTTAATTAAGTCAAGGAGGTAAGGAGGGATATTGAGTTGTTCCATTTTGTAAAGGATTCCGGCGTGCCACACACTTTCGAAGGCTTTGTTGGTATCAAGGAAGAGGGCAGCTGAGTCATGGTGTTGAAGGTATGAAGCCTTTGGTTATTGGTAAGGATGAATAAAGGATGGGTAGTAGAGTGGTAGGGCTCAAAACTAAATTGATATTTTGCGATGTTGTTTACTACGATGCTCTGGAGTCTGGTTTTAAGAATATGTTCTAGGATTTTGCCAATAACTGGAAGGAGTGTAATGGATCGGTATCCATTTGGAAGGGAATTGTTTAGTTCAGCCTTGGGGATGGTGATAATTATTCCTTTTTAAGCACTTAGGGAACGATTTCTTGTGGAGACAGACGTTGAACAATTTAATAATGTGTAGGTGGATTTCATCAGGCAGGTTTTGGAGTAAGGATTTTAAACGAGCTCAAATAATGATAAATTAGAGGCACTAGGTGTAAGTTTCACAAATGAGTAAATTCACTCATTTGTGAAACCTCTGTCTAATTTATCATAATTTTTTGAAGTAATAAATTTACAGATAACAAATTACATATTTTCATATTCGCTTTTAAAAATAGCTTTCAAACAAACAGACAATTTATTTAAATCAAATATTTGATAAATTGTTATAATTATATGAAATTGTATGTAGAATAACATAAATCGTATATACACAGACAAGACTAGACAGACAAGACTAGCCATACAAGACTATCCAGACAAACTAGACTAGTCAGACAGGACTAGACAGACTGGACTAGACACAACACTAGATAGACAAGTTTAGACAGACGGGACTAGACAGACAATTCTAGAGAGGCAGGACTAGACATGCAGGACTAGACAGACAAGACTAGACAGACAAGACTAGACAGACAAGACTAGACAGACAAAACTAGACAGACAAGACTAGACAGACAAGACTAGACAGACAAGAGTAAACAGACTAGACAGACAAGACTAGACAGACAAGAGTAAACAGACTAGACAGACAAGATTAGACAGACAAGGCTAGACAGACACGACTAGACAGACAAGACTAGACAGACAAGACTAGACGGACAAGACTAGACATACAAGACTAGACAAACAAGACTATTATAATTACTGATAACTTTTCTTATATTTACTTATTATATTTTCTACAACGTAAGTTATTTGTCTATACCCTATATAAATCCTAATGAAATTCATTTTACTATCCCATAATTCTCTAATTGCCAATAGTTTGTATTGTTGTTGAATGTGTAGTTTATGTGCAAACCGGTTAGATTGAATGAGCCCGTAAAAAGAATGTTACATACAGATCTAGAATTTATTGGACGATTTTGATGAAATACCGCAATACGTAAAGAAAAAGGTTGATATGTTCACCGATTACGTCCGATTAAGTTCATCATATCAGATCGTCAAGGATAACATTTGTAGTTGCAAGTAACCAATTTTACCCAATCTCAACAGCTGATTATTTGAAATTGGCTTTATATTTTAAGGTTATGTTTTGCAAAGTTATACTCTCGGCTGCTTAACACTTATGTCAACACCCGGGTACCCGGGTAAAAAAACCCTTTTGCAAGTTCTTACTTACATATCTTTTTTATTTATCGAAAAATCATCAAATTCTTTCAGATCCTCGTTATTTGAGTCTATTGACATCGATTCATATACATAAATAATAAAATGTTTCAAAAATATTCTCTTGGGACTTAAACCCGGGTTCACCCGTTGTTCAATACCCGGGTACCCATATATAAATAAATAATTAAACTTATTTCTAGGGATAAAAAATATTACTTAATATATAAATAAACGGATTTATTTAACTTTTAATTAATTTTATTATAAAACTTATTATAAATTATACATAAAATATTTTTATATTCAATTTATTATTGGCAACATGCGTCACATTTTACAATTGCTTTTGAATGTTCATCGCAAACTGGTTTGTTAGATTCTTTACATTATTTTCGCGTTTTTTCTCCGTTTCTCCACAAATATGACATGATCCTACAACAATTTTTCGTCCAGTGAAATCTGTCTGTTCAGTAGACCCGCCTGGCTCACTTAATATTGTTGCCCTGCTTGTAGGATCTATTGGTTTTCCATATATGCTTTCTATGGTAATCCTAGTGGTGAAATTTCTCATAATTTGCATATTATGAGATTGTTCTTGAATAGCTGTCATACATAATTCTTCACTTAATTTTCGCAAAAATACGTTGTTTAGATGATAAATGATATAGCTGGCAAGACTGGCGATATCCAAAATATCTAAGAAAAAATGCGAGAGGCCATCGGTTAGTCCGTCTGTGGATTGTGTAACGGCCCAACATCTTATCCATTATCACTTTTTTTTCTTCGCTGAAAATCTGAGTGCGTAGATAGAAGTATAACAACTTTCTTTTTTTTAGGAAAATAAGAGCATAGAGTAACTAACAGTGTAAATTTGACCCTTCAATGGATATCAATTTTTGGCGTCGCTTATACACGATATTTTGATCCCATGCTTTGCCCACCCGGCGATTTTATTTATAGAAATAGGGTTTTTCTGGTAGTGGAATACTCTATGGGTAATCCCGAGTTGTAATGTAAAAGTCTCCAGGTATTAAAATTATTTTATTGAATGAAAAACCCATGCGGGTACACGGGTACCCGGGTATTGAACAACGTAGTAATGACTGGGTATTGACATAAGTGTTAAAGCCATCACCATAAGCTCGTACAAGTATTAAGACCTTTCACAAAAAATGGAGTTGGAAATTCGGAGTATTTGAAATATGAGTTCTAATCTGTGTAAAATTTGTAGATGGCTCTGGCAAAGTCATCGCAGTAAAAATCAGCCCCAGAAACCCCTAATATACGCTAGATTAATAGATACTGGTAATTTGAACTAGAGATTAGCAAAATTATACTAGCAAGATATCATAGAAAGTAAATATAGAATAGACAGAAAATATTAGATAAGATAACCAGTCAGATTGCCCAACTAGACATGTATTGAAATATATGTGCATATTAATTATCATAAAAGATATATAAAATAATAATATCGTTACAAAATATGTTGGTATTACAAGCTTTTACTTCCTGCATTTTTTAAATTAAAAATCAAATTTATATTAGAAAATCATTCCTTGCTATTATCTACGAAGAATTTCAACAACATTAATTTTAATAATTTGTTTTAAGGAGTTTCTGTTTCTGGAAGATAGATATTATTTTTTAAATTTATTACGAGAACTTACGAATAACGAGAAAAGAAACAATTACAACAAAAGTCTTTAACACTGCTTTGAAACCTTTGCATTTTTGATTATTAATTTTTATAGAATCTATTTTTTCAGTATCTACAATTATAACTTGCAAAGCACTATTTTTCAATTTATTTTAAAATTTAGAATTAGAACAAAATACAGAAGAATTAAAATAGATTTTAATTAGAACCATATAAAATGAGAGAATTCTGGTAAAAAATGTATTATTTTCAATTGATTTACTATATTTACTGCTTTTACGGAAGACTTGTAATGCAGAATAGAGAATAAACAAATTCAGATTTAATTGTCTGGAAAGTCTGCAATAAATTCAATAGTAGCATTAATTTTGCAAAACACGCCATGAAACACAGCGACACGTCCGGAATATCCAACTAATAAATTACTACTAAACCAATGTCGATTAATTTATTTATTATGCACCGAATCAGGTGTCTCCCATCGCTTTGTCCTCTGATGGAGATGCATTTATTTCACAAAATCCACAAAACAATAAATTGTTGCTTTGTTTTCATTCCCTTGCTATTTTATTGTTGTATAAAAATTTCACCGATTTAAATAATATTTGTTTATTTTAGAGAAAATTTATTGCTACTCTAATCAAAGTTATTTCTAAATGAAACCATTATTGCGTAGCGATTGTAATAAAAGTAATAAAAATACATTTCCAAACATTCCCATTATATTCCCCATTTTTGATTGTGATCTTTTTATGAAAACTGTAACACATTTTTTTGTATATGAACCCATCATATTCCGATACCTGTAAATATACCCTCTTAGGTAAATAGCAATACAAAATGCATTTCAAATTATAATAATAGGTATAGCGCTGCATTGTATGAGGGTTGCCATTTTCCAGACCGCAAGTTAAGAAATTAATTTTGCAAATGGCAAAAAACAGGTAGCCAAAGTAGCCACCCTAACTATATAACTATTAGAATAAAGTGCAACCATATTTCTTCAATTTCAGATGGATTCCATTGGAGTATATATAAAGCACTTTTCTCACAAGGGAAGAAAACAGAAAGGTAAACGCACAAGGGTTGGTTTAATCTTCATCATCCCTCAGTGCAATATTTTTTGTTTTGTTAGACATTGATTCAGTTTTTATTGTTCGATATTTTTCTTAAGAACAAACTTAATAATAACATATTCAGGGAGAAGAATAAGAACTGCGATGGAAATGAAATTATTACAAGCTATTTTTAATATTGTCATACGAACAAAACATTTATTTATAAACATTTAATAATACTTGTATAAGTATATTGAATTCGTATCTATATACCTATATTCTTATAATCTAAATTTATGTATTTTAAATGCATGCGCTTTGGTTGGTTCGTATACCCACTACCAGTCACATACTATTAAAGCGTTTATAATAATTTAATGAGCAACTGAATAGCAAACGCTTATTTTGCCAGACTTCCGCTTGTCTGGCACATGGTATATATAGGTACACTGGATAACTTAAGTCGTTTAAAAGTATACAATTATTCAATATTTTCGCATATTGGTTAGAATTACAACATTAAAAAAAATGTTATTTGTGACTTTTATATATTTTATCATAAGTTAAAAAAACTACAGTAGGTACTTTAAAATAGCTAAGATTGAACAGTACAAACTATACAGCTAAGAATCTATCCTAGATTTTACTGTCAAGTCTATATATACATATATATATATATATATATATATATATATATATATATATATATATATATATATATATATACATATATATATATATATACATATATATATATATATATATATATATATATATATATAATCTTGTGTCTCTTATATCTCTTATATCTTGCCGTATCTCTCCTATTGCCTATCTAGTTTTGTTTTTGTTTGTCGAGTTTGTCGAGTTTGTCGAATATCGTGTCCAGCATTGTCTGCTTAGTCTTCTCTGTCCAGTCCTGTCTGTCCAGTCTTGCCTGTTCAGCAATGTTTGTTCAGTCTTGCCTGTCCATACTTGTCTGCCCAGTCTTGTCTGTCCAGTCCCATCGGGTCAGTGTCCTCTGTCTAGTCGTTTCTGTCTAGTAATGTCTGTTTAGTGTTGCCTGTCTACTTCTACATGTCTATTCTTGTCTGCTTAGTCTTCTGTATCCAGTATTGTTTACCCAGTATTGTCTGTCCAGTCTTGCATGTCCAGCAATATTTGTGCAGTCTTGTCTGTCCAAATTAGTCTGTCCAGACTTGTGTGTCCAGCCTAGCCTGTCTAGTCCTGTCGGGCAAGTGTCCTCTATCTAGTCGTGTCTGTCTAGTCTTGTCTGTTAAGTGTTGTCTGTCTACTCCTGTATGTCTAGTCTTGTATATCTAGTATTGTCTGTCTAGTCTTGTCCGTCTAGTATTGTCTGTTTAGTCTTGTCTGTCTAGTCATGTAAGTCTAGTCTTGTCTGTCTAGTCATGTCAGTCTAGTCTTGTCTGTCTAGTCTTCTCTGTCTAGTCTTGTCTGTCTAGTCTTGTCTGTCTAGTCTTGTCTGTCTAGTCTTGTCTGTCTAGTCTTGTCTGTCTAGTCTTGTCTGTCTAGTCTTGTCTGTCTAGTCTTGTCTGTCTACTCTTGTCTGTCTAGTCTTGTCTGTCTAGTCTTGTCTGTCTAGTCCTGTCTGACTAATCTTGTCTGTTTAGCCTGTCTACCTGCCTGGTCTTAAATGTCTAGTATTGTCTGCCTGTCCAGTTTTCTCTTTCTAGTCTTGTCAAGTCTTATATGTAAACTCTTGCCTGTCTCTCTCCTCTTGACTATCTAGTCTTGTCTGTCTAGTTTTGTCTGTATAATTTGATCTGTCTCTGTCTAGTCTTGTATATCTAAGCTTGTCTGTGTAGTCTTGTCTGTTTAGTTTTGTATGTCAAGTATTTTTTGTCCAGTCTTGTCAGTTAAGCCTTTTGTGTCCAGCTGTGTCGGTCCAGTCTTCTCTTATAAGTTTTGTCTGTCCAGTCTTGTTTGTCCAGTACCTACTGTCTGTCCAGTCTTCTCTGTTCCGTCTTGTCCGTGTCTATCTAGTCTTGTCTGTCTAGTCTTGTCTGTCTAGTCATGTCTGTCTAGTCTTGACTGTCTAGTCTTGTCTGTTTAGACTTGTCTAGTCATGTCAGACTAGTCTTGTTTGTCTAGTCTTGTCTGTCTAGTCTTGACTGTCTCGTCTGGTCGGTATAGTCTTGCCTATCTAGCTTTTCTGTATAGTCTTATCTATCTAGTCTTGTCTGTCTCTGACGAAAAAGAAACAGGCAGATAAAATACGTGTAAACAATAGCAAAGAAAATGGGAGCATACAGAAAGGGGACAATGGACCAGATTATTAATCCCGGACCAAATTAAATGGAAAGATAGAAAGTACTGAGAACCACAGATACTCACGGGACATGAATGTTTCAAGGACTACTCACACAACATTGGCAGAGCAAGAGAACCACAGTGTGACTACTGCGACGAGGACGACGGCGTGACCCCAGAGAATATTCACCTGCTACAGATTGGAACGAGAATAAGCAATGATAATGAAGGACGGACTGCTAGAAGCAGGAACAATAACATATCACATGTTAAGAGCAGAACAAAAGTTGGTCAACAC
This sequence comes from Phosphuga atrata, assembly GCA_944588485.1. Taxonomy (NCBI): domain Eukaryota; kingdom Metazoa; phylum Arthropoda; class Insecta; order Coleoptera; family Silphidae; genus Phosphuga; species Phosphuga atrata. The sequence goes on along the minus strand of OX155898.1, from coordinate 41,723,514 downwards.
GAACAAAGCCATAAAGGGCATAATGACCATAAGGAGGAAGACAATAGGTTAAGACAAGCCTCAGAGAGGAGGAGGCATTTGAACATACCCACTTAGTAGAATAGGTCATGCATTAATGCGAAGAGCGGGCCCGGGGTGTCAAAAAGCCTTGTCTGTCTAGTATTATCTGTCTAGTCTTACTGTCTAGTCTTATCTGTCTAGTCTTGTGTGTCTAGTCTCGTCTGTCTGTCTATCTAGACTTGTCTGTCTGTATGTGTAGTGTTGCCTGTCTCTATGTCTGTCTGTCCAGTGTTGCCTGTCTGTCTGTCTAGTGTTGACTGTCTATCTGTCTAGTCTTATCTTAGATTATACAGAACATCTATGACTGTCTGTCTGTGTAGTCTTATATATCCAGCCTTGTGTGTCTATTCTTATTTATCCAGTATTGTCTCGTTATTCTTGTAAGTCTAATTTGATCTCTCTAGCCTGGTCTTGCTAGAGTAGACTAGGAAGAAAAGTGCAGATGCTTCTATCTTGTATGGTATATCCTATTTATAAAAAACGGGTCGCTTTAGTCTAGTTTTACAGTCTTGTCATTATCTAATATGGTGTGTCTTGCTTTGTAAGTTTAGACTCTTTTGCTTAGACTTCTCTCTAGTTCTAGTGTTGTAGTATAGTCTTGTGTATCTAGTCTTCTTAGTTCAGTTTATGGCTCCTAACGAATAATAGAAGTATTGATTTGGTTTAGAATTAAGGATGACTTTGGTAATTCTATGAAATTGAAACCAATTGGTTTGAGAAATTTCAATTGGAAATGTTTTTCACACGCGCTTACAATTGTTCTGTTCACGGTTGCGCCATTAATAATTATGAAAATGATATCGTTGCGCTGTTGCAGCCATCATCATCATCGATACGATATGATGCATATGAGCATAATATATACGTAACTTGCGCCCTTTTATTAACTTTGAGATTCCATGCATAAACACCTTAATTAAATCCATTACAGTATCTCTTAAACTACATGTCTATATAATTCGATGATTCTTGTGTAATTTTATTATGGAAATTGTAACGGTAAACGGGTTTAATATTTAAGGCGTGTTTATATAATACGCATAAAAAACAAGTTAAAAACGTTTTGAATGAACTTTCGGTCAATTTGTTTACTATTTAGTTATCGTATTTTGTTTATTTGCTTCCTAGTTTCTTATTAGAGTACGCTTGTACGATTTAACACATTTTCATATGTAATAATATTATATAATAAATGTAAAAATGTTAGGATTACTAAATAAATGCGGTGATAATACTATTGTTTATAATATAGAGCTGATTTAGTGTTAATTAAATAAAGAAAACAACTATGAAGTAGTCTTAATTATACACTATGTGAGTTAAGTGTTGGATTAATCTTATCAACAGTAATAAAAGTCGAAATCAAAAACCAGAAAATGTACAGTGAAACATGTAATAAAGATATTACGATTAGAGATAAAAGGTCTTTAAAATAAGCGACTTTATTTTACTTTATTTTTAAGGGTTAAGTTGAATTTTGATATCGAGATGCAGATTATATCACAATAAAAAAAACCTATATTAATATTTGTTTTAAAATTAGTTAATTGTAATTATATAGTACGTAATAAGAACGAAAAAGCTTCATTTTAAATAATGTGTGCAAGATTAAATTAACATTGTAACCAAGGAACAATGAAGATTAATGGGCTTTTAAATTATATATTTCTAGATTTTTATTCACTTTTGACTTTAAAACAGTTAATAATACGCTAAATTAAGAACGTGTTTTGATTTTTTTTTCTATAATACAATTTATTTAAAACAATCTCTCAAAATATACCTCATCATATATACAGACTAAATAGTTCTTGAATTGTTACGTAATATTATTGGTTAATATTTATACAACATGTTCTCTCTGATGGCGTAACCAGATTTCCTGCCCCTTAACCAAAATATAGATTAGGGCGCCCGCAGGAGAAAACTTGATAGATGGGGTGATTTGTTCTATGCTGACTTCATACCTGTGCCCCCTTTAAACCCCCGCGGCTCCCTTGTTCCCTTGGGTCTTGCTTAAACGCGCTTAATACTAGTTACGACACTGCTGGTTTTAATAAAATCCTGATAATATCCTGGGTAATTTTACTTGAAAAATTGCATTTCATGCAAATATAACATTAAATAAATTGTATTCTTGTGCTATATTGAGAAAAAATTGAATAAATCCACTATTTGTGTGATATAATGTAATATGGTATAGATATTTTGATAGATAAACAAAATTATCGATCAAATGATAATGAATAAATTAACTGCATGTTATGTTGCAAAACTTATATTAAGAATATATTTTTGAATAAAAAATTATTTTATTTTTGTTTCTTATTTATCTCATGAAAATAACATTTGTATAAACATGGCTTTAAGAAAATTAAATTTTTCTTCTTGACAATTCTTGACACTTCTTGACACAAACAATTTTAAAAACCAGATTTTGAGGAAAATAACGAACAATCCAAATTATTTATTCAATAAATCAACTAATAAATAGTCATTCAACAATGCAACATCAACATTGAAGATTCTCCAAAATTCCCTATAAAGGTAAAGAATATACCATATTAGGGTGTTTTTTCGAATTTTGAAATCCATACCCTTTATATCTTGTATTAAAGCATAACATGTGAATAATTAAATGTGAAATTTAATAATTCTAGCGTGATTGCAATCCCTGTAAGCCACAAAGTACACACCGAAGCCACAAAGTTTATTAAAAATCGTGTTTTATCCTATTTGGTTAGACCTACAAATTTAATAAAACTGCAATAAATGAAGAGAATAAAAGACAAAATGAAATTATTCGATAGCGTTTGCCAAAATCTGAGATTTTGTTCCTGTGTAAGTTGCCAATCATTTTAATCTTAGTTTAATATCAACTGCATTGTGAAAAACTGATAAAATGATTGTCTCTTCGCATAAATATCAAAGGTGGAGACTTTTCTATCCAAAATATCCAAAAAGTGTTTTTAGGTTTAATTTAATATAATAGGTCGAATAACATATAATAAGTTATTTTATGCGTTTTGAGATTTTTTTGGGGCGAATTAAAGTGTTTTATGTGTCGGCCACATGAAGTTGCCGCGTCAACTAGTAGTAAAATATGATATATTGCAAAATATCACATTTATGAGTATATCTTCTAGAACAGCGGTCGGCAAAGTATGGCTCGCGAGCCACATGTGGCCCTTTTGGTGTGAGCTTATGTCTCTTCAGAAATAAATTGAAGTTCATAACCAAGTTCATAATTTACAGTCACAACGTGGCTCCTACATATTATCTCAGATCTCGGTTATTTCTTTTAGTTATTGTGTCATGCAGTCAAGTCAGTGCATAGATCAAAATTGTGCCTTTTTGGGCATAATTCAGAAACTCTAAATTCGTCTCAAAATGGCTTCGAGCCGTTGACAGAGGAAATTCCTTACTGGTTCGGAATTGGTGCTTCACTTCTTAATGCAGCTGGTCTTCTGACTTGTCTTATTTTCCATGAAAAGCTAGTAAAACATCAAAAAGTCTAATCGCGAGAGACATTTCGAAAATAAACATGCCGCATTTGCAAAGAATTATCTCCTCGGCGATGTAAGAAAGAAAGCAATTGAAGAACTTCAGAAAAAAATTAGAAAGACGATTCTTATAAATAAATTAGAAAGAAGTTCCTCTTTCAACTGTTGGATGCAGTCTGCAAATAATGCTAACTTTGCAAGCTTTGTCGTGAGTCACGAAATAGTAAAACGGAAAACCAATCACTGATGGCGAGTACATAAAAATTTGTTTTATACATGTGGCTGATGCACTTTTTGTAACTCTAACAATAAAGCAGATATTATGAATAAAATCAAAAGCTTACCAATGTCTACCAAATGGAATGGTATTTTGCAACAACCTACCGCAAGGAAGTGTCTCATCTCCAACCTTGTTCAATATATACACTAACGATACAATATATACTATCCTCCAGCCTATACTATCCTTAGGCGTCAGACACTTGTGAAAATTTTTAGGTGGTTGAGAAAGCACTGCAAATTATCTGAGACCAAACCCCTCAAAGACATAATTCTGCGCTTTCCATCTCCACAATAGGTTGGCCATCAAAAATTGAATATAACATGCAAAAGGTGCCGAAATCGAACACACACCTTATTCTAAATATATAGGAGTTACCCTAGACAGATCCCTTACATATAAAGGCACTGCGAAAATGCAAAATGTATGCCAACTGTATGTCATTAAATGTATGCCACCAAGTCGTGAACGTTAAATAAGCATCAGCCATATCAATAGCTCTCGATGAGTCTTGTGATAAAGAATACTGCGCAAGTTGTCCTCTTTGTTCACTATATTTCATAACTCCCGGGTTTATTGCCACTCAAGGGCCAAACACGAGGAGAAGATTTTACAAGGGCAGTGACCGAATGTATAAAGAAAAATCACTTATTAAAATTGTGTAAATAGAAACAGATGGAGCCCATTGTATTGTGGGTAATAAAAAGGATTTGTCACAATTTTCAAAGAAAAACTTGATCATGACATGTTCTCTTTCCATTGCATAATTCACCAGGAAGATATTGGTAAAGTAATGGATTGGGTAGTCAAAACCACCAATAATATTATCGCAAAGGCGCATAATCATCGTCAGTTACGAAGAAAATACTAAAATATGACCTAATGAAAAAAAAAATTATCCGTGGCTCTTGAACCAGTTTGAAATCATTTTTAATAAAATATTGGCTCTTAAGTTTATAGAGTTTGCCGACCCCTGTTCTAGAACTATAAAGATATCCTAAAGCTATATGGCCACATTTAATAGTAATTTACACAGAGCGCGTGGCCGATGGTACAAAATGACATTTTAAACATAGGTATGTCGTGTCGGCCACCGGTGGTCGACACGGACTACCTTAGTATCTTAGTATCGGTCAGTTGTTGCTGACACGACGATCAACGTGTTAAGGCTTTCAAGAAGCATAAACCTTGGTTAGGTGCCTTAATCGCCACTGTGCATTCGAGTCAAGGTGTTAAATTAAATGTGACGATAAATAAGCAATAAACATCTTGCAGGGCATTTTTGCTCTTTCCAATCATTGTGAATTGTTATAGAAACAAACATATTTTTAAAGAGTAGGTATATCTTTCTCGCCATCCATCGTGCCTAGCTCCAGGCGGCTTGATTTTTATTTTCTTTTCTGAATCTCCTCCCAAAATAGTAAGCATAGTTTGACCAATTCGCGATAATAGTCTCTTATAAAAGCTTTGTCTAGTTCGACTTTATAAAACATTAATAAAGATGTAATGTTTGCACGGCAACATGTTCTTTCACAAAATCAAGGCATTCCACGAAGAGACCAAACCCGGACTCGCTGCCCCCTTCATTGGAAGAAGTTGGCCAGATCTTTCAACTTCTAAAGAATAACAAGTCTCTATCGAGTATATCGACGAGAGGACGTTGCTGAACTGTGGAAAGGTGCTGGAAACAATGCCGTGAGCAAGCTAAACGAGATCATCCAGGACATCTGGGAAACAGAGAAATTACCACCCGATTAGAAATCTGTTCTGATTCATCCGCTTCGCAAAAAGGGAGATTTTACTGATCTAAACAACTACCGTGGTATTTCTCCGTTCCAGTTCATGTCATTTGTATGTTTTTCCAATGTCTCTGGACTTTTTGAAGAACGAAATATCTGTGCTGCTTGTAATTTGCTTTATCTTGGTTTCGAACACAGTTTTTAGGACCAACTCATATACATGATGACGACAATCAAAAAGTAATGGGTGTTTTTTTAGCTGCATGACAAGTTTCGATGGTTGTCTATGATTCAACAGTTGAGAATGTTAAACTGTGTTGACATTTCTGTTCAGTAAGGTTTCGCAATTCATCGTGAATCGTTTAACGCTTCACTATGAATTGCTTCCAAATTGTGGAAATTTACTTTGAAAAAAATAAATCTGTTCGCGAACATAGAGCACTTCGTCCATTTTACGGTCAACATAATCGGCATAGTGAGCATAGTGATCATGCAATTCGTGTTATTGATCGTTTTTGCACTAATTTTACTTTTCCCGATTCAAAACCATCAACAAGACAAAAAAATGTGCGTACCGAAGAGAATATTGCTGCTGTAGCGCGAAGTGTTGAAGAAGACGCCGAAATGTCGATTCGTCACCGTTCTCAACTTGTTGGCCTTTGTCCTTCAACTACGTCGAAAATTTGACGTAAGGATCTTGGCTTACGTGTCTATACAATACAGCTCGTGCGAGAATTAAAGCCAAATGACCATCATTAACGTCGCATTTTTGCTGATTGGGCTAATTTGAAACTGGGCGAAGATGAGCATTTTTACCGAAGAATTGTGTTTAGTGATGAAGCTCATTTCTGGTTAAATGGCTTCGTCAATAAGCAAAATTGCCGTATATAGAGCCAAAACAATCCTCAAGCCATTAACGAATCACCGTTAGGTACATTCATTAAAATAGACTGTTTGGTACGGTTTACACGCGGGCGGCATCATGGGTCCTTATTGCTTTCGAAATGAGGAAGGAGCTGCCGATACGGTGAATGGCGAGCGCTATCGAGACATGCTGACTGATTTTTTTGTTTCCAAAAATGAATCAGCTAAACATCGACGACATTTGGTTCCAATAAGACGGCGAAACTTGCCATACAACGCGCTTAACCATAAATTTATTGCAAAATCAATTTGGTGACTTTATTTCCAGAAATGTTCCTGTTAACTGGCGCCTCGTTCGTGCGACTAAACGCCCCTCGATTGCATTTTATGTGGCTATGTTAAGTTATTAGTTTATATATAAGCCAATATTCAAGCCACCATTGACGCCATACGGCCAGATTTATAGGAAATAGTAGTGAAAAATTGGACTGATCGAATGAACTATGTACTCGTAGCCGCGGCGGACATATGATGGTAATCATATTTAAAACAATAAATGCCAAGAAATTATCTACCAGATTATAATAATAAAAAATTCAGTCCAACAATATTTGTCTTCCATTATTATGGTTATATAAGTTCTCAATATAGTTTCTCTATATATAAGTTCTCAAGCTCTTAAAAAGAACACCATTTAACAATTCACTTTCGAAAGTTTGCTCCAAAAGAGAACAAGCTCCATTGAAACGGCCAGTTTTCGAAGCTGTTGTGTCGCAACACCTTAATTGTACCTGTTATTAAGATTCCAGTCGTAGAGGGCAATTAAGGCGGCTTTAGCTTGATGCTTACAAGAAGAACTTTTTAGATTTGGTACTGTAAGAAGCTGTTCTCTGTCATCAAATGAAACGATAATTGCAACCTTTCTTCTTTTGAACTTCGCACATTCAATCCTGATAATAATGGACTGTGACTACGTCAGGTACATTGTTCTGCCCAGGATTTTCTCATCTGGGTACGAATGTGCTGGATCGAGGATTTGTTAATTGGGAAATCATCGCTGCTCAGACCAAGCGCTTTTACAACCGCATGAAGAATATAATCGGAGTCTCTTATGATAAGCTGGCATCGATATAAAGCTACGACAACTTTAGCTGTTATCAGATTATTTCTACCTCTTTTCGAACTTTTTCCATGGCAGGGAATCTCGGACAAGCTGACTTCAGAATCTGTTATTCGTTTGAATCTTGTGGATATTCCAAGTTATGTATAGCAGAAGTCGATTCAACACCCAATAACTCTCTTAGTGTCTTTTAATCGTTCTAAAAAACCCAACTTCTCTGACCAACCAGCTAAGCATTTCGACCTGTTGACCTGTGGTTCTCTCTGTTTTTTTCAAAAATACTTTGTCGTCCTCTATTTTCATTGTTTTAAAGCCACTAGCATGTGCAATATCAAATGAGTAATGTAGGTCTCACACTGATTATGAATTGATAAATTCACTATGTTTAAACCACACTTAAGATTTGTAGAAATATTATATAACTTGTTATACACAGTTATATAAATTTAGACACTTATCACGACTCAAGTTTCGATCGATGAAGGTCATTTTCACTTAAAAATGTAGTTTAGTGTTCACGTAGGTACAGGTCGCAGTACCGAACACGTGCAACTTTTATGTACAAGCTGAAATCGCAAGTAGGCACCGGTTATCTTTCATAGAAAGGGCTAATATTTGTTTCTAGACCATATTAGGTTAATACGATAGTTTTTAAAAGGTAGGCGTAACAAAATTGAAATTCAAATTTAAGGGACAACCTAATACTTTTTATACTTTTTTTTTATTAAATAATAAATATATTTTTCATACAAAATTCTTGATTAATTTGTTAGTATGTGTGCGCATTTGCTAAAGAGTGGGTTTTCTTAAATTTAAAAATAAAACAGCATAGATCACTTGGAGAATAAATCTATCAACAAGTTAAGTATGGCTACAACAATTGATTAAAATTTCTGAAAACAAATTTATCACAAACTAAACGTAAATCTGTCATCGGGAGTATCGTGGCAGGCGTTGTATAATATCGACCTACCCAACCATATATGATACATCCAGACGTACACCGTCTTGTCTTGCTAAGTTTTACAATATCAATTAACACTTGTAAATGTAATTATTTAACGTTCGCGGATTAGATATAAAATATACGCCGCTATTTTAACTTCTAGCCTCAAGAGCTTTATTTTTTTTTCCTAAAGGAAACATACTCGAACCAAGACGAATTTAAATCAAGTGCAGTGCCTGGTGATCATCGTAAAATCACTCGCGGCGTATTTTAAATTTCGTTAGTTTAGTATTTAAATTAGCTGTTTATGCTCAGGCTGTTATTCTATTTTTATTTCGCATGCTGTTTTAATTATAATTAAGGAAAATATACAGATTTACATCCATCTATTTTATAATTAGATAAAAATATTTTGAAATAAGGCAACATTTAATAAATATGACACAATTTTAAATAAAAATTAGTAGGATTGAGTTATCTAGTACATATGTAGTATATAAGTAAGTTATCTAGTGTAAAAAAATAATAATTTGTATTAACCCTTTGCGGTCGACAGACAACAGTGATACTACGTAGCTGGTACACGAAATGACAATTTGTCCCGCAATTCGGTAGAAGAAACAATTCTAAAAAATCTGGGTGCAATTACAACAAATACAATTTAAAAGAGAGTGATATTCTTAGGGACTATAGTTTATATCAGGAGGAACATCTATCTTCAGAAAAGGAGATGAAACAGAGCTGTAAATGTGGTAAATATATCTATCAATACAACGTTAACGAGTTTTATGTGTAATGTTTTTTAAATCCATAATAATTACTTGAATTATAAAAACTGAAAAAATATTTTTTACATAACACGTACCTATATTGTAGGAATAAATTTTCAGCCAAGTATAAATTTTCGATCGGAACGATGCAATAAATTTCGCCACTGTAATCAATTTGCCCTGCAATCGGGTTTTCATTTTAGAATTATGATTTAATACGAAAGCGATAAATATCTGTCGAATTTGAATTATTTTGATTTACAGCCCCGTCAGAAAACTCATTTAGAATTAATTTAAGACTACAAGCCATGTACAAGCATTTTGCAACCCAGCAAACAGAGAAAACGTTAAACTCAAACTATTAAGTTTCAAATCTCATTGTAAATCCCTTTAGTAAAAAGCTCATTGTTGAAGATTCATAAAAAATATTTAAATATTAGTAATACATTTGGATACATCTGGTGATCTTAATAAATTCCAAGGACCCTTCTTTAATATTTAAAACTAGGAGATGTTTTTAATTTATTCGATTTAATAAAAATTTATAACTTTATTTCAAGAATTGCATTGCATTATGTAATAGAAAAGGGGATATTATATAGGCATAATGGAAAATTTTACGATGGGGTAGATTTAAGGGGACAAATAATCTTAAGGTACCTAATGTAATACAATACAATAACTTATTTCTTTGTTTTGAATCGGTTCTATACAAAGGCTGTTGGCGGTTAAAGTAGTCTTGCGAAAGCTATAAACTTTTAATAAAAATTATGTTTAAGTAACAAGATCACGTTTAGATTTTAAGATGCTCTTTATAAATATTAGATAATTTTTCAAAGGTTTTATAATGCATTTTAATAGAAGTTAATTTATAATGCATTTAAATTCAATGATAAATATATAAAAAATAGTTAGGTTAGGTTATTAGAGCCAAAAGTTGTTCACGCTAAACGAGCTGTCGCGTGGTTTTCGTTGTTTCGTATTCATTTACGCACGAAATTTGCATTTTTTTTTGACCGACAGTTATTATTTTAGAAACAAATAGATTTAGATTATTTACAATATTGGAGATTATTTAATTTTTTTGGGACAATGTTGCAAAGTACGGCCACTATGCGGTAAAGTGACTACCGCATAGTAGGTTTACGTAACATTTTGTATAAAAATCTAGTTTCGCTTGACGTATACAAGATGTCAAAGCTAGCTTTACAATTCAGGAGGCAAAAAAAGTTATTTTGTAGTTTCAAATTTAGACATTGAACCTGTAATATTAATAAGTAATAATTAATTAATAAATAATATTAATTTGTAAAACCTAACCTATAATAAGTTCTAATATTTATTAACTAGTTTATATTTCTGCTAAAAGTAAGCTACTGTTCATTGCCGATAAATTGCCGCTAGATTGCCGAGCGTTCAACTGGCTGGCGATAAACTGTCTGGCACTAAATTGCTCAGTTAGCAATTGGCTGATGATTAATTGGGCTCGTTTTTTTCAAGAATGGCTCACTAAGATTTAATAAGTTTTAGTGAATGGTGCTAATTATTCATCAATCAATTGATCAAAGAAACTCTAATGGTACTAACTATAGAAACTGTGACCAAATTTGTGTTCATACACTTTTCACATTTTCAAGCAATATTTTTGTTATGCAGCAGTGCAGACTAGATCACACATCGCCGATTTTCTTGTTTTTCCTTTAGTACATGACCCAACTGACCAGGAACTGAAGATAAACAACCATACACAACAACGTGTGTTCGCTGAATAGGCCCTGGAGCACTTGGAAACTGACCCTAATTTTCATCAAAAAATCATCTTCAGCGCAGAGACCCATTTCTGGATGAGTGGGTACATCAAAAAACAAAATTTTCGAATTTGGGACGATAGCAGTCCACAGGAGATCCAAGACCGTGCAATGCATCACGAAAAAGTAACTGTTTGGTGAGAATTTTGGGTTGGCGGCGTCATTGGTCCATATTTCTTCGAGAAAGACGTTGGTCAAGTCATCACCGTCAGCGCCGAGAGCTATAGGTCGATGATTACCAACTTCTTTTGGTCTAAATTGGAAAATATGGACACCAACGACATGTGGTTTCAATACGACGGCGCTACGCGCCACACAGCTCTTTTCATATTGGACATTCTGCGCGAGCGATTTGAGGCCGTGGTCATATCATGGAGCTGATGTGAACTGGCCACCGAGATCGTGCGATTATACCCCGTTAGATTTTTTTTGTGGGTTTTTCTTTAGTCGCATGTCGAAGCGAATAAGCTACAAACCACAGCGGCCCTCAAAGCCAACCTAACTCATGCCATCGGTCAAATTCAGCCTGATTTAGGGGTCTTGGAAAATTGGACATATCGTATGACCGTCACCCAGCGAAGCCGCGGCGGACATTTGCAGGATAGGCCTGCATATTATTTATGCATAAAATTTGCAGGATAGGCCTTTCAAACAAATAAAAAATTTCTCACACAGATGATGAAGATATCTCACACACACTTTGTATTATTTAAATTTAAAAATAGGAAGCGCTTAATAACCCTATAATGATCGTAATAAATGACCTATAAAAATGACCCTATAAAAGTTCATTAATTAACTCTTCAATAAAAACAAATTTAATATTTCAAACGTATTATGTTGTTCGAATATCAAAGTCAAAATTATTGATACAAAGTTAGAATTATCAAAATTATAGAATTTCTATATAGTGGTATCATTATATTTAACCCAAGGGGAAAACAATGCTAAAAAATGTCGAAAACAAAGCTTGTGGCTTAAAATTAATGTTCATTTATTACATTCATTTAACTAGATTAAATATATCAATTATAATTAAAAATAAAAAAGAATAGCATTTATCCAGATAAGGCTAAATTACAGTAATATTACCTACATTAAAAATTAATCGATCTAAAATGTAAATTGTTTCGGATCGATAAAATATTTAGTTACTCCATTTTCTGTTGTAAACACGAATGGGCAATTTAATACTCCAATTTTAAATCTTTTCCACAATTATCATGATTGTCCACTTAAGCGTTGCGCCTAGACATAAACAATTGAAACCCGATTAAATAGCGACGTTGTTTGTGCGTAAGCGAGTCAGCGTGCGATTATGGGCCGTCTATAAAGAAAAACTCTAAGCATATAAAAAGGGCAATAATTGTTTACGTGCCTTAGCACCGAGTCAGACGCATCTGCACGAGCCTGGCGAAGAACCTCTCGACCTTACGGAAACTTTACGGCTAATAAAATGCCGCTTTACGACATTTTAACGCGTCGTTACCACTTTTACTAACTACTAACAAGCCTCATTACGATACTCTGCGATGGGTACTTTACGTACTAGATATTGTTTACCCACATTTACCTCAACCGCGAAAAACTACATCCCTCCGCTGGGTTTTAAGGGAAACATTTTAATAAGATTTTCAGCAAAGCCAGTAGGTCTCGTGAAAGTAAATATAATATACAGGGGAGAAATGTTTACATTTAATGTATAACATAGCATAATTTAGACAATTCATAATAGCATTTAAGTATTAGTCCATTATGTACATCATTGCATAAATAATGTATTTCTACTGCGCCAATGTGCACATTAGTTTACGATATCTTTTTCTGAGACCTACTGTATTCCTTATGAAATATTTCAGAGCAGCAAATGTTTGCATCGGTATCTCAGTAGTCTTTCTAATAGGTAATAAAGAGTTATTCTGAAATAGTTCTTTCAATAAAACTTGAGTAGAGTATCCTGATGCTTCCATTTTATTCTATATTAAGAAACATGGACATTCAGAGGCCTTAAGTCTGCCGTAAATGTAGAGGATATACTTCTATAAATGGCCACGCTCTCCGTGGAGCATATCCTAAAGACCATTTGTAACTTCATTAGTAGATTAGAGTATTTTTTATTAGTAGATAGAGTTAGAGTATTTTCTACGAGCGAAAAATCATCAAATCCTATAATAGTTGCAAATTTGGTGAGTTTTATTCCGAGAACCTCTTCACAAAACTTGCAGTTTCGGAAGATTATGATATAGCGGCAATATTAAGTAGGTGGGATGATCTCTAAGATCGGAGAGGATATTGTGCACTATTCATAGGTAGGTCTGTTCAGATAGTTCCTCTAGAACGTACAGCCATACTACAAAATTATACACCTAAACTTGAGGATTACGAATTTTATGGAGTCAATAATTCATTTGATAGATGTTAGAAAGAATAGTGGCAATAGTTGCCTAATTTAGAGCACGATTTAGGAAGGATGAACTAGTGCACCATTTATAATAGGTAGGTCCTTTCAGAAAGTTCCTCCATAATGAACAGCCAAACTATAGTATTATTTACGTTCCTAAAATTGATTATTACAAGTTTTGTAGCGTATTTATATTTAGTAAGACATTTTCATATAATCCCAACCTGGAGGCATTTCAGTGAGGTATGCTGAAAGAACAATTCGGGCCCAATAAAGCCTTCCGAATTGCAGCAAGCCTAATTCTAACCTTATTCTGTCCTAATTAGGGAAATCGAAACACACACAACAAAAAATTCTAGATTCTGAGGAAACTCAAGAGAATAGCTTTATCTTTAGAAATATCAAAGTAACACGTAATAACAATAATCAACGGCTTCTGGAAGTTAGGTATTCGAAATCCGGATGCTATTAGAAAAGTCGGTGGCATGGCCTAACTTAGGCATGTCTTTTGGGAATCGTGACTTTAACCTGATATGGATAACCAAAGACTTACCTTAGTTAGACATGGATAGGGTAAATACCCGGTACCCGATCTAAGACTCGACGAGTCTCTGGTCTTGAATGTTTCGCATTTTCTAGTACACCGCGTTGTAAAGAAGATCGACGATTTAGCATTACACTTGATGAATGGACGAGTATAAAAATTCGAACATATCTAAATATTAATTTGCATGGAATTGACTCTGAAGTGTATAATCTGGGTTTATTGAGAATTTTTAACTCATGTACTGCTATACAATTAGTCGAAAAAGTAGAACAACACTAAAGGACATTTAATATAAAATTTAAAAAACATATAGTAGGTTCAACCGGCGACGGTGCAAGTGTAATGATGAAATTTGGACGAGAATCTTCTAGTCTTTATAATTTCTGCTTGAATTACACTATACACTTATCTGTTTGTGATGTAGTATATAAAAAGAAAAATATTACCGGCTTGCAAGATGAAGATGATCATGCCCTAGATCAGGGATTCAAAAAGTTTTTCCTGGGCGGGCCAATTTGGTATTTCTCAAATTTCTGGAGGGCCAAAAACTTATTACCTTGTAATTTCAAACTTAAGCCTATCATAACACCAGCTACATCTACTAGAAATGTCAAGTCGCATAACCAGTTAATATTTTGCAATGAGACATAGATTTTTTCTAGTTAAAAACTTTGTAATTTCTTTTCTTAAACCAAAAAACCCTTTTTATGTTTGTTCTCTTGAAAGCCATCGAACTTTTGAAAGATATAGGTATAACGTCTCCAAATGGGACTAATCGAATTTAAAATTGGCGGTGATTGACAGCACGTTTTTTGATGAAAATTAACTGTAAACGAAGATTAACTGTATTAATAACATCATTCATAACAATATTAATTTTTAGCACTTGAGCTATAGGATTATCATGGTGAATATTACAATGATAATGATGTAATTTATCTGTATACTCTGACACTACCGATAAATTGCATCATTATTACATCATCTTTCAACTTTTTTTTTTTTTTTATTATTTTGTGGCCCATCTTAGATGGAGCATCGTTTCTAGTTACTCCTACCAAATTGTTCCAATTAATATTGTTCGAATCAAAAAGATGCTCCACCGCGGAAAATATATCACATCCCCTTGTACAGAATTTTTAAGCTTCCCATTGACAATAACTATTCAAAAATCATAAAATCTCTTAAAACTCCACGAATAAATATTAAGAGTTGTGCCGAATCGTACATATCGGTACTTTCGCCCAAAGCAATGGAAAATGCAGTAAACGATTTTGAAATTTCATATTTTGTAACTGTTGTAAAACATCCTCGTCAATATCTTCTATTTTACGGGAAGTGGTCATTTTCGAGCAACAAATATCTTTGAATAAAGACTTTTTATCTGGGCACACTATGAAAATATCTCCTTATTCCCTATCTGTATCTGTGGGAAACACTTTTTTACCGTTTTGAAAAATCGCACCCACATTTTTTTGTATTTTATTCGTAATATTTTATTACCTAGTAGTATTTTACTATTTATTCATTTTTTATTATTTTAATAAAAATATAAACCATGTCATCGACAGCGCGGGCCACATTCACAAGTTTCGCGGGCCGAATTTTGTCCGCGGGCCGCACCTTGGGAATCCCTGGTCTATATGGTATTGATGACGATAAAGATGAAAATTATTATTCTGACGAAAGCGTCTATGATGTTGAAGAATACGGACAAGTTGAATTAACTTTACAATTAGAAAATTTAGAAGGGAATTCATCCATTTGCCTTCCGCTCTTGGCCTCTTGTGGAGTTTTGATTTATTTACCTATTTATCATAACATTCTCCAAATCCCTTGTTTATCTAAGTCCCACTTAAATTAATCGGCAAGTTCGTACAGTATCGCTTGCTTTACCATATGCGTGAACATGAAAAATGCTTTCGTGTTTAGATTAGATTAGACCCGGACCCGAAAAATCGGACTCGGACTCGCCCAGTCTAAAAAGACCGGGTATTCCAAAACCCTAGGCATGCAATTTTTGATTGCTATTAAGAAAGTCAATGGTATAGTCTAATTTAGATCCATCTTTGGCATTCCTGACTTTAACCTTACAAGTGTAACCAAAGGCTTACCAAAGCTAGGCTCGCAAAATTCGGTTGCTATTAGGAAGTCTGTGGTATGGTCAGATTTAGTGTATCCATGGGATTCCTGACTTTAACCATATATTGATAACCGCTTTATTTAAAGCAGATTGAAGGACAATTAGTTAGTTTTTCGGATCAAAAAAATCAATTTCAAGTTTTCGGCTGTAGCTTTGTGTCTCTTATGATTGTATCGCACTATAAAGTTAGAGTTAAATCAAATGGTTTATTTGATTGGTCGTTGAGTCGCAAATAACCAGTTTCAGCGCATTAGCACCAGCTAAAAGTAGGCAAAACTAGATAGAACAAACAAGAATAAACTAATCACGACTCAAATTAGACACGACTGGTCAATATTGGACTAGATAGGACAATTATGTAGCTTTATCTAGTAAGTTTGCAGACCAGATTCAAACAATAATCAGAACTATTGTATTTCAATGGTAATTTTTCGAACATACTAAGTTCTAAGTTAACTCAGTAATAAATGTTATACCATTAGAAAGTGAAACAAATATGAGTATAATTAATAACAATAAGTTTAAGAATAGCGCTTCACACGAGAGTCTCGTTTCTAAACTCGTTCCGGGTAGGCGTAACATTTTCTTCATAAATTTGAACCCGGGCAACCCGAACTTGCCCGGGCCCAGAACCAGAGCATTACATTTTCTTCAAAAATTTGAACCCGAGCAACCCGAACTTGCACGAGCCCAGAACGAGCAGTTCAAATTTATGAAAATGTTACGGCCCGTGTCACAGTCAAAGATTGAAGACGAGATCAGAAACGAGTCTCTTGTATGAAGCCCTATTGAAGAAAAGCTCAGTTTACATAATAAAGAAAATTAGATTTTACTTAACAAATCGTCACAACAATTTACGTATAAATTATTTGTTTTGTTATTGGGAATGGGATTTTGTGTGCAAACCATTTTTTGGGCATAAGACTAGACGAGTTTCTACTTTTTCCGGTATGGTAACATCTGTGTAGTTATAAAAATATTCTTTAGTGTAAGTGACTTTAATTGCAGCTGTTTGTTTTATTAGGTCTTAAAATTTTCTTATGTTACTTTTTTTAAGTTATTGAATTTACGGCTATATTTGTTTTGTAGAAAACTCTTCACATTACCGCATTCATTATTAGGTATCGTCATTTGTAGTTCGGTGTCTTCACTCTCTATTCCTTTTCGTAGTATATTTATTTCCCAATTCCTAATTTTGGTATCAGTCTTTCTGAATCGTCTAAGGCACCTATGTAATATAAGTTATATATAAGGACGTTCTTTAAGTTGTAATGAGTAATAATATCCCATTCGCAACAACAAAACAAAAAATGAATATTAGGGATGATAAGAACCAACATTTTGTACGTATAAGGTAGAGATGCCACGAATAGTGATTTTGCCGAATACCGAATATCGAATATCCGGCCACGCTCTTGGCCGAAGCGCCGAATATTCGGCCTCCGAATATTCGGAGCGGATTTTGGATAAACTTTCGAAAAATGAGTGCAGGGTAGTGAGTGCGCGGCAGCGCAGCGCTACGCAGTACAATACTCGCAGTTCGATACTCGCAGTACCAAGTGCGTCAGAAAAGAAACAGTTAATTCTGAAAAAACAATTGAAAGGAAATTGTTTTAGGATTTTAATAGTCCGAAATCAAGAAAATATCACTATTTAATCGGTGATATGATTACCTTAGACAATGAACCATTATCACTTGTTGAACGAGTCAGCTTTCAAAGGCTTATGGAAAAAGCAGTACCTCAATACAAAATACCTGGCCGCATTTATATGACCGAGAAAATTATTCCTCATATAATATTGTATATAATAGAATCTACTTTAAAATTGATGCTAGTATTTCGCAAGCAACGGTAATATCAGTAACATCTGATATGTGGACATGTCAGCACAATAATCAAAGTTTGTTGAGTTTCACTGCGCATTGGATATCTTCTCATTTTATTCGTGAACATGACGTTTTAGCAATGAAGCGTTTTAGCAGTTTGTGGGTTCACATATGGGTACAAATATTGCAAAAGAACTGAATGGTATTGCAGAAAAATGGAATATTTCTCACAGCAAGATACATTTTCTTGTCCACGACAGTAGAGCCAATATGATAAAAGGTCTAAGAGACGCAGGATATAATTCTGCCAGGTGTTTTATTCATTCACTACAACGAGCTATCCAGAAATCGCATAAATCTCAAACGGAAATAACACTGGTGGTAGCTGCTGCAAGACAAATTGTTACACATTTTAACTACTCAGGTATAACAGAAAGAAAGCTCAAATCCATTCGCCAAAAACTTAACTTGCCAAACTACCAATTAGTGCAATCATCACTCGGTATACAGTGAGAGGCTATTTTCAGAAGGTGGTATAGTTTATGAGGAAAAGTGCAATCGGTTGCTATCAACAAATTCTGAAAAAAATTTCATTCATCACAAATTACCTTTGCTAATTTTTTTTTTTGTAAATTTTAAGTAATAATAAATTGTAATGTTTTGTTGGTAAAATATAATCATTTTTTAATAATATGTCTGATTTTTATTTCATGATATGGTATTCGGTATTTGCCCGAATAGTTAGCAATATTCGGCCGAATACCGAAAAAAATTGGCCGAATTAAAAAATTGGCTGAATAGGCCGAAGTGGCATCTCTAGTATAAAGTTTATGCTGAGATTACGTTCTTCAGCTGCATTCTTAACGCTTCCTTGATGAGCTGTACCCTAACTGGTGGGACTTTGTCACCAGTTTGCAAATAGTTCGTCAGTCGAGTGTGGTTTCTAAACGACTGCCTAAAGAGGAAGCCGAATTTGGGCCAGATTAAGTTGGGTTTGAAACATCCGAGTTTGGTTTCCAATTTCGCTGCCTACAAAGGATGCCGTACCCTGGTGAGACTAGATTACTGTCGTCACATGCAATTGTGGTTTCCGAATGTATACTACATCCGACTTGCCTAATGAAGCAGAAAGGCGGGCCTGCGTTGCAAACGTGAGGGGGTCTTTTGCGGTTGACTAACAAAACCAAACACAATTCGGTATGACTATTTCAAACTTAATAAACACCAATCTGAAATTTCTAGCCGAGATCAGACCAGACTAGGCTGGGGTGAGAACATGCAAGTGTGGCTTCAGAATGTGTACCACATCAGGCTTTCCTAAGACGGACGTGCGTTACAAATGTGAGTGCCTTCTGCGGTTGCCTCATATGGACCAAACCAGGAATTTGGAAATTCCTAGTCGAGTTGTTTTAGTTTGAAGTTAATATCGTGTTAATACTCGTGGAAATTCAACAGAAAACCGCAACCATGTTTTGTGAATTGATAAATGAAGGGTTTATGAATGTTTATTAACTGCAAAATTACAGCCTTGAATTTTGTGTTACAATTATAAAGCACGATGATTATTTTTTCAGCAAAACGTATTTCTTTCCTACATAAATATTTATTGGTATTTTGAGTTGGATTAATAGTATGTTATAATTACTATAAATTTATAACTGGCAGGTCTTTAATCAGTTGATCAGTCGATAGATTTTAGAAGTAAATAATTTATGTAATAATTTAAATTAGTTTGTTTTGGGCATTATTCTTACATAAATGTTTTTAGAGTTTAAAAACTTATGCAGTTAACTTTAAATTTTTTATAACACAGAAGACTAGAACACACAAATAAAATTTTGCACATAAAATTTAGAGAAGGACGTAATTTCTGTGGAATGAGCCGCGTTGTGTCTAATTTAATTTTTGATACCCTCAATAGTTGATGGTTTATTGATGCACACTGTGCCCTTAAGATAACCCAGAAGAAGGAAGTGTCAAGTTATCTTCGCCGCCATTCATTTACGATGACGATGACGATGTCTGATGCACTAACCTAACCTTTTCATAATTTAACATCAGCGGTTTTGATGCAAAAAAACAAAGCAAATTTAAAATGTCAGTTCATTTTGGGACACCCCTTATGAAAAAGTTATGCTTAAGTCAATCTTAAATAAATGATATATCACACAAATAGTAATAGAGTCAACTTAATATGTACATTTAGTACGGAGTTAATATAAAATTGTATATTACGTGTTTGAAACATCCACCGGAAACATGTTAATTATGAAATTTCAAGGACAAATATTTCATGAATAATAACAAACTATTATTTCGTGGTCGCGCGTTCATTCAAAATGTCAGTAAGCCAGAATTTTTGGGAATCATAGAAGAAAGTTTAATTTCACTTTAAAAATATAATAATATTTGTTTCAATCGATTTTTTTTTCCTTTATATATTGTTGGTTTCATCCTAAACCTTGATTATTTTCATCCGCTTTCTAGTAATTTTGTAATAAAGCAAACTGACCTATTAAAATTCCCTTATCCCTTCTTGCACGTGCGGTAACGATTTATATATCTTTATATATTTTTAAATCGATTATTTTAAATGAATAAATTATATATAACAATCACTGAAATATTTCAAGTGTTATTTCAATGAAATATGATATTTCAAATTAGGCAACACATATACAGAATTGTACATGCTATAGATTTAATAAAATATGATTTCTTATTTGTTCTATAACTAGTTGTTCCAATATCAGATTATAAAATTTCTGCATTTTCATAATATTATATAGGGTAGAGTATCTAAATTTGGACCGTCTCCTTTTGGGACTACCAGTATCTATATCTCGAAAATGCGAAATATTTGCACAATTTTGATACTGAAATGAGGTGAAAAAATACTACAGTAAAAAATATTACAGTGTTTGGAGAATAAATTACGTTTTAGTCACTCTTATCGTGGAATACGAAAGTAACATAGAGCAAACGGTTTTTGTGGACAGTTTCAAGAATTAGTTCACCTAATTGTTGTAAGTATTTTGTAACACTGCCAATGTCAAGTGTATTTATTTAGGGTATCGTATTAGGATATATTTATTTCTTGCTTCGAAAAAATAAGACAGCACAGCATTTTTTTTAACTTAATCTACCCGTCGCCTAATTTGAACCACCAACTAATTGCTTAAATTTATCCAGTCCATCTTAAGATACCTTCGCTATCGTTTCTATTGATAAATTTATCGAAAAAAAGCGTAGCTATTTTACAACCATATTTAATTAAATTTCCATATTACACGAAAAGAATTAAGGAATTACTTTGTCCTCTAATTCACTCATGAGTTATAAAAGAAATATAATTGCAAGTACATAGGATAGCACTTTCGTGCTATGAGAGACCATGTGAGATTAGATGATAAGTCCATACTGATAAAGCTAAAAGTCAGAAACGCGTCTATGTATGTTCATTATTATTAATATTTATCAGGTTCTAGTATTTCTTAGCAACCCACATGGTCTAATTTTCTAAAAGCAGGAAAGTGCAGGAAACAAAATCGTGCTTGTAATTATATTTATTTATTTGAAGTAATTTCAAGTAAGTAATTTTAAGTAAGTTAAGCGATAAGTCATGAGTGAATTAGAGAACATAGTAATTTCTTAATTAATTTCTTGTAGCTATTTTATTTTTTATTTTTTTAGACCAAAAAAATAAAATTGGATTTGTTTCAAATTTTGTGGAGAGATTGATATTGATTTAAGAACTGCTCCGTAATATTTAGCAAATTTTCCCAATATTTTAATATTTATTTCAGAAAAAATTGCAGTTTTTTTGTAAATTTCACCTTGAAAATCAAATTTGTAAACGCTGAAACTTTCAAACTTAATTTCCTCAAAAACTAATGTGGGAATTTCTTTTAACTTTTGTGGAGATATTGGTAAAACTGTTTGGGAATTAGAATGTTCACGTTACTTCTCCTCGCTCCCTCGAAGTATCGAATATCCTCGTTTCTCACTCTATCCCTCCGTGACGAAGGCATCATGCCGGGTGGGGGTACTTGCGTGTCCTAATGATCCTGACAGCTATGCTGACGGTAGCGTAGCTACCAGAAGGGTCACCCAAGTCAGACAGGTGAAGGGAGAAGTACCTGATTAAGATAGATACCCGGTCCTCCAAGGATGGGGGTTGAGTCGTGAGGCCAGCAACCTTACATCTTAAATACACTATCGCCCAAAATACCTAGTAAAATTAAGCCTCAGATATTGGATAGAAGACGAAAACAGCAACGAAAATGGACTTGGAAGAAATTTTGGAACATGGAACATACGAGGAATCCGAAACAAACAGCAAGAAATTATATCAGAATTCATAAATCGCAATATGGATATAGCCATCCTAACAGAAACCAAGAAAAAGGGAAACGGAAGTAAAAAAATAAAGAATATACATTTATTCAGCGGAGTCGACAAAAGCTGCTGGGCTAAAGCCGGGGTATCAATTATGATACACAAAAGATTACAAAGATACATAAAATCATAGGAACCGGTTGACGAACGCATTATTAAAATAACCATACGAATTAGAAGAAGGCACATAATAGTGATTCGATTATATGCACCGAACGAGGACGCAAAGACCAAAAAAAAAGATAAATGCGAACAGGTTGTACGATATATAATTGAACAAATTCCAGATCATCATGAAATTTTTTTGTAAATTTCACCTTGAAAATCAAATTTGTAAACGCTGAAACTTTCAAACTTAATTTCCTCAAAAACTAATGTGGGAATTTCTTTTAACTTTTGTGGAGATATTGGTAAAACTGTTTGGGAATTAGAATGTTCACGTTACTTCTCCTCGCTCCCTCGAAGTATCGAATATCCTCGTTTCTCACTCTATCCCTCCGTGACGAAGGCATCATGCCGGGTGGGGGTACTTGCGTGTCCTAATGATCCTGACAGCTATGCTGACGGTAGCGTAGCTACCAGAAGGGTCACCCAAGTCAGACAGGTGAAGGGAGAAGTACCTGATTAAGATAGATACCCGGTCCTCCAAGGATGGGGGTTGAGTCGTGAGGCCAGCAACCTTACATCTTAAATACACTATCGCCCAAAATACCTAGTAAAATTAAGCCTCAGATATTGGATAGAAGACGAAAACAGCAACGAAAATGGACTTGGAAGAAATTTTGGAACATGGAACATACGAGGAATCCGAAACAAATAGCAAGAAATTATATCAGAATTCATAAATCGCAATATGGATATAGCCATCCTAACAGAAACCAAGAAAAAGGGAAACGGAAGTAAAAAAATAAAGAATATACATTTATTCAGCGGAGTCGACAAAAGCTGCTGGGCTAAAGCCGGGGTATCAATTATGATACACAAAAGATTACAAAGATACATAAAATCATAGGAACCGGTTGACGAACGCATTATTAAAATAACCATACGAATTAGAAGAAGGCACATAATAGTGATTCGATTATATGCACCGAACGAGGACGCAAAGACCAAAAAAAAAGATAAATGCGAACAGGTTGTACGATATATAATTGAACAAATTCCAGATCATCATGAAATTATTATAGCGGGGGATCTTAATGGTACAGTAGGCAGACAACTAAATAGCCAAATAGTTGAAAGGCGCGGGAAAGAGGTAGTCAATGATAATGGAGAAAGTTTGAAAAACCTTTGTGACCAACATAATCTAAAGATTACGAACACCTTTTTCGCACATAAGGACATCCACAAGTATACTTGGTACCAACTTAGTACGCAAAAATTAAGGTCCAGGATGTAGTGGTCATGAGAGGTGCTGATTGCGCAAGCAATCACTGCCTAATAAAGGCGAAAATCTATATACCTTATGTAGCACAAAATCAAAATAAATCAAAAGAATGTCACGAGGAACAACGAGAAGATGTAAAAAGATTTGACATGGAAAGTTTTGAACACGACAGTACAAAGTTTCTATACCAAAGACGATTAGAACAGAAATTGGTGCAACAACAAAGGAGTACAGAAACCGAATATATATATTACACATATCATTATTACATATGTATAAAGGAAGCTGAGGTGGAATCTTTAGGGACGACGGATCTGAAGGGCAAACCATATTGGTGGGATAGAGAAATAGAAGAACGACAGAAAATGAAGAATAACAGAAAAGAAACAAATATATCAAAAGCTTATCCAGACGGGGGACCCGGAGTTCAAAGAGAGATACAAACAACTAAATAGGAAAGTGAAACAAGAAGTCATAAACAAGAGAAGCAGCTCGTGGCTCAAAAAGTGCGAATACGTCTAAATAGGAAAGTGAAACAACCAAAATATAGGCGGTATAGGCGGTACTAAGAGTTCAAGAGGCATGGAAGATCGTCAAAACGCTAAGAACCTCATCAAGAACTGGATTCACAATTAATAACATCTCCAAGGAAGGATGGGTAGATCATTTTACAAAATTGTTAACAGAAACAAGGCCACAGTATGTAGAGGAAAATGAACCAAACCACATCGATGGGGAAACCTTTAAACTAGATCTGTCCCTCGCAAAGGAAGCAATCAAAACGACTAAACTTAGAAGATCCCCAGGACCTGGTGGAATACACCCGGAACTTATACCCGGAAGAATACCCGGAAAGGTTATGTTGGAGAATTTATTTGAGCAGTGTATAAATGGTGCAGATATTCCAAAAGCTTGGCGAACGTCACATACCACAGCCATACATAAAAAGGGATCACGAAATGACACACCTAATTTCCGGGGAATCGCTGTCATTCCTACAATAAGTAGAATATATTCTCGTATACTGAAAACCCTAATAGAAGACCATATTAAAGACAAACTACTTGAAGAACAGGCTGGATTTCGAGCGGGTCGCTCAACAATCGACAACCTTTTCACCCTTAAAATAGCCTTAGAGAAGCATATGCAAAGAGGCAGAGAAACACATACAGCCCTTATTGACCTAGAAAAGACTTACGATAGCGTCCCGATATCACAACTATGAAAAAGAATGGAGAAACTAGAGTTCAGACCGACTCTACTACAGGCCACTAAAAACTACTATAGAATTCTGCAAGAGTGAAGCTAGGAACAGGCCTCACAGAGAGTTTTAAGACCTCCAAGGGGCTCATATAGGGGTGCTGTTTATCCCCTACTCTTTTTAAAATTTACCTTGGGCGATCCCTTAGAGGGTGGACGAGAAAGTGTGCACAAATGGGACTGAGAGTGGGAGATGACACGCTCTATAGTTTATACTTTGCTGACGATCAGGTTGTGATAGCAGAGGATGAAGACGATTTGGAGTATATGGTCAGAAAACTGAAAGAGGGATACGAAAAAGCTGGTCTATCCATGAACATGAGTAAATGCGAATACCTGGCAATAGGTACAAACAACCAGAATAATCTTCTCTTAGAAAACGAATTCATAAAAAGAAGTAGAAAAGTCCAAATACCTAGGGGTTGTATTTAACAAAGAGGGCAATAGCAGGGATGAGATAACAGAAAGGAATAATAAAGGTAGAAAAACCATAGGAGCCCTAAATTCAACCCTCTGGGAAAAGAATATAAGGAGATCAACAAAAAAGCGACTATATGAAAGTATTGGTCAAAGTGTGATAACGTATGGAGCAGAAGTTTATGGAATTCCTAAAGCTACAATACGAAGACATGTGATGGAAAAAATATTTATGCAAACGGTGTGAAAGCTCTTGGCAGAAAGACTATATTCTCTCAAGATTTGGAGAATATTCTAGTCAGACATATTTTAATGGTAGAGGAAAGTTTCTTTTGATTAACCATTAACGATTTTCGAAAACTAGCCTTTGAACTGGCAGAAAAATATGAACTTACACACACATCTAATAAAGATAAAATAATTGTTGGAAAGAAATGTTTATATTCGTTTTTTTCGAAGAAATCCTCAATTGTCTGTTCAACAGCCAGAAGCTAGCTCACTAACAAGAATAAAAGTTTTTGTATGGAGCAAGTTCATCATTTTTTTGATTTGTGAGAAACTACTATCACAAAATATGACCCTACGCCTGAAAGAATAATCAACGTTGATGAAAGTGAATTTACTACTGTTCAGAGACGAAAAAATCGCGTCGTTGCAAGTGTTGAAAGAGATGTAAATACGACGGTTGTATGTGCATTTAATGCTGCAGGCTCATATATACAACCCATGACTATTTTTAAAGCAAAAAATGGAACGACGCATTTGAAATGTATTCTTCATGGAAGCATAGCTAAAATTTCTGATAATGGTTACATTAACAGCGAACTCCTTATTACTTGGCTTAGGTATTT
The DNA here is from genome assembly GCA_944588485.1 of Phosphuga atrata. Classification (NCBI taxonomy): domain Eukaryota; kingdom Metazoa; phylum Arthropoda; class Insecta; order Coleoptera; family Silphidae; genus Phosphuga; species Phosphuga atrata. The sequence continues at coordinate 41,697,192 of OX155898.1, read as the reverse complement.
AAAGATAACACAAAGAGCAACCGAGATAAAAAAAATCTGCTTTTTTAGATGGTCATACAACACATAGCAAAAATGTAGGTGGAAACTTTTTCTGTAGAAAATGGTATAATTTTACTACAGCTTTCTGTTCACATGTTCCCACAGATTGCAGCCTCTAAATGTAGCAATTTTCGGTTTTCCATTTCAAAAAAATTTTATTCAAGTACAAGAGAAGTTTTACATTATCTACAAAGGTGAAGAGATCAGACAAACTCTAATATTCTTTCTCTCATAAATGATAAATGAAAGTTGCCAAAGCTCAAAGCGTTTCTCGCGCAACTGGCATTTAATAATACTGGAATATAATAATATAATGTGCATTTTCAAGAAAATGTAATAATATAAGATAAAAAGTTGTTGCGATAATTATAAATTCAAATTATATCTCGTAAACATAATCCACAAATAAATTAGTTATTCCGGTATGTGAATTAGAACCTCTGTGTAAAAACTTTAATTCTAAAATATCAGTCAGACGCTAACATATTCATGCTCAATTACAATCGCCTGCCAGGAAATTGTAATTTGAATGTTTCCTACCTCATAATTATCTTCAAAATCGAACATAATTATGTATTAATTAACGAAATTTATGTTACGTAATCACCATATTTTTTGTGCACAGTCCAATTCATTCGCCACGTTCTCGTGGTAAAATAATAATTTTTTGATTTTAATAGCAACGCTTTTTTTAAGACATCCGGCAACTCTTTTATATTTAAGAAATATTTCAATAATATTATTCTCTTTTTATATATTTTATAAAAAAATTAAATTAAAATTTACATAAGTTATTTTATTATTAAACCGTGTAGGGTAATATACAAGAGATATAATTTAAACGTTATTTCAAAGGTTATTATAATTTATGCTCCTCGAACGCTTAAAAACTGCAAACGTACGTCTTTAGCTTACTCGAACCTAACTCGAAAACAACTGAGTGGAATAAAAATAGGCAAATATTAGGGACTTTACTTCGGTGGTAGTTTGGAATATATTTAGTTACTTTATTTTTATGCTTCCTGAAGATCATATTATACTTGGAAAGTTGCATGTGATTGACAACAAATTGTAGCTTCCTAAAAGTTCTTTCCGAAAAGGAAGTCTAATGCCAACAACTCGGAGTGCCAACACTACGCCGTTGCTGGTCAAAATAATTTTTTTGTCTAACTACTATAGCATAAAAACAATATTAACACTATACCGGCCGTCGTAGTAAGTCGTCTTCTTCCAGCTTGTAAACTCTCTGTTATAATGTATGTCTTAGATATTTACTATGACACTGACATTTAAAACAAAAAACGTACTACTACGTCAACGGCGACTGGTTCTTGCACAAAAATAACGTACTACTACGTCGACGGCTACGAGATTTTGTTTTTGAGAAATGAGAAAACGTATTAATACGTCAACAGGCATTAATGTGTTAAAGGAAAACGAATTTGCTCAATGAAGCAATATTTGCTATGTATTTTTTTTCTTATTCCAAACCTTAGTGTACCGTTAGGTGTTAAGGTAATAATCTATATAGACTCAAGTACAGTATTATAGTAATGAAAAACTAATATTAGTTGTGGACTAGCCTAGCCCATTCCTTTCTGTCCTTACTCATCCTTTTCCCCTCGTTCCATGACAGTCCCCTTCTCTCTTTAAGTTTATGTCACAGCCTCTCATGTTTTCCTTGGCCTGCCTCTTGCCCTGCGCTTATGCGGTCTCGCCTGCCATATTTGTTTTGTTGATGTTTCGTCTCTCATCCTCACTAGGTGACCAAACCATTTTAATTGTTACCGTGTGATGCTTTCTATGATGGGTTCTACTTCCAGTTCTTCTCTTACTATGTCGTTTCTGATTTTCTCTCTTCGGGTAAACCTTCACTCCTCGTAGGTAGCTCATTCCCATTACTTGAATTTTGCCTTTTGCTTGTTTGGATAACATCCAGCTCTCGCTTCAGTAAGTTAATATGGGTTTAAAAATATTATTGAATACCGAAATTTTTGGTATGCAGGATATTTCTTGTTTCCTTATGAAGGCTTGTTCAGTGAATTATATTACCTAGCAGCACTTTTCAGTGTATCATTTATTTCTGCATCGATCTTTAAATTTTTGTGAATCTTCACTCAGAAATATTGAAATCTTTGGACTTGTTCTAATCGTTTTTCAACTAATTTTATTGATATTTTGAAGTCTTCCTTTCCTGTCACCATTACCATGGTTTTTCCTTCATTCATTCTCTAATTTCTACCTATTAGTGCATTTTTCCATATATTCAGGTTATATTGCAGATCTTGTTCGTTTTTCGCATATACCTATTACCAGGTCATCAACAAATGCGCACTCTGAAATTTCTACTATTTGCATGTTCTTATATCCGACCTTTAGTTTCTTCACTTTACACTTTACTTCCTTTATTATATCGTCCACAACTATACTGAACAAGGCTGGGCTGAGGATTCCTCCTTGTCTTAAACCTTCCCTAGTTGTAAACTCCTCTGATTGTAGGTTTCCTGTTCTCACAATGTTCCTTGTGTTCCCATGTATACTTTGCATGCATCGATGTAGTTTTATGTTCACTCTTCTCCTTTTCAAGCCGTCCCACACAGTTTTCCTTGTGACGCTGTCGAATGTTTTTTCTAGGTCTATGAAAGCCACGATTATCTTGTCTTTGCTATATTTCTCTATCAATTGTTTTATGGAAAATAGGTATATGGTCTTGCACCAATCTACCCCTCCTGAACCCGCACTGCGAGTCCTCTAGTTGTGTTTCAGTTTCTTTCATTAACCTTCCTTCTAGTATTCGTTCGTATCATTTTGATGTTATGCATTGCAAAGTAATTCCTCTGTAGTTATTACATTCTCTTCTGTCGCCTTTTTTGTGGAGTGGTAGATTTATCCCTAGCTCCCAATCTTTTGGTATTTTCTCTTCTGTCCATGCTTTATTGAACAAACTAGTTAATATTTCCAGACCTTTCGTTCCCAGACTCTTAACCATTTCTGTTGTTATTCTATCGTGCCCAGCTGCTTTACCCCATTTTATTTTTTTCAAGGCTTCTAGTACTTCTTCGATCTTTATATTATGTTCATCTGTTTCTCCATTTCCCATTCTCCGCTTTGCTTTTGCTATGTAAATAGTTACAATAATATTATAACTAGATATAAAGAAGTTCATTTTCAACAAAAATTAAAAGATATTAATTCTTTAAATCATATTTTGTTCAATTTGTGCATTAGTTTCTCCATCTCAAGTTCAGTTTCTCAAGTTCAGAATTATCATGTCAAAATAGCGAAAATGACATAGTGTGCAAACGAGCGTCGTTTGCTATCAGTGTTACATTGTGTGATTTAAACTTAAGGGTAATATTGCTGAATAATTTTACTAAAACATCGTTCATATGAACATGAGTAGTTGCTACTAGCTGGTACTAGTAGTTAATTGTTGTTATAATTGTATGTGTTGTAAGGTAAATAATTGAAAGAAGAAAAACATACATACAAGGTGAATAGGTACTGAATAGATTACGACGAGACTGTCTCTACTAGGCAAACAAAAATATTGCAAAGTAGACTAGAAATAAGCCAGTGTAGAAATAATAGATTAAGTAGGCGCACAGTATCAGATTTTCATATTCTGGCTGCATTTAATCTTGAAAAAAAAGTACTTAAATAAAATATAAATAAAATAAAAATATAAATAATTTTTTTCTTTTTTAAATAAAAAAAAAACGCTTTAATGTAATAAAAATATATGTTAATAAGTGTAAAATGTATTAAAAAGGCACCCTTGAATACACTTTAATTATAACGGTATTCCGATTGTCAAATTTTAAAAACAGAAAAAACTGTGTTTTATTATTGAAACAAATTAATGTGATTTGAAGACATATTGTATAGTTGTGTGTAAAGTTTCTGGTGATATTCCTTTTTCAAATAAAGTATTATAGTTTAAATAAATAATTTTATGTTCGCAAATTTAAAAAAAAAAAACGTGAAGGTAATATTCTTTTTTAATAATTTCAAGATCACTTTTTGTGTTAGAATTGTCGAAAAACAAATTTTCTTTTAGGTTATATCTTCTAAACATGGTAGAGTACGGGGGTCGTATTTGGATGAAAAGGAACATAAGAGTGTCCAGTCTAAGAAACAATAAAAAAGAATTGCAGCCGTTCGTATCCCCGATTGTTTTTTCAAATTTTCTAAAATGCCATCTGAAATCACAAACTTTCAACTTTTCGATATATGGCTAGCTACTACCAAAAAAGACCGATGTGGTAGAATTATTGACTACATATCGAGTAATATATCCGGTGGATCGCAATCAAAAATTGATTATAAAAAACTGAAAGTTTTTAGCCAATGTCTATGCGAAAATTTTGATACCAGATGAACTAAGTCGTATCGGACAAAGCATCTATTTTGTCGTAATAACAGCCAGTGGTTGAAATCTAAAGTAGACATATCTTTGTTCGTCATAAGTTCAACTGTTAAAAGAGGTGCTAGCAGGCCAATTAAAAACTTTGATGATTGTAGCCAACGAACAAAAGCAAAAAAAGCTAAAGAGTTACGCGAGAGTCTAAATGATGAACATTTATTTATGGCGGCTGAAATGAAACTGCGATCAACAGGGAAACGTGATTCAGCAGGGAGGTAAAGGAAGTATTAGGTAGTAAAGGAATTATTTAATGCATCTCCAAAAAGGGGTACCTCTGTTAAAAAATCAAGAATCGATAGTGTGGCTCCGCAAAGACTCTCTCCAGATGAAGCTCTTGCGATGATAATAGATGCTGGTTTGTCAACACATCAATACAATTTGATCAGGCAGCTTACTAAACACGTAAAGCCTAATTTATTTCCTAGTTATGATCTGCTATATCAATCAAAGCATTCATGCTACTCTGAAAACATAACTGTGAAGGAATCATGTGCCGAAATAAATTTACACTCATTAATTGAACATACAGTTAAAAGGCTATGTCGTGCGCAGGAGGAATTTTTTGAAGTCGGAGTCCGTTAATTGCCGTGAAATGAATGCGATATTTAAATGGGGTTGTGATGGAGCGACCCAAAATTGTTATAAACAAGTAAGGTCAAACGAGCTCAAGAGTGATGAAAGCTTATTTAGCGTCTCAATGGTACCAATACAAATATACTACACCAGTATGAATGGCAAGCGAGTTATTATTTTTCAAAATCCTGCACCGTCTTCTACAAGATATTGTCGGCCCATTAAGTTCACATTTGAAAAAGAAACTACAAACTTAATTGTAAAAGAAGTGAAGGCAATAAAGAATCAAATTCGAAATATACGTCCCATAATAATAAAGATAGGCGAAGTCGAAGTTTCAATAAAACCAACGGTAATTTTGTGTATGGTTGACGGAAAAAATATGCAATGCTTTATCCACCTATAAGTCTACTCAGACGTGCTATATATGTGGCGCTAAACCTAAAGAAATGAATAATCCTTCTGTTCTCTCTACAAAGGATGTTGATGAAAACATGCTTGAATTCGGTTTGTCTCCTTTGCATTTTTGGATTAGGTTCATGGAGTGCTTGCTACATATAGCATATAGACTAGAGGTCAAAACTTGGCAAGTTAGGTCGGCCGAAAATAAACAAAAAGTTGCGCAAAGAAAAACCTTAATACAAAATAGGTTTCAGCAAGAGATGGGTTTGCTTGTAGATATGCCAAAGCAAAATACTGGAAACACCAACGACGGAAACACAGCACGCTCTTTCTTTAGGAATGCAGAAAAATCAGCAGCAATTACCGGATTAAATGTATCCCTCATTAAGCGCTTTCACATTTTATTGGAATGTTTGGGATCTGGATATGCGGTAAATTCAGATGCATTTGACAAATATTGAGCATGTACAAAAGACCTTTTTTTAAATAAATATTCCTGGTACTATATGCCAGTTACTGTACACAAAGTGCTTTACCATGGAAAAGTTATCATTGATCACTGCATCCTTCCCATAGGACAAATGTCAGAAGAGGATCTTTTGATTTCATCGGATCCATATATTTGTAGCTTAAGAAAGTGTCCAAAAACAAAACGGAGAATTTTAACACCCGCTGTATTGCAACTTTTAAAAGATCCCGAAATGAACACCTATGATTCTGATATTGAATAAAATGTAATTTATTTGAAAGAAGACTTCAACACATTTTATTTTTTATTTTTAACTATTTCTATGTGTGTATGACTATGTTGTACCAGAAAGTGAAATATTTTTGTACAAATCAAATAAAAAATGGCTTAGTCATTAAACAAGAAACTTCAGTACAAAATTTGGTTTGGCTACCTTTTGTAGTTAAGGAGTTAGGGAATTAAGTGCAGTCAAACAGTGAAAATCTGACTCGGTGAGGCGGTCCAAAAAGCAGCAATGGGAGAATGCCTAGCTGCTGTGGCTCATTCTACCATCCTGTATGGCGCTCCGGTATTAGCTATGAAAAATCTAGCATATGGAGAATCCTAACTTCTCTCCAGCGAAAACATGACGATAGCGCATATAGGACCATATCAAGAGACGCAGTACTCTTGATAATTTTTATCCCGCCAATAGAGCACACTATTGAGGAAAGAGTCTTGTTTCATGGAGCAAGAAATGACTAAACATGGACAAAAAAGACGAAAAGAAGGAAAAACACTAGGGCATTAGAGACTAGATTATATACGATATATGAGATTGGTTAAAACATGTAATCAATACAAAACAGATACAACTGGATAGATGTCAACATGAGTAGTTGATACTAGTTTATAATTACATATGTCGGCAGTTAAAAAACCTAATGCTAAGCGTACACCAAAACCGATTTTATCGGCCGATAGCGGACAGAACTACCCGGACGAATAACTCGGACGTGTATGTGCTTACACTGCAACAGTGGAACAGTGTTACCATCAGTGTTACTAACAGTATTACCAACAGTGCTATTCTGTCGATTATTGTAATTTTTTTATGTTTATCCCACGGGGTTGGTTTATTATAAACACAAATAATTAATTTTTCAATATCCATAGTCGTTGAGGTAGTTACCAACAAAATTTAACTATAAATACACTCAATTTGCACTGTGGCAGTCTGGCGAGAAATCCCAACAAGTTCGAATCATCGTGACGATCGGCCGTTTTCGAAAGTCATCGGACGATGACAGTCGTGTTTGTGTACGCGCTCTCATTCTTTTACAAGTGTTTGATTCAATCGCCGTCGTCGCCCGAGCAAACTTCGGCCGATGACGGTGTAGGTGTACGCGAGCCATAAGACTAGATATATTGAAGACGACAAATACAAGGCACACCTACAGAAAAACGGATAGACTATATATACAAAGTTAGCCAAAAACACTAGACAAACGAAGAACTAGATACATTGAACAGGGTAAACGTAACTTGAATTGAAACGTAACTTGACTAAAAACCTAAAATACCTAATTAGACGGAGAAGACTGAACAGAGTAAGACGAGACAGTCTCGACTAGACGTTACAAAAAAACTTATTACAAATTAGAATAGAAATAAGAGTGTAAAAATAATAATTTAGATATATTCGATATATGAGATTGTTTAAATAATATTATGTAATCTATACAAAACAGACAGGACTGGACAGATGTCAACATGAGTAGTTGCTACCAGTTGTTACTAGTTGTTAGAAGTGTATCTTCTTTTATTGTGGTTTGGGGGAAATCTCTCACTTAACCCCTTTTTTCACTTGCCTTTTAGTGTGTGCCACTCCGTATCGCATATTTTTTATTCCTTCAGGGTGGGCAGCCCGGACGTTTAGTGCCGTCCTGGTTGAAAATGCCTCAGCCTCGGCGGGGAATCGAACCCCGTTCTCCCGCTTGTCCGGCGGGTATAGTGTCCACTACACTACCGAGGAAGACGTTAGAATTGTATCTGTCGTCAGTCAAAAAGAATCTAAGACTAGATAAATTGAAGACGAGAAATACAAGACGCACATACAGAAAAACAGATACTAACAACAGAGTTTAACAGAGCCTAACAGAGTTCGGCTACAAAGTTAGCCGAACAACACTAGACGAAGCTCGGTAGACGTAACTAGACACTAGGCAACTAGGCACACATAACTTGACAGACAAATCTGTGGAGATAAGATTATCTAAATATGAATATGTAAATAAAATTAGACATTGAAGACTGAACAAACAGACAAGACAGTCTCCACTTAACAAGCAAAACATATTCCAAATTGGATTAGAAATAAGACAGTGTGGAATTATTATATTAGCCACACTAGATATATGCGATATTACGGATTGGTTAGAAAATATTATGTGATCAATACAAAACTAAAACGACTGGAGAGATTAGACTAGACAAACAAAACTAGACAAAACACAAAAAGTTAACCAAACAATAAGGATAGATAGATAATGTTAGATAAATGAGACAACATTAAAAAAAAAACTAGAAAAAGGATAATAAAGACACAAGAACTAAAGTAAACAAATGACAAACACGAAGAAAATAGTCAGGCAGAAAGAGGTAAGTAAGATTAGAAAAATATTATCAGAAACGCAATGCGGTAGATTAAATTGGAAAGGCAACATAAAACACTGAGGACAAACCACAAACAGATATCAGATAAGACGGATTCTATACCGATAATTTAAACTTAGGCAGAAAAGACTAGACCCACAAAACTAGTGGAACAAATCTACATTGGATAAATTTCAAATGTATAGACATTGTTGACCATACTAAGTTAGACAAATAAATCTTAATCGACAAGACTGGAAAAATAGTCTGTATAGAAAACACTAGATAACCAAGATTAAATACACAAGATTAGGTAGACAGACAATATTAGATAAACATGACAATATAGATATTACTATTCAGATATAAACAAAATTACATAAACAAAAATATATCGCGAGGAATTTCCGGACCTGATGGCTAGATCAATTATGGAAGTTTAGAGAAACAAGATATAGCCCAACTAAATTGTCCCAAATAAAAGAAGTTCACATGTATTATTCTGCTGTAAATTATAGCAACAGCGTAATGAACCGATAAAATATTAAGTCCCTTCAAATTTTTTTTAATTTTTGTTGTTTTAGAAAATTAATAAAAAAATGAACTCGTGAGGCGTCCTTGATTGTATTTCGTTTATATATTATAAACGCTTATTATTGTAAGAAAACGCATCAGCTTAAAGTACCGGTTTAGTTGAAGAAAAAAAGGCTTGACCGGAACAAAAACTGAACCTTAAAACGCTCTTGAACCTTTTATAGCCTTTTATAACATCTCCCGAAAATTGTATATTAAACTGATATTTAATTGAATAAATTATTGTGAAATAAATTTATTTTTAAGGATTAATTACAAAAAAAAAAAAAGAATTGCGCGAAGAAAGAAAAAATAAAAATGATAGGAACAAATAGCAATATAAAAGAGACCTGAATTGAGAACCCTGAGCTTTTCTGATTTTGAAAATTAACCTGAACAAAAAATATCACTTGAAGGTCGCAACCCTAATTTTAAGTTCCTTTTTAACAATTTACTTTTTTATTACACTTTGCTATTAAATTTCATTGTCATATATCGTTTTAGTGCACTACCTGGAATTTTTTACGCTTAAAAAACAGTTTCATAGAAGGATTCAATGCGGAAATCACAAGGTAAAGCTAGCTAAGCTATTAGGATCAAGGCCGAAGGCTTAAAATTTATGACTCTAACTTTGTTTACAAATAGGTGCATATAATATATAAAAAATAAAATGAAAAACTGTTTCAGGAAAAATATTGTAGATTTTTTTGTCGTAAAAGAAGTTAAGGGATAAGGATGAGTAATGGTTTTACAATGTAAAGTTGAAGCCTTTTACATTGTAAAACTATTATAATTTATGGTTAAAAGTTTGAATTATTTTACCACTACGTTGCAGCAAAAAAAAAAACTTTTATAAGTACAACAGAGTTTATTATAGATTTTCCTCCTTCTGATTCAGAAAATTTGCAGCTAGAGGAGATTTTATTAGATAAATCAAAGGGACTAAATATTACTACTAAATCTACATTAAAATTGCTTGTGCCGGTAGCTTTTAGATTCCGAAATTTATGAGGTGTTATTATTCATGTATTGTAATTATATCCAATTTGAGCCGACACATCAATGTTATCAATGGCGCATCGGCGGTTTTGGTAAGTTTGCATATTTTAACAATTTAAATATTTTTTCCGAAAAAAAAAGAAAAAAATACATAATGAAATATGAGTTATTACATATTTTTTAAATAAATTATTATTTAATTATATATGCATAAATTGTTATTATACATATTAAGTAAGGACAAATACATCTTGTTTAGTTCAGACAATATTATTATTTGTAATATTTTCTTTTGTCTTTTTACAAAATAATCTTTTTAATAATATATTTTGGTTTACACCTTATAAATAAATGACTATAAATGAATCTTAATAAACCACAATTTAATGTTATTAAGCGAATTACATCTGCAATGTGCATAAAAGAGTGAGTTTATGCGGTTAATGTTACTTAGCATCTGAATAAAATGGTTTACCGACAAACCTCAAAGCGATAAATGGTGGGAAATGATCCGTCCCAGTAGAACTATATTTAAGAGAAATTACAGTTTATTCTTAAATCCTTACGTAATTCAGTAATGTAATATAATTAAAGCAAGTGATAATTTATTCTGTAAAGAAATTATACAAATTTATGTTTAATGTTTCCCTAAATACTACCTATGAATACCTACCTATGAATCCATAAATAATGCGACATAAAACTTTTAAATAATTTAGTTCCGTGATTTTATCAAATGGCATAAGATTAGGTTCGGTGGTTTCCTGGGACAAAATGTCTCTTGGAAGTGAATGTGGGTGACCCAGTGCGTAACAAATAAATTTCAATTTTATTTGTGTTTATATATTAATGTTTATATTTCTACATTAGATCCAAACAAGAAAGATCTGCGTTCTTGAATATTGAGAATAATCGGTAATAAATCAAAATAGACGCTGCTTTATACATGTTGGATAAAAAGAGTCTGAAATTACTTTTTTAGTTAATAATGCAAATATAATATTGCTAGTGTATTGATAATAATTGCCCAGAGTGGACTTGTATGGGTGCCAAGTATCCCAGTATCGAGTAGATATATCCAATGCTGATTTGTTTCGGTGCCGAGTTCCCCGAATACCGAATCGTTCAACTCAGGGCCAATATCGAATAGGATATTTGACTAATTTTGAAAAATCGTTTTAAATAATTCTTTATTGCATTATAAGCACACTACATTGATATTTCCGGGAGGTCTACTGTATTAACAATAAAAATCAATTTTCAAGATAAAATTTCCAAAATCTCGTCAAAAACACTGTTTTTGTAATAGCGCTGGTCACATGACACATGTGATATCACATACAGGTAAACGAGCTTTGTAAACAAGATATTAACTTTTGTAGGCCAATGCAGCTGAAATGAATTTCATCATTTTATTGGATATAATGGTGTATAATAATAATAACTGTGTAGTGCCAGAATGTACAAATACGTCTACGTCACACAAATTGTTTGTTTCTGTTCCAACGAATCCCAAAAGATTGAAAAATGTAGTTACATCCTCGAAGAGACCCAAAGTGCATTTCATCACATAAATAAGACAGAAAAGACTAGACAGACAAGACTAGACAGACAAGTCTAAACAGACAAGACGGGACAGACTAGACTAGGCAGAGAATTCCAGCTTTTTTGTTTATTCACATAAGAGCGGCTTATGTGTCCACTCCATCTAGAGAGACACTATGCTGGTTTCATAGCTAATTACATTACGTTTATATTAGCTTTTTACATTTCATTGCTTTTTATATTATTCCTTACAATTTAAACGATAAGTTAAATTTGAGTCTGAGTTCTCCATTGGTTGAATAAGAGATGTGCTGCTGTGTCTTCTTCTCCACATGGGCATAATGGTGAATCTCTTTTTCCGAATCTGTGAAGATAGGCCTGGAGGCCTGAACAGGTCTATGCGACAAGGTGATTTTAAGCCAATTATGAACTGAGGGAATGAATATTTTGGTCCATATGCCTGTTCTCGCAGCGTCTTATCTTATTTGCCATTCTTTTTGGAAATATGAAGTCAGGCGGGACTTAATCGACTGGCTGGGTATCTTTTTGAATGAGATGGGTGTATTATAAACGTCTTCGTCCAAATGATCGGTAGCTGACGCCTGATTTGCCAAGCTACCAGCTCGCTCGTTTTCTGCGACTCCAGCATATCATTTCTGCCAATGCCATTGTAGTTTTACCCTCTCATACATGTCTCTTACGGTTTCCCATGTATCTACGACTAGTTCAGTAGGCCTCGTTCTGTTTTTCGGGGCGTCGAGTACTGCACTACATTCCAAGCGGAACTTTTCGTACTAAAGCGAGGTCTACAGTACATCCTAAGCAATACCGACAAGTTAGACGATTATTCAATAATTTGTAATATTCGGTCATTATTAAAATTATTGAATAATCGTCTAAGTTGTCGGTATTGCTTAGGATGTACTGTAGACCTCGTTTTATTGTTTGTACGAAAAGTTTCGCTGGGAATGTAGTGCAGTACCTTGCGAGTCGAAATGTTTCATAGTATGTTTCGTTCCCTGCCTTGTAAATTACAAAAGTTGATACCATTCCATTTTTAGCTTTTGAGGAATTTGTGAAAAGTTGGATAAGAAGGGTGACGAAACGTTAGATGAGAACTTTAAACAGATAAGACTAATTATAAAACTGGTTCGGGGGAAGCTCTCACTAAACTCCCTATTCCACTTTCGCTTTAGTATGCGCCACCCCGGTATCGCATATATTGCATACATTCGAAACAGATAAGACTAGACTAGACAGTCGACACAAAACTGACGAGACTAGACAGTCGAAACTAAACTGACAACACTAAATAGACGAGACTAAATAGACGAGACTAGACAAACGAGACTAGAAATACGAGACTAGACAGGCGAGACTTGACAGACAAGACTAGACAGAGTAGAGAAAAGTAACCAAATATGGAATACCGTTTTGTATTTTACGTATAAAAAAACAAATTTTAAAAATCAAAAACTTCTAATCCGCAATTATCAACGTTCATTTGCGCTTTAGATAGTAACAGTCTTTATTATATTTATTAATTATATGTATTATAATTCTCTAAAACAAAATCAACACAACGCTATCTAATTATGGAATACGTACTCCAAATATGGAACAATAGAAACTATCCAAAATCAACCTTAATTTCTATGAGATACTTTAGGAACTTTGGTCAAATACAAAATATAACTTAAACTAATTGCAATAATCGCAAATCCAGGTGTCGAATTCTGCACCAACGCAGTCATTATGTGCCCAGAGTTCGCACAGGAGGCATTTGATCCAGGTTTCTCCTCGAGTATCTTCAGAAAACATCATATGATAGAACATACATTATGTACCTTTCTAGACAGCAGCTTCATTTCCTATAAAGGCATCCGGCTCACTGTCTGTGTCAAACAGCAATATCTCATCATCAACTGAAACCGCTGGATTATTCTTAGCCTTGGTTTTCTGTTTTTGTTATTTACATTTTCGTTCTGCTTTTTACTCTTAGCCTTACATAATCTATTTTCTCTCTCTTCTTTCTTCTTTCTTTTGTCAATAAAGTAGTTTTTGTAAGGTGAAGACGAGATGATTGCTGCAACAGATGCTTTTCTTTCCCTGTTCGATATTTTTCTTTTTATCTGGCACTGGGCTAATGTCATAGGGAGCCACCAGATTTAGACTGCTGCAAGAGAGCCCTGAAGATTTCGTTGGAGTAACATTGACTATGCAGCTATATTTAACTGCATATACTGCAATATGTTTTTATTAAGTGGCCATAGTCCTGTGACACGAAACCAATACGCGTAATTTCACCTGTTTGTACTTTTAGGTAAGCCTGGCCAAAGAGCTCGACGATGTCACAAGGACTTAGTGGCCTGTTTTTATTTCTTATCTACGTTCGTATTTCTTCACTGTAATAAGACTTCAGTTGTCCCATAAAAGTTTTGTCAAGTGGCTGGAGCTTGTGGGTTGTTAACCCTTGAAGTAACCTAATTTTAGTTGTTAAATTTAGTCGAAAAATAGGTGATGTGTTTTGATAAGCTATCGTATTTTGTAGCAACTTTTCTAATAGTTAAGTGTATTCCGATCAAAATTCCAAACACAAATCGCACATAGGCACAGAAAGAATAGTATATTTTACAGCAAGAGATGAAAATGGCGTTTTTTTCTTGAGGTGGGAGTTTGCTCACGAGCGCCAGCAAGTTAGCAATCACACTATAAGTAGCAATAGCAATTTCATTAAAATTGATGTAATTAATAAGAAAGTCCAAGCAAATTTGGTTAGTTTAGCGTTTTAATCGAGAAAATCATAAATTTAAAATGCTCATTTTCGTCTCTAGATGTGAAAATATTTTCATCTCTAGAATGAAAAAATGTCACTTTCATGTAGGGTAAGTCGTGGAAAAATGCCATTTTCACATATATCAGTAGAAAAAAGTATTTTTACCTCATCATTGAAACTTTCTACATGTCGTTGCACTTCGCCCTTTAAAATTTAATCATGCTTGAATTCATCATGATTGAAAATGTATGCCAGTGAATAGAAGATTTATCAAAACTTATGAGAAAACTGCTTTAGAAATAGCTCAAAGATCTAATATAGCACAAAGAAAACATATATATATATATATATATATATATATATATATATATATATATATATATATATATATATATATATATATATATATATATATATAAATATATATATATATACATATATATATATATATATATATATATATATATATATATATATATATATATATATATACTTGCGTGTGACGTCCCCAGAGTGCAATCACATTGCGTTCTAGTCAGAGATAAATTTCAAAAAAATAAACTTAATCTTATAAACCTAACAAAGGCGGAACACACTCTGAATATATAAATATATTCAACCTTTCCGGTGCTCTATAATATTACTGAGTCTTTTTAGGACTGCCAAAACAAATCTTATGTGAAATTTGCCACTTATTTTCTAGTATTTTTCAGTCCACACTCGTAGCACTTAAAAGAAACTTGAAAAATAACATTGTTTTTTAAAGATCTTCTCTTTCCGTTAACTTAAATGGATCTGCAGAAGCATTTCAAGATTTTTCACTCATCAGTGCAGCTTTGCTTTTATGAAAAACAATTTTAAACAATTTAATTTAGATATTTTTATTTCGCATTTCGTGCGATAGACATGAACTTAGCAGGTTATTGATTTAAGTGATAATTTACTATTGGTAAAACCATACTACATTATAGATAATCATATAAACTTAATAAAGTCGGAACACAGCCTGAATATATAAATATATTCTACCTTTCACATGAAATTTGTATTGGTAGTACTAAAAAGACTCAGTAATATTATAGAGCTCCGGAAATTTTGTTTAAAATAAAGTTTTATTTTTTTTAGCTATTATCTGATCGGATAACCACAATTTGTAGTATATTTTCAATGTAGTCAAATAGCCTTTTGTCTGGTGCTGAATTATCCTGTCCCGTGAAACAGTATATCTTAATTCTGGAATAAATCCTTCTGATTTTTACATAGCGACTACACAGGGTGTCTAAACTCATTACCTACCAATATATAAATTGATTGAATATGTGTAGTGATTATTTTTATCCGTCTTGTTTGTAACGCTAATTTATTATTAAGAGATTTAAACTACGATTTTATCCAGTTAGATTAACTTAATATATCTATTACAGTAAAATACAATAAATAATTGTCAAATTAAATTGTGCGAATAAAACAAAACTTTCATTATTTTCAGTTTCATCTTGCCAGGAAGCAAAGTATTGGGATGCCAATTCAAAGCAACAACAATTTAATTAATTGGCCTATTTTTACAAGTTATTCTGAATGTTTTATAATACAATTGTAAACGTAACACTTATATTAAGACAAAAACTATGAAATACTCAAGAAATAATAAGGTAAATGAAAATCGCCGAAAACAACAATAACTACTCGTAGCCTTTATTACATCATTACACGGAAAAAAGTACACTCTAAAAATTACAGTTTAAATAGTGGCAGCGGCCTTACGAATACAAATTTGTAAAGATTGCAGTCGCATACTGTAATTTTTAAAACTTAATTACTAATAATACCGGAAACTGTAATTAAAAAAGAAGCAATTGTTAGTTTTTACAGTTTCAAATTCGTAAGGCCGATGCTACTATTTAAACTGTAATTTTAATTGTACTTTTCTCCGTATACCTTTATCATCATCTGTTATATATGTAATATATTAAGTAACTAAACCGTAATTATCCCGTTATTGTTATCACATGATTAATCATAATTATTTTTTTCGTAATATAATGTATAGAATTATTATTGCTAACCGCACAACGTACAGGTGCATAATAGCAAATATTGTAGATCAAACATAGATACGAGAAAACAATAAAGGATCATTATTACGGAGTTAACTTCTGTTAAAAGCAGAACGGATTTTACCAGATGATATTAGATAACAAACTTCCCAGTTTGAAATCATTTACTAAGAAACTACTAACTTAATAAATTATCAAGCATTATATTAAATAATATTAATTGTAATTTTATTCAAAATTGTTACAATTAACATGATGGACATGGCAAGAGCATAGTTTATAATTTAAATATAAGTATGTGGTTTAGGTCTTACAGAGCGGTAACCTTGAACGAGATTTAATCTATTCAGACTAGTCTTCCTAATCAGAAAAAGTTACTTTCTTAAATGTATATAATGTAAGAATAATTGGAATAATTTCTTGCCTGCTAGAATGTAGAATTCAGAAGATGAGTTCGGTGATCAATTAAAGTTTCAAGGCTATATTTAGTTTATGTAAAATGTAGTCTACTATAAACACAATATAGAGTCTATGATAGATCAAGAAAATTGATTCTTTTTGCTCTGATTTTTATTTAGATAGCACCTATAGAGTATAGGTACATAGCAAATAATTTAAAGTAATTGATTTTTTAATTAGGATAGTTATAATTGGCCAAATTAAAATTAATTAAAACAATTTATAATTAGTAAAACAATTACATTTAGTGAATTGAAATATTAAAAATGTAATTTAAATTAAAATTGCAATTATAAATTTTATAGTTATTAACGTTTATGACATAGTTAGATTGATGGAAGACGAATCGTAAACAACATGTTTAGAAACGAGTTAAGTATTCTTGTATTGTGTTATGTAACGCCGGATCGCAGTTATGCAAGGAATAATTACAAAAGTAATTCAAACGTGATTACTCTATTAATGATCAATTTGAGATAACTGAAATTCCTTCGTGTTTTATGATGAGACCGGTTAGATATAATATACTTGTTTAATATATTGCAACGAGTTGCAAAAAGTTGCAGCAAAAATTATTCCCAGGACCCACCAAAATGTCAATTAAAAAATATGTAAATATATTAAAATGTCATGTACCTACCTACTAATCAATATTTCATCTATATTTTTTTGAGGTGATAATTAAAAAAAGAAAACAATAGGATTAGGACTAAATTTAATATTGCCGAAAAGGCGAACAAAAGAACGTTCGTCTTTGTCGTTTTGTTGAAGCCATCCTTTGCTACCCGACATGCAATGGGGCTGAAGGTTTAATGGCCGCTTAGACGCGAGGTGACATTGCGGGGGCAGGGCGTGGCAAAAACTCTACTCTCTAACAGGGTATCACTACCGAAAACAAAACAAAAGTTTCTCACTCACCCTCTATAAGAATCCAATTGTCTCCACCGAAAATGCACTAATCCACCCGCCGATAGTCAATCTGTAAAAATAATTTTATCGAAATAAAATTTGGTAAACAACTTATTATGAGTTGGTTTCGGAAGGCGCGTAGCCATCCGGCAGCCATGTTTGTTCACTTTGCCCCCCTACTAGGAAAGGAAGCTTCAAACGAAGTATGCCATGCCGGCAGCGTTAGGTTATACAAAATTCGTTTTATTTTTCTGTTTATAAATTTAAGTTCTGTAAAAAAATAAGTGGTAAGTGCTCAGTGTGAACGTAGGCGACGTGTTCGTGGTAGAAATATTAGTTTTTCTTTAGTTTATGTTTTACTTTGTGGACGTAGTGATTAATTTCATTTTCAGTAGTCTCTCTACGGGCATGGTATCCACGCCACAAAACCAAAAAATCAATAAGACATTAAATAGATTGTAATAAATTTTATTTCTTTTATGAATATATTTAGTGGTCTAGTAAGCGTAGATTTTTTTTAGTTTATTTATTATTTTACACCTATTTTTATACAGGATGTTATTATTCTGTGTATAAAGCTCTAGTGCACTTTATTGCAATTAACTAGATTATTTATATACTTCATGAATCTAATATGCCAAACAAATTAGTTTTAATTATATTTATTTGTTATTATAATAATTAAAAACATATATTTTACAAGTAATTATATTCAGTTAATATTCTTACACTGGCAATATTTAATTGAAATTGTAATATTTTTTATAAACAGTTTATATTGTGAATTTATTCCTTTTTCAAAAATATATTTTCTATTTTAAAAACTATGTTACTTATTTTAACTATTAACTGATTCTAACAAATATAACTAATATTTCTAAATTGCAAAGAATATTGAATTTATTGAAAGAACAGCAGAAATGAAAATTTTTAATTTATTTGAATTCATTTTATTTCGTGAATTTATTAATTTATTTTTAGTACAAAAATAAAGTAACTCACAATTTTGACATTCTAGTAACATAATTTGTTTAATTTCCGTTAAAATGTACAATGATATCGACTTTAAGAAGAAATGAATACCCATAAAAAAACCCTTCGTTTTATTAAATATAAATTATTGATATTACATTTGATAATTATAAAAAATTCAATTTGTTCCAAACAAGTTTAAAATTTTATAACTGTACCTATTTAAAACACATGTTTTCATTCAATGTGATAACTTCTATTTTTTGTTTATTTATTTCTTTAAACCAATTAAATATGAATATAATATACAAAATATACTTATAAACAATATATAAAATATGTTATAATTTAGCAAATAGGGATATAAATGGACTTCTTAAATTAATATTTTCATATAATTTATTTATGTTATTATAAAGTTTTTATTTATGCTTATCCATTATACACATACGCGAATGTGGATTACAATATTAACAAGGCTGTTGCTTATATGTAAGGAGCCTTTGTAAAGACTATACAATTTTAATTACACATTATGTAGTAATGGCTGAGAATAATAGGACTTATATTAATAGTTCAAAATTTCCTATTCTATTATAATTATATCGTCGTCTTACTAACAGAAAACACAAACATATTAAAGCGGGATATAGCTTGAACATATAAATATATTCAACCTTTACGTAGCTCTATAACATTTTTAAGTCTTTTTAAGAATGCAAAACAAATCTCATTTTGAAACACAACAGATATTTCTGTGCTATTTACCTGTTGTGTTTCAATATGAGATTTAATTTCCAATTTTTATTTAAAACAATAACTGAAACTAAGTTCAGGTATTTCTACACACATGTCATAGAAAACCTAGCCTGGACAGACTCGCACATTGTTTTCAAAGTAATGTAAGGGTATTCCATTTTATAATTCAAAGGAGCAAAGCTGCACTGATGAGAGGTAGATCTCGAAACGCGTATGTAGGTTTTTTTTTTTCTTCACTTGGGTTAAATAGAAAGATGTGATTTAAAAAACAATGTTATTTATCTAGTTCTTGTTTAGTGCGACAAAAGTGGACTGAGGGCTAGTAAATAGCCTAAAAAAATGTATTTTGTTTTAAAATGAGATTTATTTTGTATTAAAAAGACTTAATAATATTATAGATCTATGTAAATATTTAGAAATAAATAAAATAAAATTGTCGAACCCGAATGTGTTTATTTATTTCTACATATTGAATTAAAAACACCACTTTGAGCCATGTATCGATTCAATGTGATCTACGTAAAGGTTGAATATATTTATATATTCAAGCTATATTTTACTTTAATAAGTTGCTATGATTGTATCTATAATTTGTTTAGTTTCACCCCAATATTCAGAAAACACAAAGATGAAAATGTTGATATCGAGATAAACAAAAATCACGATTGTATAATGACTCAGTATGAAAAGTCTTCATATCCGTTAATACAATTATTTGTATAAAAACCTTTATGTATCAACGTGCCATTTTTTAAAGAAATGTTTAATGAGGCCAAAGACGTCAGTGTAGAGATGAGCATGGGATCACATCGTCTCATCCCATCCCATCCCATCGTCCCATGGTATGGAATGAGTGGGATGAACGTCGCGTGTGATGGGATGGGATGGGATGGGACGACAATTTTGTATGGGACGGAGTGGGACGGATATTCATAATATAGCAAATCTAATTCGTGCATAATTAATTGCTTTCATATAAGAATCTTTTTATTTTCATTTGCTTGTAGACACAAGTAGGCTTCCAAATACAATCACTGTATTTTTGTTAGCTATTTCTAGTTTTTTGTTTTGATGT
Source organism: Phosphuga atrata (assembly GCA_944588485.1). Lineage (NCBI taxonomy): Eukaryota > Metazoa > Arthropoda > Insecta > Coleoptera > Silphidae > Phosphuga > Phosphuga atrata. The sequence continues at coordinate 41,676,525 of OX155898.1, read as the reverse complement.
GTAGGCTTTAGTTAAGTTTTTCACGACTCGGCCCGGCAGTTTGTCGGTTACCGAATCGCGCTTGCGCAGTTCGGCTGGTTTTTTTATTTTGTGAAAAAGAAAAGTTCTATTTTAGCCTTGAAAATGGTGCAACTTTGTTTTTAACGATTAGATTGAAAATAGACAATCCAAAATTAACGATTATCGTGTCAATACGCAAAATTTTAATACATGTTCAGCTCAGGAGATTTCTAGGTTAACAATGTAGTACCTGAAAAATCTTTCCATCACCAATCATCACCAAATTTCCATCACCAATCCGATCCATTTGCGACGAAAACGAATTACTAATTGTCGAGAAATCGAAAAGAGAGTCTGCTGTATCGGAAAAATGGGATGAATGGGACGGGCCGAGCGACTGGGATGGGATGGGATTGATGACGAAAATTTGATGGGATGGGACAGTGACTGGGATACGTCCCACGGGATGGGATCTGGGACGAAAAACTCGTCCCATGCTCATCTCTACGTCAGTGCCGTCAAATAATTTTGACTTAGTGATTATATGGAAAATAATAATACCAAATACTATCAACTCAAAATGTGCGAATGAAATCTGTCATGACTATAAATATTTTATTTGTGCCTTGAAGCTTTACTATCAATTCATTGAAATGATCGTGAAAGCCACATAACATCCAACAACTGTGAGTATTGTATAATTTTTCCCTCATTTTGCAGATCACAGAACTTTGTTATTTTGCACTAAAATGCAAACCGTTTTGATTGGTGGCGTGCCAAAAAATATTATGTCGCGTGCCATCAATTGCACGAGTGCCATTGGTGCGCAATCCCTGCTTTAGACCATTCAACGGATGAATCCACTTGTGCAGATCATGTTAAATCCCTTAGTGTATTTTCTAGTTTTTAAAAGTATACAAATTGATTTAGTGGCAGTATTGTCTTGTTTATCAAAACTCCTATGAATTAGTATTTGCTAGTGGTACTACCTAAAACGATTGAACGTATATAAAAAAATATTATTTTAATAAATAAAATTGAATAAACTAATAGGAGCTATTTCATTAAATAACGATTCATTTTCTAAACGACTGTAATTACTATTAGTTTATAAACAATAACATTTAGTATAAAGAGTTTTTTTACAAACATTAGTTGTTTCTCGTAAAAATGCGTCGTCTTTTAATACCAAAGTTATTCGACTAGATACAAACCGATTTACATATCTATTGGTGTCTTAGACTAAATTATTATAGTGCTTAATATTGTAAAATTAAAAAATAAATATAAACAAATCCTTGAAATAAAATGTTTAATAAGTTTGATTTAAACATGTTGCACGCGTTAGTAGATATAACGCTGACTACTCGTGTCAGTAAATTGTGTGCACCTTCCTAAAGGTTAAATACATTATTTTGTTCTAAGAGTTTAAATCGCTCAGACATAGCCGTTTTTACGGTGTCTGATGTTCTAGAAAAAACTTTCATTTACTCTGAATTTAACTGAACTTTACACTGAATTTGTAGACTCAATTTTTTCTCTCACTATTAATCTTCCGGATAGCGCATTCTAGTACGATTTAAAGAGTCGTTTTTTTAATAACAAAGCTGTTTGGGTAGATATTTGGGAGACATTTTCACTCGTCTACTTGTTAGACTAAATTATTATAGTAGTGTATTATGGCAATAAAACTTAGAAATAAATATAAATATGTAGCTCGAAAAAACATTCTATGCAACCCCACCAATAAAATAGAATGTGTACAGTCGAGTTTAAATATGTTGTAAAGGCTACAGCGCGATTACGCATATAAGTTAATTATCCGCAGTCCTTTGCCGAAGGTTCTATATATAATATTGTTCTAGTTGTAAAATCATTTAACGAATTTATTGTGGTAATATTTTAAGAGTTGTATTTTCAAATCGGTACTTACGTATTAACGCCACCACCGCTACATTTTTAAATGCCGAAAATCTACACCTAGCATTTTTATGATAAATCATAAAATAAAACTTAAAATGAGATGTCATGGTTTGAACCAAATCAATAATAGAATTGAAAGTAGGAGATTATCACTAAGATATCGTAGTGATAATCTCCTACTTTCAATTCTATAAAATAAAACATTTTATTTAAAATTAAAACATTTTTTAAACTCAACATATGTACTTTATTTTTTAACCCCGGTTAGATTAGGTTGCCCGCCGTGAAGCGGACATATAAATCAATTCAATCTCGATACAATATATAGCGGTGGTGGCGTTAATACGTAAGTATCTTCAAATCTATTGTCGAAGTCAAAAATTTGAAATATTATTATATATTTCAATTTGTAGATTTGTAAAGTTTTAAAAATACTAATTTAACAATAGGACGTTCTAGACACAGACAGCCTTTATACACAGGATTGATTACATTTTTTAATATTGGCTTCAATTTTTCCTTTAAATTTTCTATGAAAAGTGCATTATTTGGTAACTTGCGAACCTTTGGAAACATTTACATGGAACTTAGTACTTAATTTTACAATACTTTACTTATTCTGCGATATGCTATCGCATAATTTTGAAAAGCGGTCTCTAGACCCCGTAGTAACTCATTGGTGGTTTGATTCACTAGAAGAGTTATGCAAAATATATTAACTTTCTCTGCATAAAATTAGCATTAGTCGGATATTAAAACAGCAAAAAGACGTAATCTACATTAAAATAATACAACTCTCCAATATTCACCCCTTACAGATTTCATTATGGCTTACACGAGAACTATATTTTTCTCGTCTCGTCTTGTATCGTAAAAGCGAGACAAACTCTCGTCTCGTCTCGTCTCGTGTGAAGCGATAGCTTTGATGAAAAAATTAATAGAATCCATTCTTCAGCAAGATATGATATATACCTATAGGATATATACCTATAGGTTTGCGGTCCAAATAAACTTGTTAAAATGTGCTGGACATAGCAGTCATATGTTTGTCTCATGGTTCCCTTTTTGAGTGCCGCCATTGTCCAGCAATGGGTTTCATTTATTTGCCAAAACTTTTTGAATACATTGAAAATAAATTTGTAATAAAATATAACAAAATATACACCTTTAATATACACATATATACAAGGGCTACCAATTAATGACAAATTTGCACCTACTAAAACGCAAAAATTATTACAATAATAAATAAACAACTTTTAAACTGTTAAAACTGTTTTAAACCCAAAATATTTAAAGAATTTAAAACTTTAAACACAAAGCTAGTGTTTAGCAATGTAATATGGAAGGAAACATAAGATTATGCCAATTAAAACAAATAATTAAAAGAAGGAAGAAGTAAATTAACAACTATATAGATAATAATTAATTACATAATTTTGATTTATGACTGAGCACGAGTATGAATTACGAGCAACAACTTAGATATTTATAATTGAATCTTTTGAAGTGAGGTTTTAAGTAACATATATATAAATCATACCGAGTATTTTGATTTTGTGACGCGTGAAAATTCGCTTAAACGGGCGATTTTTTCTCTTCGTCTTCGTTTTTTCGTGTAATAAAGCGGAGATTTAATATTATATAGATGGTTAGTTTAAAGATAGTAATTTCGTATGGCCGTGGATATCTTCTGGTCCCAATTATGGGTCAGTGCTCTGCCGGAGATAATTTTAAAATGGATATATAAAACGGGCGCGAGGGCACACACCGAAACTCACACACCGCGGCAATCCTTAATGTAGCTATTTTATTGAACAACGCACACTTTATAATTCAGACGGGTTTTAATAATAGATTCCTGAATTACATTCGTAAGGGCAATTACAATAAATAGTTACGTGCGCGTTTTATTTGAAGCCGTGCGCGTGATGCTACTGATGTCGATTCGCTCAAGAATGAAATTTCCTTTTTTTATTCTTACACTTAAATCAGTACTTGTGGAAAGAATTACGTTTAACTATTTCGATTTTTTTTCGGTTTCTAAATCATACAGGTTTTTTTTACATCCTTAATTATTTCTGTTAGATAACAGAATTCTTATTTCTTGAAATGAAAGTAATTGATCTAAATTTTAAAACTTACTGCTACATTCTATTTAATAGAAAAAATATCTAATATTAAAAAACAAAATATGTAATATACATTGAGAAATACGGATCATTGGTTAAATTTGAATCAAATTCATTTTAATATGAAGTTAATTTTAACTGCAGTAGAATATTAAATTTATTATTATTTATTATTGTTTTTATTTATTATTGTTTTTATTTATTATTGTTTTTATTGCTGACTAGCAATGAGTAACAAATTAAATATACAATATTCACATATACCTACGAATGTGAATATAACATTACATAACTTCTTATTGTTCAATAGTTATAGAAGTATTTCATTCAATAAGAAAGCATATTTCAGATTTCTTGTCATTAGAAATTTTCAAACAAAGCCGTAATCCATTAGTTTATCTCCTTAACGAACAAACCGACCTAATCTCTTCATAATTTTTAAATCTATCGCAATCGCCTCCATATAAGTGACCAACTACAGACAGAAACCTCACCACCGCACCAAAACTCTTGGTATAAATTCAATCTCATCGATTTGTAATCCACTTGAAAATGACAAAATAGACAATAGACCAAACTCTAGTGTTTATTATATTTTCACAAAAATGAGTGGTAAATACATACATAGTGGTTTTGTATCAAACTCTTGGTATAAATTCAATCTCATAGATTTGTAATCACATTTGAAAATGACCTTTAATAGTCGAAACTAGTGTCGTAAAGTGTGTAAATTTATATAACTTTATTATATTTTCACAAAAGTAGTAAAGTAGTTAGTAGTAAATACATAGTGATTTTGTGAAAAATGTTATATTCAATTTATCCAAAAATAGTCTCACGATAGGTATGTCAAAAATTTTGATTGAAAAGTAATTCTGGTAGAGGGTTAACGTAAAAATGTAGGTTCAAGAAAAACTAAACATATATTCAATATTCCGCTATAAAATATAAATATCTACAGAAAATTTAGATAAAAAAGAACTTTCTGTTATATGCATACAATTAGACATTTTCGATATAATATTGGATTGGAGAATTATAAAGTTTTCCGTTTTCAGTCTACAAAAACTATTTTGATAATATTAATAAAATTGCATTTTTAGGGTTCCGTACCGAAAACGGAACCCTTATAGGATCACTTTGTTGTCCGTCTGTCTGTCTGTCTGTCTGTCCGTCCGTCCGTATGTCTGTCTGTCTGTCTGTCCGTCTGTCTGTCTGTCCGTCTGTCTGTCTGTCTGTCCGTCTGTCCGTCCGTCCGTCTGTCTGTCAAGACCATTTTTCTCTGGAACGTGTAGAGGTAACAAGTTGAAATTTGTATCAAATACTTGGGTCTGCGGTCTCTTTCAGATGTGAGAAAATCAAACTTGTAAGTCAACGCGATCAAAAGATATGACCGTTTATATCGCATATTTTGCGATTTCAGAAGGGAATCAAAACCTATAGGGTACTTTTCGTCTTACAGCACATGTAAAGGGAAAAATCTGAAAACCGTTTTATGTAGTTTAATTACAAGAAAAATGCGAATTTACTATTAGAAACTTATGAAAATACACTAATGTGTTGCGTTGTATTGTCAGGCACCAGAAGCATATGGGTAGCATACAGTTAGGTCCTCCTAAAGATACCTTACTTACAAGTTTGTACGGAACCCTCACAAGAGGGTCACAACTCGCACTTGGCCGGTTTTTTTTGTTTTAGTATATTACATTATATAGTGTATTCCAATAAAAGGTAACATTTTTATATGTAAAAAGAACGAGTATTTTTAAGCGAAATCATCGGATGTTTATTTAATTGTATAGAGGAGGATATGCCATTAATAATGGAAAACAATTTTACCCAGATGGCCGCCATGGCCACGCTTGCAGGACCATATTCTTCTCATGAAATTTTCCATCACCAATTAGCACATTTGCGGCTGTATGTCTTCGATACATTCACGAATTCCATCTTTGAGGTCTTGAACCGATTGTGGGCCATTGGTATAGACCATATCTTTCACGTAGCCCCCAAGAAAAAAGTCTAGAGGTTTAGAATTGGTAAAACATACTACATGGATTATATTGTAGCATGGGCGTAGTCAAGGGGGAGGGGGTTCTGGGGGTTCAAACCCCCCCCGAAATATGCAAAATATATACATAAATAATATTTTGAAATAAAGAGACGAGTAGAGATGACTCGCTTCAAGAGAGCATGGTAGATGTGAAGTTTAGGAACCCTTGTGTGTCAGTTTTAGAAAGTAAATTTGTGCATATCTGTTACTGTACTCTCTTAAAACCCCCCCGCGAAACTAAATCCTGGTCTTAAAACCCCCCCGAAACTAAATCCTGGCTACGCCCATGTATTGTAGTATGGTTTTACCAATTATAAACTACATTGTAGCATGGTTGTACCAATTCTAAATAATCATTGAAATCAATGTTCATGTCTCTCTCACGAAATATCAAATTAAAAAATATCTAACCCATACTCATCCACATGGGTTTCAAATAAGTGTTTTACACATTGTTATTCATAAAAGCAAACCTACCGTGATGAGAGATAAATCTCGAAACGCGTCTGCAGATGGCTATAGTGTATTATATAGTGTATTCCAATAAAAGGTTACATTTTGATATGTAAAAAGAACGAGTATTTTTAAGCGAAATCATCGGATGTTTATTTAATTGTATAGAGGAGGATATGCCATTAATAATGGAAAATAATTTTACCCAGATGGCCGCCATGGCTTACTTAAGTAATCGGATAGACTTGATTTTAAAAAATAATGCTATTTTTCTGGTTTTTGTCGAATGGCACGAAGGTGGTGGACTGAAAGCTATTAAATAACTGGGAAATTTCACATGAGATTTGTTTGGTAGTCGTGTGTTTGGTGTGTTTGGTAGTGTTGGTAGTCGTAAAAAGACTCAATAATGTTATAGAGCTCCGGAAAGGTTGAATATGTTTATATATTCAGGCTGTGTTCCGATTTTATTAAGTTTATAAGTCTAGAGGTGTTAAATCACAAGATCTCGTTGGCCAATTTTGATCGCCTCTTCGAGAAATCACCCAGGTCAGAAAACTTTTCACGCAAAAGGGCGTTGGTATCGTTACTTGTGTGGTACGTAGCGCAGTCTTATTGAAAATAAACGTCGTCTACATCAATATCTTCCAATTCAAATCATTAATCATAGCTCCATAGCGCAATCCATTCACCGTAACAGTTGGTCCTGCCTCATTTTACAAAAAGTAAGGTCCAATGACCCCGGCAGACCATAAACCGCTCCAAACAGTCACACGTTCTGGATGGAGAGGCTTAACAAAATTTTTTGGGTTTTGCGAGTCCCAATTGGGACAATTCTGCTTGTTAACGTAGCTTCCGAGGTGAAAATGGGACTCATCATTCAAGATGATTTTTCGATGAAATTCCGGAACAGTATAATGCATCTCAAGCACCCAATCAGCAAAGACACGACGTTGTTGATGGTCGCTAGGCATGAATTATTGTGTTGACTAAACTTTAAAAGCCTTAAGACCTAAGTTTGTATGCAAAATGCGGTGTAATGTCGTTTGTGGAATGGTCAATTCCAAAGATTGACAAGAAATGGTCAAACCTGCGTTTTCGATAACACTATGGGCTACAACAGCAATATTCGCAGCTGTTCTTCTGCAACGTGCACGTGATCGGTTCCTCAAATCACTAACTTGTCCAAACAGCTCCAACTTTTCCACCAGTTTCACAATTTCTGTCCGAGAAGGTGTTTCACGACGACCCAAAAATACTTTAGTTTTGCGAACTATGACCGCGAAATTTTCACCATTTTTGTTCTAAATTTTAATAATTTCAATGCGTTGTTGAAGCGTAGATCGTTCCATTTTTACTAATGGCGTAGTTTTGACTTGTGATCTGTCAAATAGTTACAGGTTGACTCATGGCAACGGTTAAAATGGCGGGCTATTGAAAATGAAACCTGTTATTGGAAGACCCTATATTAATTAAATTACATTTTTGTTTCTAGTATACAATCCTTAATAATTTCGTTATAACTAAAATGAAATTATTGTTTCCTTTCATTTAGAATTGTTTTCTACATTTTGATGAATAGCCAATGTTTTAATCACACAAACATTTTGACAATTAACATCTTAATATCTTCTATTCCTTATTTTCATATTACATCTATTGTTTTCTTTTTACTCATGATTAGTTTGTATTTTTCAAAAATTTTATTTATTTAATGGATTTAATTTATTTCAGGAAAGATGTATTCTTAAAGTTTTACCAATAAACTTCAAGAGAACGTTTATTACAAAGTTAATAAGATAAATATATAGAATTTAAAAAACCTTGAAGGAAATATAATAGAAATTACAAGAATTGTTAACTACAGAAAGAAAGTACGTATTACTAATATCAAATTGACAAATGTCTCTTTTTCGACAAATTTTAACAATGTCCAATTTCTGTCATCGTTTTGCTGAGGAACAAAAATTCTTCTATAAATATCACAAATTTTATTGGTATCAGGTAAATTAACAGAATTATTGAAACAATATTTAAATATAATTATTCAATTTAATATTTTCAGTTACTGGATATCGCTTGAATGTACCTAATATTGATTAAAATAGTTAATTCAAGTTTTTGTATAATTTTTCTGTTTGAAATCTAAAACCTTCCATAACAGGCTTCCTAAAGGCTATCACCTGAATTTTCATCAGATTTTGAAATTTATTTTGAATGACCCCAAATTCAAAACTTTTTTCAATTTAAATAAATAAGAATTATTATATTTTAAACATGACTTGTTCATATTTTCTATTTTTTCTATTTTGAGTATATAATGAAGTCATTAAAGCACCCATATGGGTTCGTTAATGCATCGCCGAGTGCGATACAATTTTCTGAATACGTATTTTTTTATTTAAAAAAGATTCGTTTATTTAGAATGATTTTTTTATTTTGAAATGACATAAAAGAGCGCAAAATCGAAAAAATACACGGAAAAAAGTACACTCTAAAAATTACAGTTTAAATAGTAGCAGCGGCCTTACGAATACAATTTTGTAAAGATTGCAGTCGCATACTGTAATTTTTAAAACTTATTTACTAATAATACCGGAAACTGTAATTAAAAAAAAGCAATTGATAGTTTTCACAGTTTAAATTCGTAAGGCCGATGCCTACTATTTAAACTGTAATTTTTAGAGTGTAATTTTTTCCGTGTGGTATACAAAAATCGTTCATAGGGCGTTTTTCGCACTTGTCTATTAGACGTGTGCGTATTTCGCAAGCTTGTTGAAAAACCGCGCTTATTGAACTCGTCCTTTAATATTCTATTAAGAGAAAACTGGAATTGAACAATTCTAGTAACTATATTAAATACTTATAGGTAAGAGGCTGAGAGAAGAGACCTCGGTTCATTATCCAGTTGTACTTTGTACAATAAAGATTGTTATTATTTATAGAATAATAAGGAATATCAAGGGGAAAGAAATATTTATTGGAAACATATTCAAATAAGAGCCATCGAGCACGGGTTCTTTCTGCCTAGTGCCTCATATATTATATTTTTAAAACAGTATTTCAAAATGAATATTATTTTTAAAATAATATTTATTCAAAATAAATTTAATATATTAATATATTTTTCGTTAATTCCGAAATTTTTAAATAATATAGACTTCTCATAATATTAATTTAGAAATATGAATGTGTTTTTAATGAACCGACAAATATTTAAAATTATGGTTTTCTTATCATTGTAAATTCATTTTTCACCTTATTTAAAAAAAATACATTTATTGTCCTTTCGTTTACAAAATTTACACTAGTTGGTATTGGTCAACACGAACAATTTCAAATGAAAACAATGTCCGTCCTAGCGTTGCGCAAGATACTGCCCAAGAAGCTGAACGAATTGGGATAAACGAATAGCTCATCCGCCTAAACTAGCCAAACCTGTCACTAAATAACTACCATTTTTCAAAAAGAAGCTCGATATTGATATCAGAAAAACTTATATAAATACCTATATAAATTAATATAATTAATAATTAATATACCTATATAAATTAATATATTATTGGTTTAGATACGCTTTTATAAAACGCTTACTAATAATTTAATTAAATAATAGGTTGCGGGTAGTTTTATAAAATAATTTGAATACAGTGTTTAATATATTTAATATTAAATGTATGTTACTACTACATTATACTAAATATTGCCACAGCTGCAACGTTGAATCATTGTTGAATCAAAAATAATTGTTGAATCAAAAGTTGAATCATTTTTTTTTAAGTTTTATTTTTATTGAGTCACAAAAAATATAAATAGTTTTTATACTCGTTTCCAATTAAGAGTAGCATTTAATTCTGATAAAATTAAATCTTAATATTATTTTTCAAAAGTGAAATATTTGGAAATTATCGGATGTTAATAAATTATATATATTTTAACGAAACTAGGAACTTTACAATAAATATTCCACGAAGGTAATATATTACAATGCAAAGATAGATAAGGTATATCACCTTTTGCCATACGAAGAATATTATTTTCACAGTTTTGTAAACAAATATCATGTTACTATATATCTCGAAATATTTACAATTGCGAAATTTGCATTTACATACAGTTACAGAATATAGGTTTCGTCAGTTTGAATAAAAATATTTATTTATTTATTTAAAATGAAAGAGTGGGAAAATTGTGAGAAATTTGAAATATGTTTACAAATTACTTCGTTTAAATAGTTGGAAATTGGAGTTGAGCAAACAATAAGATAGTGTAGTAGTAATGACATATTTCTGAAATTCCAATGCCGGAGCTGCTTCCTGTTTAGATTGATATCAAAATAATAAATTATAATAAATGGAATATATTTTTTACTTTCTAGGAAAGTTCCGTTTATTAAACATAAATTCTGTAATAAATATTATTTCTAATATCAAAATTTAATATACGAATCTTTCATATACGAAGAAAAAAAAATAGAAATATTATTTTCGTTTGCTTTTATTTCATCTTATCTTTCCATGTTCTTTTTAGAGATTATATCATGTCTGTTGTTTGATGCAGTTTCTCAAATCTCTATAGAAGATAAAATCTTTTTTGATATAGCCGAGACAAGACAAAGAAAATATTCTAGGCATATATGTTCTACTCCAGCTTCAATTTCCAGTTTCCTAACCCGTGGCGCTCACTTGAAATTTAGGATTAGATTAAAATTTTGAGTGATTTCTCATATTTTAATTCAGATAATTTAAAATACGTTAGTTTAAGTAGGAAACTACACTCAAAAGTTGAATCTAGAATATTTTAGAGTCACATATCGCAATTTGAAAGTATAATTATAAATATTTGTACGTTTTGCGAATCTAAGTCCAATTTTCTATAAAACACGGTAATTATAACTCAAACAAAAATTAGTGTGTAATTAATTAATAGTTCAAATTATGTTTAGTTTGAAGTAAAGCAATTTGTTTGATAAGTTTGACGAAAGAGATAAATTTAAAAAAATTGTTTTCACTCTGTGTAATGTTTTTGAAATATTAAGAAAAATATTTACGGTTTCATAAAGAAATAAGTATCGATTGGATAAAAAAATACAAATGGTATGTATAATAATATAATTTACTTAATTGGTTATTTTACTGACCTCTCGATAAACTCCTTATTATATATTATGACATGCATGGATGTCATTTTAATAATTCATTATTCATATCAATGGTGTTATTTATGAATGCACTCCTTCTTGTTTGTTTTTCAAAGAATCATGTTGAATGCAAATCTGTATCTGTAAATTCCGTCTCAATTTATAGCCATTTACTTGTAATAAATAAGTTACTGCATAAGAATAAATTTAAAATTAAAATAGAAAATCCTAAATTTTGTATAAAATTTGATTTATTACCTTGTGTGAGAAAATCCTTTTTAATTAATAACGAAAAAGCAGGCACGAGATCACGCACTGTTTAATATATTGGTTTGGAGACCGGAGACATATTCACTTTTTTTCCTATTTTCACTATCTTTACAGACACGTTTTTAAGTGGCCCATTTAGTCACTTTTAAACTATTGTGTTAATTAATGATTAGATCAATTAAGATAAGGGTTTTATAGCTCCGGCGGGTAAGTTGTTTTCCTTCATTTAATGGTGTCCTACAATAAATTTACTCGATATTTTTTCGTTTAAAATCTATGATACAATTCATAAAGTATTGGTAGTAAAATATTCAATAGTATATTACGTAATTAGAGTTGTAAGAAGCATATTACGTACGAGCGGAACAGCGAAAAACGAGCGGAACGCTACGAGGGTCGTGCGTAATTCCGCGAGGAACGTAACTCGAATTATGTAGGTACTATAGTTTATCTACGACCACACTAATTTGTTTCTGTTTAATAAGAAAAATATGTTTGATGTAACACTTTCGACCTTATTTAACTTGATAGAAATGAAAAGAAATACTAGGGGCTTCACACGAGAACGATATTTTTCTCGTCTCGTTTCGTCTCGTCTCGTAAAAGTGAGACGAGAACGAGACGAGACCGGATGTGGTCTCATTCTCGCGAGAGCGAGAACGTATGTGGTCTGTGGTCATGTGGTCTCGTTCTCGTGAGACACGAGAGTCTCGTTACTCATCCCGGTCATACTTCTTCAATCTTTGATTCTAATACGGACAGCCGTAATATTTTCTTGCATAAATTTGAACTGCGGGCTCGGGCATTTCCTAATATAACAATTAAGAGAGAAGATTTCGTAATATGAAATAGATATCGTAGACAATTTCAAATTATGTTCGTTTTTATTATTAATTTTAAATCTTCAACAAAATAGAACGTTTATATAAACAGACATTTATGGTGTGTCATCGCTACATTTTCATGTGGATGGAACAAAGCGAAATTAGAAGATATTAATAGTAACCAAATAGAAAATTTATGTAAAGAGACAGTGATTAGTTTAGAATAAAATGAATGATTACCTCGTTTTGGACTATATTAACAATAAGTTCTAGCAAGAACGATATTTGGCGAGATTAGACTAGACGAGACAAACGGTAACGAAAGCGAGACGAGCCAAATGGTTACGAGAGCGAAAGCGAGACCAGACTAACGGTTACGAGAGCGAGACGAGACTAACGGTTACGAGAGCGAGAGCGAGAAGAGACTAACGGTTCCTAGAGCGAGAGCGAGACTGAGACGAGAGTAATTTTTTACACAACAAACGAGAGCGAGACGAGATTTTTGAAACTCTCGCCCTATCTCGTCTCGTGTGAAGCCCTAAGAAATACATTCATAATGGTTACATACCTTTTTATTCAGTACTTATTTGAAGTTTTCGTTAAATTTAAACTGGAAAAAACGAAATGAATGACAGCCTCTATGTGAATGATGTGACGTTTAATGATTGTTTGGAAATCACGGAGTACTATATTTAAAAATAGTATCAACGTGCAGCTCTCAACCAAACAACGAACCGTAAACCAAACAAGCAAGGGTGATTTTGAATTATTACTTAACATTAATCGCGGATTGTTACATATGTGTGTGGTATGATATATTTACATAGTCCACGAACTGTACAATAATGGGCATTTACAATTTTGGTCGTAGATAAAAATAGTTACGAAATGGAAATATATAATTTGGATAAAAGGTGACGAAATAACTTTTTATTCAAAATAAAATAGGCATCAAATAGAAAGAGTGAAAGTTCTAGCAGACACCTTGGTTAACTGATTATGTTTATTAATGTTGTTTTATTCTATAATATATTCAATCGAAGTTGAGTAATAATGCTGTGTGTATTGAAATAATTTTTGGAGAACACCGTTTTGAAAGAGTCTTCTTTTTTATAAATAAATACCGAATTAAAAAATGCATTTTCAAGTTAATAATTTTATTATTATTAACATCATTCTGAACATATAAGCACCAAACATGAATTTTTAACAAAAATGAAAAGAATTTAGAAATGAAAAGTTTAATTTGAAAACAAAATTTAACAAAACTTTTTTCTGTAGCATTTCTTAGTTCTATTTTTCTTAATTTTTTTGCAAAGTTTTATATCTCCAAGCAAATATGTAGGTAAGAAATTTTAAAATCTATTTTTTAAGTTAGTTTAAGTATTTTACTACAAGTATTTAAATTAGTCTAGAAGCGTTTAGTTTATAAACAAAATTTAAAAAAATATGCATTTAGGTTCATTGTAAAGTTGTTATCAATTTCTTGCAGTTTCATATTTCTAAACAAATAAATTCAATATAAGTACAGACATTGCAACATTGCATTTTTAAGTAAAATAAATAATTTGGTTAAACTATAGGTATTACGTTATTCTTTAACAAAAGATTTAATGAAATTCTTTTTTAATTCTATTTAATTAATTACCGGTTTTTTTATATTCAAAATCTCCACAGGAAATAAATAGTTTTTATGTCTGTGCGAAATATTATAAGTAAAATTTTGTTTGAATAAAAATTGTAAATTGAATGAAAAATGAAGTAATGAATGTGCAATTTGTGTAATGAAAATGTATTCATTATCACAACATAATAGAGTGTAAGTAGAAAATTGTTGTAGATAGTCAACGGAAGGGAAAGACTGCGACGTAATATAAATACTTTATACATCGTAGGTAATTCAGTATATAAGAAATGGGGCAATAATAATCTTCGGAATGAAAACGGTGCCCTTTGCGCCTCGCTCAGGTTTATAAACGCGCTATTCTGGTCTATAAACGGAACATAACATGGAGTGCCGCAGCGTTAAAATGGCGTCCAACCGGTCTCCCGAGTATCTCGGCACCCTTCAAACCCGACCGAGCCGACGTTCCAAAAGAGACAACAAAAAATAAAAATAAACTTTAATTATTTCTAAATAAAAACAGATTGTTTTGAATCTATTCAGATAAAAAGTGTTCGGGTCGATTGTGGTAAGATAAGGTTGCTAGCGTATTGCACACTATCGGCAAGAAAGTCATGGGGTCACGATTATTAAATTATTTATTAGGGAGCAAATCGTGATAATTGAACGAGATCGAAATCGAGTCACGGAATAATGCGGAACAACGACGTGGAAACGGCGACCCTTTTTTAAATATTCTTTTATAATTTTTTTGTTTCAAAGAATAGACCTTAAAATACGAGCCGATACAGTCGAAAAGAATGCGACGCGAGTCAGAGAGAGAACACGAAAACACCATTCGCTCCCATTGATTTTACGATCACTTTACCGGCCGTAAAAATCTAAGTTATGGCTTGTTTATGTTTACTACTGTTTAGTGGTAATAAATGTTGGATTTAGTTACAATAATATAACGTGCGCCCAGACCTACTCCAACCCGATTCCTGTTGTGTTCCTCCTTCACACAGCCGCGGCAACTTTCATTCGCGCACATCAATGTCAGTTTTATTGACGCGTTTGATGGCCTGTTTATTATTCCACCTTGTAAATCGCTGGAGATTATTATTTTACAGTCGCTTCATTATTTTATATTAACCTATTCATACCATATAAGCCCACTTCACAAACACTTTCAACCAAATTTAATCACACATGCAATAAAAATATATTCCAATTATATCCACATATCTTATATTTTATGTGCATTTAATTTATAAATATATTTTTTTAAAGAATCGTTAATATCTTCATTTATTCACATATTACATTAAATAAATTAAAACTTTTGTTCCAGCTTGCATAATCTAGTCCAACCTTATACAATCTTGTCCACTCTTGTCTAGTATTATTCAATCTTGTTCATTCTTTCTCGCCCTCGTTAAGTTTTATGCAGGTTTGCTTGTCTTGTTCCATCTTTGTCTTAATAAGTATCGTCTAGTCCCATCTGTTATTGCTTCGTCTCATATAGGTGCCCTCTGGATACATTTGGTCTCATCTGTCCCCATCTCCGATCTGTCCCTGATTTCACCTGGACATTTCTCATTTGTTTCATTTGGTCGGTATTGTGCGGTCTTGTCTGGTCTGGTCTTGTCTGATTTGGTCTGGTCTCGACTGATCTGGTCTGGTCTCGTTTGGTCTTGCTCGTCTTGTCTGGTCTTTTCTAGCCTTGTCTGGTCTTGCCTGATATGTCTGATCTTGTCTAGTCTTGTCTGGTTTTGTCTGATCTTGATGGTCTTGTCTGGTCTTGCCTGATCTTGTTTGGTCTTCTCAGGTCTTGTCTGGTATTGTTTGGTCCTGTCCGGTCTTGCCTGGTCTTGTCTGGTGTCGTCTGGTCTTCGCTGGTCTTGTCTGGTCTTGTCGGATCTTGTCTGGTCTTGTTTGACCTTGTCTGGCCTTGCCTGGTCTCGCCTGATCTTGTCTGGTATTGTTCGTTCTTATCTGGTCTTGTCTGCTCTAGTCTGGTCTCGTGTTATCTGGTGTTGCCTGGTCGGGTCTTGTATGGTTTTGATTATCTGGTATTTTGTCTGGTCTTGTTTAGTTAGGTCTGGTCTTGTCTGGTGTTGATTGGTCTTGTCCGGTTTTGTCTGGTCTTGTCTGGTCTTGACTGTTCTTGTCGGGTCTTGCTTAATCTTGTCTGGTCTTGTGTGGTCTTGTCTGGTCTTGTATGTTCTTGTCAGATCTTGTCTGGTATGATTAGTTCTTGTCGGGTTTAGTCTTATCTTTTCGCGTCTTATTCTACTTTGCCTAGTCTTGTCGAGTGATATCTAATCTGGTCTTGCATTAAACTAATGATGTCCACCATTATCTTGTTAGTTAAAGTCAATTGGATAGTTTTTTTAATTTTTTAATTATTGCTTTACAAGACTGGTTTTATCTGGTCTTGTCTGGGCTTGTCTGGTCTAGTCTGGTCTTGTCTGTTCTTGTCAGATCTTGTCTGGTCTTATCAGTTCTTGTCGGGTCTAGTCTTGTCTTCTTGCGTCTTATCCTACTTTGCCTAGTCTTGTCGAGTGTTATCTAATCTTGTCTTGCATTAACTAATGATGTCCACCATTGTCTTGTTAGTTAAAGTCAATTGCATAGTTTTATTATATTTTAATTGTTGCTTTGAAAATTGAAGCTTGTTCATTCATGATCATTTTTGTATTATCTTGTCCACTCTTGCCTTGCATAGTATTGTTCTGTTGTGTGGTATCTTTAAATAATTTATTAATGACTGAAAGCTTAAGTACTCCTATATACTAAGTCTCCTATAGTTTGGAAATTAGTAGAAATATTTACCAGAGAATTGTAATTTTTTAACATTTTGTAACATGCGATATTTTATAACAAAATTAAAACTTTTGTATGTAAATTGCATTACGTTAACAATAATTATTCCCATTTTCTTTTGTTCATTAATTTATATGATTTATTTGTTCTTTTTCGCAAGTGGTTTAAAGATAGCTATCATTTATTTTAATTAAAATACGTATATATAAATAAAAACTTATCGTAGAAAGACTAATAAAAATCCATTCAATCATATATATGTTGCACTCAGCGTTGCAGTTATGATTCCTGGAGAGTTAAGCAAAAATAATACAACAGTGAATATTTATGGGGTTTGCGTGTTTAGCAAGCCAAGTGCGAACTGAATTTTTACGTTGTACCACACCTTTCTATAAACCTAAATCCAATATCGAATCGATATAATATTAACGTTTTTGTATATTATAACACATAGTTAGTTACACATTTGCTGATTCACTTATTTTGCATAAGGGGGCGGTTTTACAATAGGGTAATGCGCACGCACAATTTTCGCGAATTTGTAACTTAAGCTTTTGTTTTAGTTCTGCGTTGCGGAGTTAAAAAATGTAAACTGAATATCGGAGAGAAAAAATTGCTGACCGATGCACCCCACCCCTTTTGTCAAAACATTAAGCTCACAACCCTAATGTCATTGCGGCATTTGAGCATTTCTTAATAGTCGCTTCGAGGTCAAATGGAAACCGACCGCATATCGATACAGTGACCATTCGAATGGACCGCGTGCATAATTGTGTTTTAAAAAATGCGTCTTCCTTTGTCATCGAAAGGGTACCGTAAAATTTCTAAGAATGTCAAGCCTTTTTGGCCTTGCTTTTATTGCGGGTGCAATAATTGCTGTTTTTTACAACTACCCTAAAAAATAAATTAAAAAAAAACGTTTTTTAAACCATTTCTCGAGAAATTCTTAAACATGCTATTCAAGGTAATTGAGTCAATACAATACACAATTTTTCTTTTATTTTGCAAGGATATGTTAGCTGGTGTTAGTTATTGCATTGAGATAAGAATACCGCAACTCTACGATTCTATCATTTTGCAAGGCTATAAAATGACACAACTTTCTAGATAAGTATCCTCATATAGCCCTCGGGCCGTTTGGAGCGGCACATAAAGGACCGTATAAAACAGTTTTGCTTAGTCGCTGAAAAATACCTCTGCGACACGAAAAAGAAAGAAGAAAACAAAAAACCTACCTGGATGTGATTGTTAACGAATTTCGAGGTCACGTATGATCTGCGATTTTCGGGGAAAAAAGAGGTAATCGACCCTTTAAATCGAGGTTGTTTTTACGAGAAATAAAAAAAATAATACAAATAAAATAACAAGTTTCTCTCTGTGCGCAAAAAAGACGGACGGCTATGTCTGCGGGGATTCAAGAGGCGAGTTTGTACAGCATCCATCGCAAAAAAGCAGCAAGAGACGCAACGTGAATTTTAAATTTACGATTCATAGCTGGAGTTGAATATTTTAATTGGATTTATGAATATGATTTGGTTTAGATTATACTTGATAGGTTGTCTAAAAACAAAATATTTAAATCGAATCATAATAATACTCATTTCTCGTCTTATATTGATATTATTTAAATATTGAAATATGTAAAACATAGGTGGATGAAATAAAGTAGATAGTATTGGATAAACATACCAAATTAAATGAGAACAAACGAAAGTTATAGAGCAAGTTAGTAATAAACATACAAATTTCAGATGTTAAAATTAAAATACAAATAGATGAGGGATAAAGTAAAACCAGCACTGTCGGACAAGACTAGAGTGATAGAGTGACACGATTGTTCAGATAGTATTAGACAAATAACAAATAGAACGAAATATTGCAAAGTACAAATAATTAAATTGCAAACTACAAAGAATGCCAAATACAAATAAGTATTGTGAGTAGAAATATGTGCTTATAATGATTTCTTAATCTAAAGCTTTTCATCATAGAAAATTTATGTTTGTTATCCATTAAGAGTGGCGCACCTCGTGGGCATAAAATTAGCACCGATTATAGCAGAGTGAGTAAGCCACAGGAGGAACATTTTTCCTATTGGGATAATGGGATGCAAGGATGTGGGAGGCAACTCGATGCTATCAAATACATGACACGCTAGGGATGTAAGGACAAAGTTGAATTCGCGGCTATATAGAAACGAATGAAACAAAAAAACCTACTAGAAATCGACAATTCAAAAAAAAAACGTTGATAGAACAGAATAGTTTATTTTTCTGTAGATATAACCAATGCAGAATTATGAGAATATATATGCTGGACCAAATCGATAAGAGGAAAATACAGTTATTCTAGAAAAATAGTTTGGTAATTTAAGACACATAAGTTTGGACAGATAAGACTGGGTAGATACAATTGGAAGGGCTAGAAAGACAAAACCAGAGAGACAAGAATGAACATGAATAGACGCAGAGTCAACAGACAATGATGAACAGCAAAGTGTACGGGCAACACTGAACAAACAATTCTAGACAAATGTCCAATCAAGAACTGTTCCAGAAATGTTCTGAGAAACAATCTATTTGAATGATAAAATCTGTAATGAAAAATTAAGTTACTTTAGAACAAAATTTAATACAATTATTTTATTAATAACGTGTTTGTTTATATTGTTATTATAGTCGAAGAGAGGTAAAGTAAATAAAGAGGTAATATGTACAACAAGATTGCATACATAAGTTGGTGACAGTTGACATATAAAACAGTCTTAGGAAAGAAGTCCTTAAAAATTCAAGACTAGACAAACAAGTTTATGCAGACAGCATATGACAGGGCAGGCTACATAGATAAAACTGGAAAGGCAAGATTCATTCTAGACAAGACAATATAAACTTAACTGAGGGAAAGGATATTTAGACACGACTAGACAAAAAAATAAAAAGAGGATTATACGTAAACACAGCATATGTCTGTCTTAAGAATATGCAGAAATATGTCGATATTAATAATAGATGTTCCTTGCATCAATTATCAATTACCTGGTTATAATGCAGGGCCCTCCAGTGAAGCGGGAAATTTTGAAAATCCAATATCTCATTATCTGTCCAGTAGAAGGTGTGAAGGTTTTGATGTATTGTTTTATGTATGTATTGACATTTAATGCCATTTGTAAAACATCGAGCAGTGGTCCGGTGTACTGCGTGGTTTCTGCGTAAGATTTTATAAAAATGATTGTATGACTGTTGTACAACGATTATTCCGTAATCAGTTCAATATTCCACGACATGGAAGAATGCCGTGCTCATGCAATTATGTCATGGGTGAAAAAGTTAGAAGAAACTAGTTCCACATTAAACTTAGAGCATAGAGGAGCAACGAGGAGTCAGTAAGAACAGAGGAAAACATTGAAATAGAGTAGCATTGTCACGCTGTCTACGGCGTTCTGCAATTAAACATGCATCCTCACTGGAAACTGGTAACACATCGATAAAAGACTTATCGTTTCACCCTTACAAAATTCAAGTAGTTCAGGAATTCAAAACTGGCCATATGCTGGCTCGCAGGATTTTCAGCAAAGAAATATTGCAACGTGTAAATGATGATTAACACTTTATTCACCGCTTGTTTATTGTCAGATGAAGCACATTTTCATTTGAATGGATATGTAAACAAACAAAATAGTCGATATTTGAATTATGAAAATCTAGGTGAATTGCATGGAAAGCCATTCGGTAGTCCAAAAGTAACGATGTGAGGTACTTTACTATACTTTCATCATTTGGAATTATTGGGCTATATTTTTCCAAGACGATAGAGGAAACGCCACTACTGTTAATGCTGACCGCTCCTCACACATGGTCAGAACATTTTTCATGCAAAAGCTCCATGTGTTTCCAGAAATTATTTTTCTCCAGTAGGATGGGACCACAAGTCATACTGCTCGTGTGTCTATGGCTGCTTTAAGAGAACTCTTCCTGGACGGACTAATATCCAAACATGTCAACATCTCGTGGCCTGTAAGATACCCAGATTTGTCCGCCTGCGACTTTTTTCTTTGGGGATTCCTGAAGAGCAGAGTGTACATTGATAGACCGCAAACCATACGGGAATTAAAACAAAATATCAGACAAGAAACTGCACGGATTCAACCTGACCTGCTTCGTCGAGTGATGGAAAATTGGAGGTCGAAATTAGGAGAATGTTTGTGAAACAGAAATGGCTCTCACTTGAGCGGCGTTATTTTTTTAGTAAAGTAAAATGGTATACTTTACTTATATAAAATCTGTAAAAAAAAATTCTGATAATAAATGCTCTATCAAAAAAAAAGGTTAGGGGAGACCGGGGCAAGTTGAGACAAGGGCAGGTTGATACAACGTTTGTCTGGAGTTTTGTATGGTAGTGCGCAGGTGCTCCCCACCACATGTATCAATTCTTGAAGGTATAGGCCTTAGTCAGACAGTGTTCCCATCAAGATATTACGATTAGTTTCATGTTAATGTTTCAATTCTATGTTAACAAAACTGTTTTTTATCACCATAAATAAAATATTTTTATCACCATAAATAAAGTAAATTTTTCTTCTGTCAATTGTTGTCTATTTATTTTCATGACACAAGTTGTATCAAATATCCAAATATATTTTGTGCTTTGTTACTAATAGCTAAGTAATTTCACATGTCTTTGAATTCTTAGTTTGCTTCGTTTCGTGGTTATGTTTGGTGAAGTGTCATGGCGTCCTCCGGGGCTAGTTGATACACTTCAGCTGGAGCAAGTTGATACGCCGTCTCAACTTGCCCCAAAGTATCCAACTATCATTTTTCGACAATATAAAAAATACCGTGCCACCCATGTTTATTTTTCCCAGGGTTCATTTCAAAGAATTCATGGTTAGCGACGGCCCTCCTGGTTGCATCGGCACAGCTCATCCATCGGGCTGGATGACTGCGTCATCATTCATGGAATTCATCGAAGATTTCCATAAGCATCTTAACTCCACCAAGGACAAACCATGCTTATTACTACAACCTCTTGATAAGTCGGTTTACGGACCCTTCAAAAAATATTACTTTGCTGGAATGGATCAGTCGATGACAAACAAACCAGAAAAAATATGTTCCATATACGACATTCCTGGGGTAGTGAAGCAGGCTCTCCCCAATGCTACAAACCCTGCCAATGTTATGTCTGGATTCTCTGCCACTGGCATCGTGCCGTTCAACCCAGAAGTCTTTACATAAGCAGACTTTCTGTCATCATATGTCACAGATCGCCCTCTTACGTTTGATGAACCTGAACAATCGACATCTCCAGAAACCGCCGGTCCCATCTACCAGCAGAGGTTCTGGGACCAGATATGTCAGTCCACAAGAGTTGAAACCGTATCCGAAGGCGGGGGAGCGGAAGGAAAATTTTAGAGGCCGCAAGAGAATGAATTCGGCTATTCTGACTGAGACGCCGGTTAAAGAACAATTAGAAAAAGAGGCGAGAATATGGGAAGGAAAAGGAAAATAGAACTTATTATCTTTAAACAAAGCTCAAAAGTTCAAAGCTCAAAAACCATCAAAGGTGGTTCAGAATGCCAATCAGCAACGTCGCAAGGTATCCAAGGCTGACTCATTTGAACAAACTAGTGACGAGTCAGAGGACGAAGACGCTGTTTGTTTAAGGTGCCTCAAACGGTTTTCTAAATCGCGTTCTGGACAGCAATGGATGCAATGCACATCTTGTAGCAAGTGGGCATATCTGGAATGCGGGAAGGACTGTCCTAGATTTATATACATTCACTGTGATTCTGATGGTGAACATGAGTAGGGGATATTTTAGAACTATTTGGTATTTTAAATTTATAACCATATTTTTAACGTTTGTACAATTTTTTTACCGTAAATATTATTTCAGTATGTATTTTGTGGTGTGTTTGATTTGTTGCAATGTTTTTGTTCCATGTATCAACTTGCCCTAAACTTGTATCAACTTGCCCCTGGACGGGGCAAATTGATACATTGTGAGTCGATTCGAAAATCGGTTAGTCACGATTGACTAGTTTTAATTCGGGGCTTGGAAAAATTTGGGATGGCAAACAATGTCTGTGGTATAATTTGGCCTGAATTTGATGAATCTAAGTCAACTATCAGAATAGTAAAAAAATAAAAACCAAAAAACGTATCAAGTTGCCCCGGTCTCCCCTACTTTAAATTTTTCCACTTCACTGGCGAACCCTTTATAATAGCAAGTAGTAGTATAGTTAGAGTACTTATAACACCTTCTAGAAACACTGAAGGATAGATGTTGTAAGTATGCACTAAAAATAAATTTAAATAAAACTAACTTAATGTTAATTCGAATCCTCCGCGAATCAAAATCAGATAAACCTGAGAGTAGCGAACACTGCCATAGAAAATGTGCAGACGGGTAGATAGATACCTTGGAACCTGAATAGATCAATCAAGTATCCCAACAGAACAAATTAAAACAATAATTGAACTAGCGAGATCAATATGTGTGCAAATAAAAAAGCTCTTCGCTAGTAGGGATATAAGCGTAGAGGGATATAATCGTAGAACTTAGAACACGAATGCTGCTCTCTCTGTCTTTTCTATTTTAGGTATTGTATGGACTGAAACATGGATTCTCAAGAAGAATTACTTAGACAAACTGAATGCCTTCGAAATGTGGTGTTACCGCAGAATGAAGCGTATTCCATGAAAAAATAAGGCAACTAATACTGAAGACTTAAATAAAATGCACGCTCAAAGGTACGTCACAAACCACATGATCCAAGAAGACCTGCAAATTGTCCCAGTGAAGAAAGAAATCCAGGGAAGACAAAAAATCATCAAGAAAAAATAGAATTACACACAAATCCACTAATAAATACGCTTCCCTAACACCAAGTCCTCAGAAGACTCAAGAGACGCCGGCCAACTGACCTTTAGCGATACTCAGAGGTCCCATCGTTGGATGGATATCTCATCACGCCAATTCGTCATCAAACATATCATCTTCAACATATCATCTTCAAACTTCCAAAATTTCCAATAAAATTTGTTTTTTTAAATTCAAAAAGAATTGGAAAAATTCACACCATAAAAAAGATAGTTACAATATCTAAGCCACATCATGAGAGGACCCAAATACGCTGCAAAAATTAATAGTTCAAGCTAAGATAAGAGGCAAAAGGGACATAGAAAGACTTCAAATGTCCTGGCTCAAAAACCAAAAGGACTGGTTTGGCTACAGCAAAACTCAATTATTCCGGTAGGAGATGCACACCTCCGGTAGGAGATGCACTACAAGAAGAAATATTAAGAAGTTATAATATATTTTAATTTTAAATTTTATATCTACAACACGATATGTTTACTCGATATGTACACACAGCATATATCTGTCTTTAGAAAACGTAGAAATATATCTCGATATTAATAGATATTCCTTGCATCAATTATTTATTATTGGGCTATAAGGTATTTTAGTTTTATATTTTATTTTTGCAATAGCAATTAAGGATTGATAGGCATAAAATAAAATTAATGATTTTTGTATGTATTTAAGCAACAAATTTTAAAAAATGTCCACATGCAGTGTTTATACTTATTATAAAGCTGCAATAGTGCAATTACATTCGCATAACGATAAATTCGCCATGTGTAATAAAAGGTGGACATAAAGCAGAATACACCTGCCAGCCATTTGCAAGTTCGTACACAGCTTTTATGCGATTAGAACGTCGCCGTTATCAAATAAGAGTCATGGCTTAAGTGTCGGTCGATTGATGAAGGGTCTAATTCCATTAGAACGGAACAGTCGATAACATGCAGTATTAAACAGATATTTTTATCTTCTGCATAGACAAGTATACACAACAATATATGGATAAAGAAAGCAGAAACTTGTAGAGGTTGGTTTATTTAAGTTTTATCAATTTTAATTTTCGGTTCCATAATTGTATTATTTGCTTTCACATTTAGATTGGTGTATGAGAATTTTTCTATAAAGGTTAAGCAATACGGGTAGAAAGGCAATAAAAAAAAATGGGTTAAAACCTCAAATATGTCAAAGATGTGTGTGTATATCATCTATATACAGAAGATAAAAATATCTGTTTATTACTGCATGATATCGAATTTTCTATTCCTTGCTAATTTAAAGTTTTACCAATTTTACTTTTGGGTTCTATATTATTATTTATTCATTTAGCCCTCTAAGGAGCGCGTAGAACCAGTACTTAGCATTGGTCATCTTGTGTTCTTTTTATCTTCCCAAAACTTCCTCATCCTTTCGCTCTTGGCCTGTCTTGTTTTTTGCGTTTTTTAGATTCAACCTCTTAGCTGTTGGATTCTTTGATGTTAAGTTTAGTGAATTTATTTCCTGCCTGTATTTAGTTCGCGTAGTTGCCAATGGGTCTATATTGATTACTGAGAGGTCATGTTTGGTGTCTACCAGCCAGCGTACTTTGAATTGTCGGGTTCCATTGATGATATGGAAGATTTTCTTGGCCAATCGAGAGTCATCCATTCGTACTATACGACTGTAGAATTTCAGACGTCTTTTCCGTGCAACTGAGGAGAATCGTTCTATCAGGGAATATAGTTCTTGTGAGCTTTTACGCAACCAGATACCATCTTGTACCTTCGGTCCAAATATTTTTCTCGGTATCTGACGTTCTACTTTCTCAATATCATTGCTGTAGATGGTTAATGATGAAGTCTCAATTGCATAGAGTTCTTCTGGTAGTGATGGAGTTTTGCTTTGGTAAAAAATGATTTCTTGTTGTACATATTCCAGGTGATTGCACAGGCTTTGCGTAACTTTTGTGCACGTGTTTTGTTAGCCATTCTTTCCTTACCAGTGTTTCCAATTATTTCACCTAGGTACTTGAAGTGCTTAACGTGTATGATGTTGTTATATTTGGTTGCAAGATGTGTCATATTTGAGCTCTTGGAGTCTATGCATTGCGTTTTCTCGTAAGAGATTTGAAGGAAGGTCCTTATGGCGATTTCATGTTCCTTCAAGTTCCTCGATGGCGTGTTTGGCTTCTTCAGTAGTCCGGGTGATTATTGCAAGGTCGTCAGCAAAAGCGAGGCACTTTATGTTGATTCGTTTGTCCTTTTGGGTTCTATATTTGTATTGCTCTTATTATTTGTTCTTACATTTAGATTCGCGTATGAGAATCTGTTTATGGTGGTTAAAAAAAACTGGAATTTGAATTTGTATATCATTACCTGACGATGCCACTGTGTTATAGGCGATACTACTAGATTGTAGTATCGCCTATAACATTGTGGCCTCTTCAGGTGTTATAAGCGATACATATGTTCTATTTGTGCAATCAATTTGAAACTTAAAAACAATTTATGTTTTTATATTTCATATAAAAAAATACGGGCATCAAACGGGCAAAAATTTAGCCAAAACTGGCTAAAAGAGTCAAGAATTGCCAAGAGGAAGAAGTATTGAGGCAATATTGGTTTTACACTCGCAAGTTCATTTGCTTAGCCATATATATATCTTGGAATCTGAATAGATCAATCAAGTATCCAAACAAAAGAAATTAAAAGAAGGATTGAATTGACGAGATCAGTATTTGTGCAAATGAAAAAGCTCCTCGCTAGTAGGGATATAAGCGTAAACGTCTATTAGGTATGTAGGATTCTTAGGAATACTTTTAATACTTGGCTCATTAAGCTTATCAACTAATATTAGACAAGAAATTGCACGGATTCAACCAGACCTGCTTCGTCGATTGATGGAAAATATGTTCCGGTTTGTAAGCTATCACTCATGAAAGAACGCTTGACTTTCCCCGGAAGGTAAAATGAAAGCGAAAGTTAGATATAAATGTTAACTAGATAACGAAAACTTGATGATGAATACATTATGTAGACAATTTTGGAAATGAATTTGCATGGAAAATTATCGGAAAAGTGATTTGTAGCTACTAACATTTAAAACTGCTACTCCAACAATTTAAAGGTTTTATATAGTGTTAGTATATTATATAATCATAAATTTATACATAATAATGTTATAATGTAAGATTTATACAATGTAAGTCATGAATTTAAATTTTATAAAAAATTGGTTTTATAAAATGTGAAATTCATATGGTTGCATTATATTAACCAAGATTTTATGTAAATTATTCACATTTTAAAATTTATTTTTTTTACTTAAAATTGCTCGAGTTTATAAAACAATCTCCAGGATCAAAGCAATTTCGGGGTAATTGCCCTAAAATAAAAGAACGCAAGCAACGAGTTTCGCAAGTGGTCCAGATTCAGCCGAAAGTGAACAAGTGATACAACATACTCTCTCCCCGATTGCAGCCTTCCACTTAATTGCCTCTCATGAACTTCATATTTAATCTATTTAAAACATCCATTAAAGATTCGGCAAGGTTTAAGCGAATAGAGCTGATTTTTGCTTAAAACTATTCAAGATGTAAAACTATATTATCAGATGAACATTGTATCCGTTGTGTTCCCCGCATTTTATTGCACGACGTTCTTGTTAACATTCACCGAGTGTGTGTTAAGCCATTAACAGTTTCACGAGACTACGTTTTTATATATTATATGTACAGAATCGCAGAACGAAGCGCACCAGAGAAAATACGTGACAAAAAGGCAAAATACTGACAGAAATTATTGAAAAGTCTTCTAAGATTATCTTCAGCCTCCGGGACTGAAATAGACGGACCCTCTTAGAGTTTGGATGCCGAAAATATTTTAAAGCTTAAAGGGGAATTCAATTAAATGAAACTCGTAAAAATATGTAGGAACGAAAAATTACGCAAAATATACGTAGGTACTGAACGGTATAGTAACAATTTAGATATCAATCTAAAGGGGGACGTAAAAAATAACGCAAGCACGTGCTTGTACACATTGTGAATGCGTGCTGAATTTTATGCAAACAACGAACTTTTTCAACATTAACAAGCTGTTACTGTCTTATCGAAACACACCTTCTACATATAAAAAATATATCAATGAACAGTTTAATAACAGTTTTAATAATATATATTTACGTTGCCATTTCATAATTTTATTACATTTCCCCAGGAACACACTGTTTTTAGAAAACTAAATAGCTCCTACATTATAGCTCTATGATTTTGTAATATTTATAATTTCTCAATATTATTTTTAATTTTTTTAGAAAACCAAATCTATAAAATTAAGCAATAAGCAGAAAATGTATTTCATCATTTACTTCAATAGTCATTTAATTCAACACATTTTTTAAATATCTCATTAAAATTTAACAAACACTAATGTCATTAACAAAAAATTTAATGATATATTTACTTGTATGTAGAACATGTATATTGTTACAAATTGTGTGTTAAAGTTTGTGTGCAAAAATATATTAAAATTAATAATAAAAATTCATTATAAAATGGACAAATATTTAGGTGATTGTTTGATATATGAATAATATATTATAATATATGTATATGGCACCTTAATTCTTAATAAAAAAAGACATAAAATAATTTGGTAGAGTTTTATATATAGTCGTAAATGTTTAAAATAAATTTATTAAAATGTTACGAGGGGGTAAATTACCACCGCATGCCGTAAGTACATTTATATATATAAAGGTAGGTAACCCGGGCTTTGGCAATTTTACACTGTTTACCATTCCACGAGGCCATTCATCTTTTGGAATGGCTCACTCTACACTGCGCACATCTCCCGAGTCCCAGTTGGGAACCTTCGGTTTGGCTGCCGGGGAGCGCCAGCCATCAAAATTACAGTGATAAATTCCGCTAACGTTTCCTCTCCGACCCGAAAGCCGTATTACACCCCAGTTATCTCTTTCCGAGCGCCTAACAGCATTACCTGGCTCCAATCCACCCCACGAGTTAATTAAACTTTTGATCGTTAAACAACCCATTCCGACGATCGAAAATAGGAATTTTAAATTCAAGTGGGTGGTTGAGTAATGGCCGTTTGTAGATTTTGCGAAAAGTGTTAAGTCAAGCGCTAGCATTATCCGTAATGCATGTGTGGTGTTCATTGAAGTCATAGGATGTCTGAAATATTTACTGAGGCCGGTGAACTTGGAGCGTGTGAGGCTGAAGAGACGGAGAGATAGATAGAGGGCCGGGGGAAAACAAACCAGTCTTACTGGCTCAGACCCAGAGAAAACAAAAAAGAACTCGTAAAAGTGAACCGATGCTCTTCTCCGTTTTATATAATTTTTTTTTGTATCTGCTACCCCGTTAATTCCTTGATGGATTACAGAATCGCGCATTTTTTTCGCGAGCCGCATGCGGTAAATAGAAACAAGAAATAAATTTAATTCCCCCTTATTCATTTACTTGTAACGCGTCTTGGAGATTGCGTGCTAAGGCTTAAGTAATTGCCGCGAATCGGTTATATATTTCTCTCAATATTTTACATGTCTTGTATATATTACCAGGTAGCTAACTACAAGTTCCATGCATATGCGGAGATTATTTAAACGGACTGACTTGTAACAATTTCCCAACTAATCACAACCACTGCGGGTGTTTCCCATGCGCTAATAAATTTCGAGAAAGTTTTATCAAAACAAAAAAAACTCCATTTAAGCCGATTATAAATCCTAAGCGACAAACTATTAAGTTTCATGCGGGAATTGTGTAATTAACGAGTGTGTCTCGTTACCCGCACGTTGCGGCCATCTTATAAGGACAAGGCCTGTTATCTTTCGCTACGCCATTCGGAATGTTTTAATCTCGCGGATAACTTTACGGCATTTCTTTTTCTTTCGAGAGGCTCCGAGGAATTTCATAATCTGATGCTTTCAATTTCACTCTTCACTTTCAAACACATCGACTTAAATTACCGTAATAATCGTATAATAAATTTGTTTTATTAATGACCTAAATAACT
This sequence comes from Phosphuga atrata, assembly GCA_944588485.1. NCBI lineage: Eukaryota > Metazoa > Arthropoda > Insecta > Coleoptera > Silphidae > Phosphuga > Phosphuga atrata. Next base: position 41,646,417 of record OX155898.1, on the reverse strand, counting down.
CCACAGCGATTTATCATCAGAAACTTTACCCATTTCCCGTTCTATAAGTTATCATTATTGCATTTTATTATTTATTCACAACTTTTCCCAACTTTTTTATAATATCATGGAAATATTTCATCCAGTTTGCACGAAACTAGTTTCTTCATATACGTTATTTATGTTCCTAGCAAATGCACTTAAAATATCTATCCGAAAAATATATATTTATGGAATTATAAAAAATATCTCTATTAAATTCGATTTCGATTTAAAAAATAGTTATTTTTTCATAAATATCAAGCAAAATTTATTAATAAACAAGAATGAAATCCAACCTTGTCTTAATCTTGACAAAACAAAAATTAAATGCAAATATTTTTGAAATTGTTCAATCATTCTAAATAAAATAGACAATCTGGACAACAAGGTAATTTCTCTCGGAAGTGTTGTCACCAATCACCGAAAAGTGAAGTTATTAGCAGTTATAGGTTTTTTGAGTTGTGACGTTACTGTAGCTGACGTCCTATATAAATATAACAAATCCCTGTTAGTTCAAAAAGAATAATTCATTACAATTTGTAAGTCGACTGTCAACTATATAACAAATATAACATTTTTGGTTGTTTAATTTTATACTATTAGATAACTGTAAAATAATCCTAATAACAACTTTGTTTATTTAATATAAAAAGTGAATTTTTCACTTAAATCTGGAGTCTAATTATTATTATTTATAATTTAAAATGAAAGTTTCAATTTATAGATGCTAAGATTTAAACATTCAAACAATGTTGTATAGACCTAAGGGATATGAAAACGTAATTTGCATATAAAAATAATATTGAGGAGAAAGTGTTAGTAAGTGCAAACATCGTAATCACAGAAATTCAATGAAAGAGTTTCTTAAGACATACAGGATATAAATATAGCCCAGAAATTCTTTTAGAAACGCGAATGCATTTCTCTGAAGTGGTAGGTGCACCGGGGGATTTATGAGCGTGGCGGTACTGAGATACGAGCCATTGTTAGCGCATCAACCCACACAAGGGGGGTAGTATATTTTACAAGCAACGACACCAAATTTGGCCACTCCATAAACAAAAGGCGGCGTTCGAAATGGCTTCATTTACTATGAGAAACGCATGCGCTTAAGGGCTTAAGTAGATTTTCTGGAAATAGTTTTTGTCCAGTATAAATATTTATTAGGTGATTTAATGTTTTTAATATGTGTGGAGGAACGGAGAGAGGTGGAAAAAATGCGCGGCGCCCATATGCAGGCAGCAATAACTAACGTACGGTGTGTTCACGTTATCCAGATCGGGAGGAAACTCCGATTGGACGGAGAGATGCAACATGCACCGAGAGTTGATGAAAAAGAACGTGGGTTAGATACCATGCATCTTTACATTACATCTCAGCGCTGTTTATCTCCGGCAATAATTCAGCTTGTCAAATTGGTACTAGGCACGGTCCGTATCGCGCGCATATACACATAACACAAGGACACAGCGTTTATATATCCACCACGAAAAAACATTTAATATCAAACACGTTAACAATGTTGCTCTCTTCGTAAAACACCTACTTTTGTTGTCAGCTGACTACAATATTTATTATTATTAATGCCTGTTACTTGTTCTCTCTTTATAATGTTTAATCGATGCGATGCGAATATCACACAAACCATTACTAACTACACCCCCTTTATTTCTCACTCTACCTTTACAATACCTACATACATGTTATCGACTATTTAAATCTTAATAATTTTCTTAACAATACCAATAAATTAGTACTTTGTTAGAACTTATATATTTTTACAGAAAATTGTTGTTTTCTTCATATATGACTTTATTTTCATAAATAAATTAAAAAAACAACCTAACCTAACCCAACTAAGTAGTAGGTATTATTAATACTTGCATATCCCAATGGAATTACAGCTACACTTAATAAGAATATTATGAACGTTTTAGTTTTTTTCAAATATGATATTAAATCTCTACAGTTTTATATTTGACATGAGATTATTTAAAATAAATAAATATACCAAGTATACATACAAGTGTACGTTTTGTAAAATTATGAAAAAAAACCAATTGTGTTCATTTCAAAAGTCAGGTCAGAATAAATAATTAAGTGCTTTAGCATTTTGCTTAACTTCCAGTTAAAGCAAGCATATCTAGTAAATGGTTATATAAACCATAGACGATTGTTAAACAAGATTTTGTTAAATGTGTGAAAATGTTAAAACCAGAAATTAGAGAAACTTGAATGGATTTCCAATATATCTTTTCTATAATAAATAGAGTATATTTTAATAGACTTTATTTGTTATAGCAAATAGGGTACTCACTTTATTTAGAAAAAAATGTTTTTGATTATTTCCGTGTCCTGCGATTCTAAGACGCTACCATAATAAAGATGTTTTATGTTATAGAATTGATATTTAATGGTAGACAACAAAATGTAACACGGATTCTCTTAATAACCGTAGATTTTAATTGCAAATCACCCGTTGTGGCTTATTATCTATAGTCCATTTTATTTAAGAATGCAGTAACTTGAAACCTGATTTACACTATTATAAATGTTCAATCTAGTTACAAAATTTGGCGCTAATTTCAAATGTAGTTACTTGAATATAAAATTGGTAATTTATTAATGGTTTGATTGAATATCTATTAAATACACCAAATGGCAACAATAGAAACAAAATACAAACAAATAAAAGGAGAAAAACGCAAAAAATCTAAATGATACAAACAGATCAGATGACAATTGTGAATTGACACGGCGGCCATTGACAACAGTAATGCAACATGCATTGGCGTACGAAAAAAATATACTTGGAGCAAATTAATTATTTTATCTTTAAATTTAAAATTATATATAAAACATTATTGTATAATATAGTACTTATTACCCATAGTATAATTTAACGTTATATTATATTTACAAATCAATCGTTCATTTATTCATTTAACTACATATCACCAAATTCTACGCCAGTGACTGAAAATGTATGTGAAAAGAGAGACATGGAGAAGCAAATATCGTCGATGTGAACTTCTCCTCGATTTAAGCCAATCAGAGAACAAGGCTCTTCCCTGTACTGCATTCTTAAAAAAAATGGACTATAGATATGTCAAATATTACTACTGTATATTACAGAATGTCTTTATTACCGACATACCTACCGTTCTCAGTTGGTACGCGAGAGCGGTAAAATTGAATTCCACAATGTTTCCCTTTAATTTCAACACTCCAAATAAAAGAAAATATTGTTGATTTCAGGATGTTAAGCATCTTCCTCTGCGTTGCAAAAGCGACCCTCTATAATGGTTTCGTTAAAAAATCAGCTTGATGTTCTGATGGAATGTGCTCTTGATCCTGGTATTTATCACTTCTCTATCTTGTGCTGTTGTGGTTTCGGAACTTTCACGGTATTGCTTCCGTGTATTAGTAAAAATTATGTCTCGCTGTATCTTCACTTGATTATTCTCTGGTTGCCCCACTCGAAATCCCTTGACATTTTCATCGTACCCCACAAAATATCCTCTCTCAGCTTTTGCGTCCTATTTTTGTCTTTGATCCTTCGGAATGTGGATGAAGACTTCCTCGCCAAAGGTTTTAAAAATGTTCAAATCAATTCATAGCTCGATTGGCGTTTTACCTTTGATGCTGCTAGTGCCAGTTCGATTCAGTGTATATAAGGCACCGTTCACCGCTTCTGCCCACAAATTAATCGGTGCTCCGACAGCTTTGAGTAAAGTCCTGACCAATTCTATCACAGTCCTGTTTTCTCGTTCAATTGCCCCATTTTGCTGTGGATTGTAAGGTTTTTGCTGTGGATTGTAAAGTTTTTTGAAGAGTCAATCCAAAACGATGGCATAGATTTTCGACATCGTGGCTTATGAATTATAGGCCATTATCTATAACCTAGGATGGTTTTACCAATTCTATCTTATCATTTGAATCAATACCATGCTTTCATGTCTCAGTCACGAAATGTCAAATTAAAAATATATAACCCACCCCTAATCACCAAGTGGGTTTCAGGTGTTTTAAAAATTGTTATTAATAAAAGCAAAACTGCACTTGATGAGAGATAAATCTCGAAACGCGTCTGCAGATGGCTTAAGATATCGGAAAGACATGATCTTAAAAACAATGTTATTTTTATGGTTTTTGTTGAGTGGCACGAAGGTGGAGTTAAAGCTATTAAATAACTGACCTATTTCATATCAGATTTGTTTTGGTAGTGCTAAAAAAACTCAGTAATTGTTATAGAGCTCCGGAAAGGTTGAATATATTTATATATTCAGGCTGTGTTCCGATTGTTTTAAATTTGAATGTAGATAACATATTTTTACATAAGAAATCAATAATTTTTGTGTGCTTTTGGTTTTTCATTAGATTGTAATAACAGTCTCTAACATTATTGTGTAAAGAAGACATGCCCCGTTTAAATTAGATATCATTTTCAAAATTGGTATGAACAAATCATTATAATAAGCCTGCAGCTTTTAATGCTTCTTCTGAGGTAGGTATTGATTCTCCTTCGACTTACTCTTCCTCGTCGCTTTTGTTTTGCTCATTTTGTACGATATTTTCATATGATAGTTCTTCTGATGTGCGGCGATCAATGTCAACATAATCGTACTTTGTGGCATTTTGTTCCAGACATCATATACCATAAGAATTGCATCTAGAAATGTTGTTTTAGAAGGAGAGCTATCTTGATTATAAATATTTTAGCACACGGGTTTTTCTGAAAATTCTTTTCACTGACCGTATTATTTCTTGATCCATTGGCTGCAAGACAGATGTTGTATTTGCTGGAAGGAAAGCAAGTGTTATAGACTCTAAATCAGTAACTCTTGGATGCGTCAGGCAATTATCAACCAGCAATAAAATCTTCTTCGCCGAATCGCGATCACAATCTCAAAGCCACTTTTCGAACAGTTCTGACGTCATCCAAGTTTTATGGTTGTCTAATAATCGATTATCAACGATTTAACACTGCTAAATGCTTACTGCAAACATTTTGGGTTTTTAGATTTTCCAATAACTAGCCATTTTTTTCTCTGTGCTATGCATGGCACAGTGCCATGCCGGCATGCCGTTCAGATTTGCTACTACCATGACGGTTATCTATTTAACAACTTGCCTCCACTACAATTCTCTTCGTTAAATATTAAAGTTCTGTCCGGCATTAATTTGTAAAACAGATCACACAGTGGATAACCAGTTCTTTGTACAGCCTTGATCAACAGACGAGGATTCACCGATAATTTTTCCCGCCACAATGTTATGTCTCACTTTAAAACGACTTGTCTAGTTGGCAGAACAATAGAAGCAAAAACATTTGCCCTTTCCTGTAGCATAGCGTCGTTGATAGTCATTCGTTTGTTTGTCGCTATTTTAAACCGCTGAACGCTAGATCAACATTATTCTGTCGTGATTTTCGAAGCCTCTTCGGACTCAAAACATTGAAATTGAACGAAGCCTTAATTTGGTTCGTTTTTAAAAATCATTGATATGGTTGAGTGAGCAACATCAAATTATTTTGCGATAGATGAGTGGTCACTATAGCCGGACATAATTTCTTAAAAATAAGCCTTAATAAACGATATATCAATTTAAATGAAGTCATTATATCAGAATTTTGCTATAAAGAATTTAATATTAAAACCAAACTTCACACTGCAATTACTTCATATTAAGCGGTTGGTCAATATAGGTGGAGTCATAATAAATGAATTTCACTGTATATATGTTATGTTAAAAGTATACATTTAACGGTTTATGTAAACATTTGCCAGTTTGGTTAGTAAATGTGATTTGATTTCACATTTACCAACAATTTACCCCGATTCATTTTCACAATCTTATTATGTCCTTCACAATCTTATAATCCTAATGAATCCTATTTAGTTTTATAACAAATTTCATATAACATTATCATTTATATATTATCATTTTATTGTTTATTTAAATTTCCCATTAGTTTTGGAAAATAGTTTTTGATTTCTTGAACTCATAAAATAATTAATTAGCAGAGTAGGAGAATTATTAAAAAATTAATTAGTGGAGTATAGAGTTAATTTTATTGATATCCCGATATTTATCTAAATTTCACTAATTTTCATGCAAGTTTCACGAATTCAAACAATTAATCTAACAAATAAGTGTAAAAGTATCTTTAACTTTCGTCAAATTTTCTAAAATTTGCCACAATTTTAACACAATTTTATAAATAAAAAACCGTTTAACAAATTATCTTTAAATCTAGTTAATAAATCAATGCAAAAACTCATCAGAGCATAATTAAAACCAACAACAATTTCGCAAACACAAACACAAAACGTTGTACAACAAATCTCGTAAATTTTACAGCATTTTTAACAGAATTTTCGAAATTTTTACTCATAAAAAATTCATTCCCAGCCGAAAACAACAATCGCACTCGAACTAATAAAACGTTCAGAATCGTGTTTCAATTCACCTTATTTGCACTGATTACGCTTACTTTGACCCGATATGTTTACTTTGTTTGCACCCCCAAGGCCAAGAAACAAACGTAACGCTACAAGTATATGCCATTTACTGTTTACCAAAAAGAATCGCTGCTCAAATTAGTAAAACAAGGGTATATTCCACCCTAAAACATCGACTCTAATGTTATGTGTCATAACATCTCACAGGAATTCTATATAAATATATGTGTTCTACAGGTAAGCGTTTTTGGACCTCTAATTTTTATTTTATGCTTGAATGTAACTTTATACATTTATTTGCAGATGATAGACTATTGGCAAGCTATGATACTAACGTGGACAAAGCCCTTGAGAAAATGAATGCTGCACTTGCGGAGGTTAATGAATATCTCATGGCAAATAGATTTAAATTACATACAAGAAAAACTAAAGTGGTGGTCAAAAGAACCAAAAATAAGTTCCAATATTTTGATATGAATGAAATAAGTCTACAAATTGACAACAAAAACATTGAAAATGTTTCGTGTATTAAATATCTCGAATTCCAGTTATATAATTTGTATATATTTGTCAACTTGATTATGTATGCAGAAAAATATTTCAAAAACTATTTTTCTTTGCAAGAACTTCTAGAAATATATCCACTCAGACAAAAATTACAGTATATAATGCGAGTATCCAACTGCATTTTGACTACTGTGTTTCTATCATATTCCTTTTTAATTTTAATCAAACTTTTCTAATAGCGAATAGATTCAATGAAATAAGGGTAATGCGAGAAATATTACATTGCCTATCAGTATTTCTTCGGTTGTATAATTTAACAAAGATCTTTATATATAAAATACTGAATAATTTAGTACCTTTATACTTCTGATAATTTATTAATTTTAGTAGATATGTTCATAAATATGCCACAAGAAATAACGCCAATTTAAAAATATGTATGGAGAACTAATTACAGAAGTATAATGATTTCCTTGATTTTTTTAAGGTTTTTGTACATACAATAAATTACCATACTTAAATCATTAAGCATTTAAAAAAAAGGTGATTGGAAACCATTCAATTTCATTTTAAAACGTTTTCTTTAATTTTAATTTTTATTTTGTAATGAAAAAAAAATTGTATCATTTTCACGTCACTTTCTTAATATTGAGGTCTTGATTGTGTTTATTTTATTTATTTAATTGGTTTTTTTAATGTAATCTAGCGGTATTGAATATTTTCGAGTTACCCAATTTATGTTGTAATATAACCAAAAGAGGCATTTCTCGTACTAAAAAACGTGCGCCCACGTATTTTGTGTTCTTGTTTTAATTAAATATTGGAGCTGTACCTAGAGTTCCATGATTTATACTGCAATGTTAATTATAATTATTAACAATTTATAATTATTCATAATTTCGTCCTTTCAAACATACTTTTCGAAACTTTGTAAATGAAAACATCAGTAAATGAAAAGAATTTTTTGAAAGATTTCACCTTGAAGGTCAAGTAGGGTCTACACAATCAGACCAAATTTCTTTATAGTTCAGTTTAGACCTCAATGTTAAATCAGAATTGAACAAACTTCAGAATGTTGTACAGAAAATAAAAGAAAAGTACGTGAAACCAGAAAGGAAGAAGAGAAAGTCATGGATGACGAATGAGATACTGAATCAAATGGAGGAAAGTAGATTAAATATAGTAGATTAATGGAGGAAAGTAGATTAAATAAAGAAAACCCAATAGTATACAGGAAGATTAATGTGGACATCAGAAGGAAGATCAGGAAGACAAAAAAAAAATTGGACCAATGTGAGGAGATTGAGTTTTAACAAAGTAAATATGATAGTTTCAATGTACACAAGAAATTAAGAGAAATAACGGGGAAACACAGGAATATCATAAGTGGAAAACTAGTGGACGAAACAGGGTGGTGGATTTAGAAGACAAGAAAAAGATATGGAAAGAGTATATAGAAAAATTATTTCATGACACTAGCATGTGCTTTCACGCCAAGTACAGATGAAATAAGTGGTACGGATATATTAGAAGTAGAAGTTCAAACTGTTAAAGTAAAAGCAGAGTTTTTAAAATTGATGGACGAAAATCATGTAAAATTCTTCTTCTTCTTCTTCTTCTTCCCGGCGCTACAGTCCCATTTGGACCTGGGTCTCCCGTGTTTTCTGCCTCCAGTCGTCTCGTTGCCTTGCTGTTGTTTTCCAATTACCAATTTTTAATATTTGTTTGGCGTCCTCTTCAATGTTGTATATCCATCTCTGTCTTGGTCGACCTCTTGCCCTTGCACCCTCCATCCGCTCATTATATACTTTCTTTGGTATCATCATAATCATGTAAAATGGTGAACCCAAATTTTCAATAAAATGTATGTATCCGGAAACATTCCCTTGGAGTGGCTGTACTCAGTTCATTATTCTGCCCAAAAAGCCAAATGCTTTTGCAATGTGGAGATTATCATATGATAAGCTTGATATGCCATCTCGTCAAAGTATTTTTGATGGTGATACATAGAAGAATATGTAGACTATGTGAAAAACAGATAATCCCTAATCAGTTTGGGTTTGTTAAAGCAGTGGGTACGAGAGAAGCCTTGTTCAGTATGCAAGTACTGTGTCAGAGATGTGGAGATGCAAATCAAAATGTATTTCCTTGCCTACTAGATTTTTTTGAGATAGATAATTTGAGAAATTCTGGAATGGAAGAAAGAGATTATATTGGAATACTGTATTGGAATCAAGCAGTGGTATTGCGTGTTGTGAAGAACACGTCGAATCAGTCAAAATTTTCAGAGAAGTAAAACAGGGATGTATCTTATCACCTATACTATTTAACATATATTCAGATTTCATATTTAGAGAAGCTCTGGAATAAGCAGAAGAAGGAATTTTGATAAATGAAATGAAGTTAAACAACATCCGGTATGATGATGATACTAGTGTGTTTGCTGATACTATTCAAACGCTACAAGTATTAATGAATAGAACTATGGTCATAAGTAAGGGAAATATTACAGGAGTAAACTTAGTCATAAACCAAATAAATATGGAAAGTGTAAAACAATATCCGTACCTTGGAACTATAATAATAAACTAGGAACTATAATAAGAAAATTGGGATAACTCGCAAGAAATCAAGATTTGTATCGGGAAAGGAAGAAATGTGTTTCAGAAAATGAGTGCTGTCTTGAATAGTCGCAGCCCAACTCCTAAAGAAAAATGATTACAGACTTTTGCACTGTTATGTATATTCTGTCCTCTTATATGGTGCAGAGACATGGACCCAAAATAAAAACACAGAGAAGAAGCTAGAGGTTTTTAAATTATGGCTTTATAAACGGATCTTGAGAATATCTTGGAAGGAGAGAGTGACAAACATAGAAGTAATGAGAAGAATGAACACAACACCTAAATTGATCAAGATAGTGAAATGGCGAAAGTTGCAAAATCTAGGACATATCAAACAAAATACAAAGAGATACGAACTACTCCAAATACAATACTTCAAGGGGAAATAAACAGCAAAAGAGGTCCTGGAAGAAGACGAATATCTTGATTTCACAACCTGAGATGCTGGTTCAATATGTCTTCATCTGAACTGTTGCGCGTCGCCACCAACAAGAATAACCATCATGAACGCCAACATTCGAACAGGATAGGCACCGAAAGAAGAAGATTATTAAAAATTTAGTAATCTAATCTAGTCACGTTTCTGTTTATTATCTACTCCATTAAAATAAGCGTTCTAAAGCGCAAAAAGAATATTAGGCAAATGTCGAAAACCACTAATTCTTTCACTTCAAACAATATTTACTAACCAACTCGGATGAGATGGACTGCCAATATTTTGAGGAAAAATTGTGTCTGGTACTCAGTTTAAACTCGTTTGTTACTTCAACTTCCGTTTAAGCCTGCATGTATCCTTCGAGGTCTATTAAACTTTTGAAAAAAAATTGCTAACTATTAAAATCGCACAGTGACAGGAACTCTATTTGGTCGCTGCCTATGTAATGAAGGTTAACCTAGATTTAATCTAGATTAGGTTATGGTTAGGAAGAAACCTATTAAACTGTAAAAAATCAATCAAACAGTTGTATTAATGTCATAGGACGTAATGTCATAGGACGTTTGTATCTAAAATTCGAATAAATATTCCAAGTTTTATAAAATGCCTAGGTATTCCATATAACGATTAGGTTAGGTTATGTTAAAAATAAGAACTGGAGTAATAAGATACTAATTTTTTAAGGCTTGCCAAATTCCATAAGGCATTATTTTCACTGACTACGAGAACGCCAACACATAGGCTACAAGCCGCTAACTTGTTTAAAGTAGCCACATATAATATGTAATTGCTAATATATGTTGTACAGATGTAATATTAGATTGTAGAGAAAAATTAAAAATATTCTTGTTTTACAAGCTAATTAAGTAGAAAATACTGAGAAGTAGAGAAATGTGATATTCTACTGCAACTTATGTAGAAAGTCAGAACTAGTTACATTTTCCTAATATATAAAATTAGACACGAAACTAGAGAATAACACGAATAAAGTCATACAATACACATCAACACTATATGTTTACATGAAATTGTATATAACGAATTACAGTGAATTACTGGATAAACAGGAAATGTTGAAGAAACAAGAAATAACAGTAAAATAAAATAAAAAATATGCTACGAGAGAGAACAAAAATTTTAGTCAAGTTTGAAGATAATTCTAGATAGAATTCGATATTAGTTTTTGAAAACCTTGTTGTTTCTCGTTGTTGATTTTCAATATTATTTTTTTTAGGTGTTGTTAGAAATAAACTGTGTAAACATATTCCATTTATAATGCTAGTTAATGTATTAAACTGCTGTATTAAAAATATATATCTCTTAAGAAAGCAGGATTATAAATCAAGAGATGGTAATTTTAATTATTTATAGATTTTTTATAATACAACTATAGTGTATCCAATACCCACATAGAAGATTTATTTGATTATTTATGAACTGGTTATCTATAATCTACATTGCAGGCCTAAGAATGGCAATAACGACTGCCAATAAATTAATATTTAAATTTATTTACTCGTAATCGATCTACAGATTTATTGAAGTTCATTTATTTCTATATAACCATAGTATGGAACGAGCACATGAGCAGCTAAGTAATGAAATGGGATTTTAATATTAATATTTTACCTTATTTAGATTGCATAGATGGGAGTATTACTTATTTGTAGATTTTATCTTGAGTGAATTAGTCAACAAGATGAGAATTTAATTTTATTGAAGTTCGATGTCATCAAGTTAAAATCGGTTTGTTTTAATACAATTTATTTTCATTACATTTGAAATTCTAGATTCTACATGTCTGAATAAATAAATCAAATAATAAATAAAGCTTTATGACATTTATACATATTTAAGAATTATTTGACCTAAAGCCTTTGACGGCACACAGAATTTTCAATGTAATTTTTGGGAACTGAATTCAATTACAGCTTTGGCTTTAAACGGACGAAAAAATCAAAATACTAGGTAAAAATAAAAGAGTGCACAGTAATAATGCATAATGAGAGTTGCAGCAAGGAATTTTCCGGATTAAAAATTAATAATATCTTAAGGAAAAAATCTCGCTTACACGGGTAGAGTAGCTTGTAGCCAGGCAAGTTCTGTGTAGTAACCAGGCAAGTTCTGGGTAGAGTATAGTAACTCCGCCCGCAAAAACCCGCAACAAAATTAAGTACAGTAGTAGCGGGTTGATTAGCAAGTAGTCGATAAAGTACCACTTTAATCTACTTTACCATGGTGGTAAAGTAACTTTACTTTACAGCCCTCCGCCATAGCTATATACTCTACTCTCCCCCGCACTCTACCCATGTAAACACACCCACCCATGTTTGTGTAAAGTGGGTTTTGTTTTGTTTACGATAGGCTGCGCAATCAATCCACTTCAAAATTAAGTTCACTGAGAATGACTATAACTTGAAGTTTCACTCTTGCTTTTATCGCATCTCTCTTCGTTGAATTTTGTCGTTCACCATGGTCAACAGCTCTTCAAATTTGCCTGGTGTCATTCTAAGTCATCTTTTATGTCATTCTAAGTCATCAACTCATCCTCTATAGCTGATTATTTTAGCGGAACTGACGTTCCACCAAGAGAATCCCTTATTTTAAGCTATTCTCTTATCCACTCATTTCTATCTCTGTTTACCTCTGTCTAACAGCTTCTGCGAGTTCCCCTCTTCAATAGCCTCAGCGAATTCCTTGCTGATATCATTGTATACTCTATCAAAGCAATTTTCTAAAAGCTTCTTTTTTTAATAATCATTTCCACAAAACTCACCGGACAGCGTAATCTACTCTACTGATAAATATCCTCTGTGTAAACGCGACCGAACAGAAAATGTGAGTAGCGATGCAAGTGCTACCTGCAACATGCTATTCTACTCTACCCACAACTATATCTGTGTAAAGGAGCCTTAAAGTCTATTTTCGCTTTTATCGCGTCGCGTTTACACAGAGGATTGTTATCAGTAGAGTACCCTGTGCGGTGAGTTTTGTGAAAATGATTATTAAAACAAAAGAAGTTTATACAAAATTGCTTGGGTAGAGTATACAATGCTATCATCAGGGAATTCGCTGAGGCTATTGAAAAGGGGTACACAGAGATAAAAATGAATCGTTGAGAGAATGGCTTAGAACAGCGTTTTCCAAACTGGGAGGCGCGCCGCCCTAGGGAAGTGCGGACTAGTCTAAAGGAAAGTGCGAATTTTAGTCCTGGCGAACAATTTTCCAATTTACTGCTAATGTTTTATCTGCAAGAAATGGTACTTACGTATTAACGCCATCGCAGCGAGAGGTCGCCCTATCGCGCGATATGTCTGGAATTATCTGCTCTAATATAACCTAATCTAACTTTTATACAATATTGTTTCTTATTTCGGATCGAGAGGTCGCGCTTCCGCACGATATGTGGTCTGGATTTATCTGCTCCGTTATAACCTAATCTAACCATCCATTTTGTTCAAATCTGTAGCTGCGCTGCCGTTAGTACGTAAGTACCATAATTTTCTTAATATAATAGAATTTTTTTAATGAGAACGACATGATGTGGAATAATTGCTTTGGGCTCTGTACTGACGGTGCACAATCAATGTCGAGACAAAAACTCTTCAAACACTAGTTAAAAGAAAACACCTCTCTAGTCTACCATGCTCACAGAGCAGATCTCGGATAAAAAAATATGGAAGGAAGAGTAACTTAACAATGTTTTTACAAAAGTCAATAAAAAGCAGTCCATCAAAAGTTAGGGTGTTCGTAATCCTGTGTGAAGATATGGGATGTGCGCTGGATATCTCATGCAAAAGTGATTGAAAGGGTACTTGAACTCAAAGAAGAAATTGCATTTTTTTCGATGAATATCATAATGAAGAGTGAAATATGTTTAGGGATGATAATTTTATTGTTAAACTTACATATTTGGTTGACTTACATTTTAGGAAAATTTAGTGTTTCTAATAAATCAATGCAAGGATGTTTCCACTTTATCTTATCCACCAATTTATGCACCTGAGATAACATAGAAGCAAAGAAAAAGTATTTGTTGAACACTTGGTTTGTCGATTTAATTTTCGAATTATTTTGATGATCTTGATTTTACAAAGCTTGCGAGGATACAGGATCAATTTATCGACGAAGAAAATTAACAAGTATTTGGATTGACAATTAATCAAAAAGAAAAATTGATTTAATTATCTCGTGATATTACATTAAAATATAAGTTCATGGTGTCTGGTTAAACTTTGGTTGAATCTTCATACAGAATATAATACATTGTTAAACTAAGCTTTGAAAGCACTACTGTCATTCGCAATATCATATTAATGCGAAACTGGATTTTCTGCCTTTGCTAAAGGTGAGGCGCCAAATGATTATATATTTTTAAAGGTGGCGTAGTAACTTCAAGTTTGGAAACCGCTGGCTTAGAAGAAGGGATCTTGGTGAAACATTACTTCTGTTGAAAAATTAACTATAGATGATGAGTTGGAATATAAAAGATGTGTTAGAATGACACTAGACAAATTTGAAGAGATTTTGACCATGGTGAATAACAAAAATTCAAATGATGAATTGAAATGATGTGAATGACGAAACTTGAAATTACAGTCATTTCAGTGAACTTCATTTTTAAGTTGATTGATTGCGCAGCGCATTGTAAACAAAACTAAACCTACTTTAATTCACTCAAACACGTGTGTTTATATGGGTAGTGTGGGGAGGTGAGTAGAGTATATAGCTATGGTGGGGGTCAGTAGAGTAGAGTTTCTTTCCCACCGATGTAAAATACTCTACTCTACTGGATACTAGATAAAGATACCTGTACTCTACACTACTTTGCTGCGGGTTTCTCGAGGTAGAGTTACTATACAGAGAGTATCAGTAGATCAGTATATTGATACAGTAGAGGAGTAGAGTATCTACCAAGTACTTGCCTGGCTACTCTACAAATGTAAACGACCCTTCAGTCTTGATTTGAAGATAACGATAACGATTTGAAAAACAAATTATCCCTAAAAACAGTTTTTCCAAAATTTTTTTTGCTTAAACAAAGAATCATTATTTAATGAAACGGCCTAGAATGGCTCTTTTAACAATTTGATTTAGGTAGTCACAAGGTAATTTTTGGTTTAAGTAGTTCATTGAACATTCAGCGTTTTTTATATCAGTTTTAGGTATTTAATTTGTTAATTAATTATTCTCCATTAATTTTATACACAACAACAATGCACAACAATGTCAAGATTTTAAAAATGGAATCGGACTTCCAAGCATACAAGTATCTAAAAACGATAAGAGAGGGCTACAAACCAAGGACAACGCTATGTAGACACCGAACAGGACGAATCGTAAACGATCAAGATGAAATCCAGGATATGTGGAAAAATTATTTAGAAACTTTGCTGAATGATACTGATAGCGGTACAGAACCTACAATGCAAGAAGACCAGGATGACCAAAACGCTGAAGAGCCCATGCAAGGAGAGGAAAATGAACTCAGAATAACACCGACTCTCCAAGAAGTAAATACAACAATTAAAGCACTGAAAAATAACAAAGATCGTATCAACTCAGAACTGCTAAAACAAGGGCCACCACCTACATGCACGTACTAATAGCAAAAGTATGGGACGAAGAAACAATGCTGAGCGAATGGGCACAAAGTATCGTTTGCCCAATCTACAAGAAAGGGGACAAACGTCTATGTGCGAACTACAGGGGTATCTTACTGCTAAGCAGCCCATACAAAATCTTGACCACCATCATAAACAACAGAATGAAACCGCTTTGCAAACAACTGATTGGGGAATATTAAGCTGGGTTCAGACCAGACAGGTCCATAACTGACCAACCATTCACCGTAAAACTAATGCTCAAAAAAGCATGGGAGCACAAAACGTATATGTACAACATATTTGTGGAGTTCAAACAAGCTTACGACTCGGTCAACCGCACAAAAAAGTTGTACACGACGCTTAAGGAACCCGGCATACCAGGGAAACTGACAAGACTTGTACGCATGACCATGGAAAAGTGTACGGCAAATGTGCGCGTACAAGGACAATTAACCGAAGAATTCAGATACGCGCGAGGACTGAAGCAGGGAGATGGAGCACCGGCCCTCTGCAACCGCTAGAACGGGTAGTCAGAAAAACCGGCATCGGCAGAAACAACTTACTTACTAACAAACCTGTTCAGCTAGTGGCATATGCCGACGACATCAACATCATGAGTCAAACCAAAGCTGCAGCAGAAGAAGCGTACACCCTACTGGAGGAAGCAGCCAGGGACATAGCTGAAAATTAACGTAACAAAGACTAAAGTGCTAACGAAGGCAAGAACAACGAGAATGGCGATAACAACACAAGACAACTTAGACTTTTAAGTCAGCAGCTTCCGCTATCTAGGGGTGACCCTAGAAATCAACGGAAGCGAAGAAGCATAAATCACAGACAGAACCACAGCGGCAAACGGAGCATACTTCGCTCTGGCAAATATATTCCGATCAAAACACGTGCACAGAAACACAAAAATGAGGGTGTACAAAATAATTGTGAGACCAATACTCACATATAGCTGCGAAACCTGGGTCTTGACACAAACCAATGGCAACAAAATAGATATCTATGAGAGCATAGTATTGCGTAGAATACTCGGCGCAATCCAAGACAAAAATGGGTACAGAATACGATACAATGATGAGCTGTATCAGGCCTGGCAGGACCCGACAGTATCCGCATATGCAAAAATATAGAGGTTACGATGAGCGGGTCATGTCACAAGAAAGGAGGAGGAAGGACTGCCAAACGGGCCCTCCATACAAAATGGTAGGGAAGAGACCAAGGGGTAGACCACGGAAACGATGGGAGCACGCGGTAGAAGAAGATGCCAGAGGGGTGCTAAGGATTAGAGGCTGGAAGACGGTAGCAATGGACATAAGCGTTTGGAGGAATAAACTGACAGAGGCCAAGACCCAACCTTGGGCTGTAGGGCCATAGGGGAGAGAGACTAATTTGATATTGGCAGTTAATTTAAATCTATTTGTCTAACAATCATCAACAGTTTTGATTATAGTTCATAATAGACAAAAAATTACTTGAATTGTCCCTTTAATTTGAATTATCCCTGGGGCATAATTTGAAACTCTGTGGGGAACGGCCCTGAAGAGTCTTTATATAAAATATACGTATCAGAATTTTAAAAATGTTTTCAAAATCATATTAAATTAGATGAATAAGATATACAAGCAAATTAAGCTTAATTTTTAAATTAATAGCTTAATTTTTAAATGAAGTTATTTTAAATAATTTATTATATGACATTCCAGTGGTTTATTAGTCCTATCTCTGAACAAATAACTTAATTAATGGTTACATTTCATTAATTTAGTAATATTTACAAAATCACTGGTTACATTTCAATTAAGACTTGTCTTAAGAAAATTTAAAACCGAATATAAATGTTGTATGTATTTAAAATATTTGTAGAATAATTTCTTATATTTTTATTGCTTTATATTAATTGTCCTATCTAACTGTGTACTTATTTTACAATATAAGCATTTTTATTTTCTACTTAACCATTTTGGAATTTTTGTGTCTAATAATCTCATGTGATTTTAATTCTTTTATTGGAAGATTCTTGAGCGAGAACTCATATATAGTATACTCGCAGTTATATTTTCCATTAGGATATAATCTGTACTTGAAAAGGTATTTCCTTTTATATTTTATATGGATAAAAGTATTTTCTGTGAAACGAGTAAAAGAATGCAACATAATAAATAGAGAACGGAACAATATATTTTTCAAAGAAATATTTGTCAGATAATCAAGTGTATAAAAGGTAGTAAAAATTGTGAGAAAAAACTGCAAGAAAAAAAAAGTAATTAAATGGAAATTGTATTATTTTACAAGGTTTGTAGTAATTTAGTGTCGATTGAAATCATTTAATATAAATTCAGCCTTCGGCTTTTAGCCGCATCCGATTGGTAATAAATCTCGCAAGCTCGGCATTGCAATTAAAGATAGCGCACGACACTGTCGGGACGACGACACGTTCGCGATTTACGCTTTGGGGGGTTAAAGGGGGGCGTCATGGTGCGCGGCCCTTCCTAGTTTTAATTACTAGAAACTGCTTGTTTATGGAGCCGCGCGAACTTTACATTTTACCATATTAAAACATGCTGCACCACACATATACACACTATACACCCGTAAATACATGTACGTACGCCGTACTGCAATTTCGTTGCGGTTTCCATGCTCACAAATTACGGACGAACCGTAAATTTTGAAAGCGCACGCCGGCCACACACCGGATATCCCATTTTCCGGATCTCGTCTCTAAAAGGTCACTCTACAATTAAAACCTTAAAAACTCTTCCCAGCATATTCAACAATTTATATTGTTAACAAATGCACGGTGAAAGGTGTTTAATAAACAGTTTCGGTCAATTTACGAGGCGCCGCGAATTATAACGCCCATTTAACACATTCAAGCGTCGATAATTTATTACTGACCTTTCTCATGTTTGAAACCGTTTTGGAGCATCAATTAAACAAATAATACTGCTCATTAAGTATTAATTGTAGTGGTTTTAATTAATATAATTAATTGGAAGAAATATTGGCTTCATGATAGGTCAACTATAATAATTTTCTATTTGTGTAAACACTACCATGCAACTAATTAAGTTTATTATGACACTTTAGGAAACAAATAAACATTTATTTAATAGATATATATTAATTTTAATTTGATTATATTTTAATGTGGGTAGATAGGTATATATAACAAATATTTTCCGCTGTATTTTCCATTGAGTTAATTTTAACAATAAATAGAAACTTTACATTTTAAGTAACCATTGAAGAAAAAATCAAATTAATTCAAAATAATGTTAATGAATAATACAGAAATTCACCATATTATATAATAACATGCTGAATACTTCTAATACGTATTTCTGATTTGATGGCATTAAAACATCAATAGGACAAAGTTAGCAAATATACATAATGTAATGATATTATGAAATATACGTGGTCTGATAGAAAACCTTATCCGTATCCCACCTTTAGCCGGTAAAAAAAAACTGGCGTACTTGGAGCGTTGGAAACCTAATCACCCGCAAAGTAGTCTCCTTGGGACACACAGTTCTCCCAGCGGTGCCGTCATTATTGGAAGCATTCCGAAAAAGCCTCTTTCGCAATTGACTTTAGCTCGGCTTTCCTTGCAGCCATAATGTCCTCTCTTGTCTGAACTCGCGTTCCTTGCAATAGCCTTTTGACTTTGGGGAATAGTCAGAAGTCGCAGGGGTCCATATTAGGAGAGTAAGGAGCCAGTCGAACCAGAGGAGCATGGTTTTTCGCCAAAAAAATGTGAAGAATGTGCTGGAGCATTAGGCGACGTAGGACATAGCTATAGTACTCTTTGGCGATTTTACTTGCATTGAAAAACCGACGAGAGCACTACACAATACGTCACTCGAACACTGCTCAACAGCCACTGACGCTATCTACTGGCGGGAAAAAATTCACGCATGCACACGAAGGTTTGGCTCATGCAAGGTCGCCTTGCATGCAAGGTCTCATGCAAGGTCGGCTTATGCAAGCGCGCTTAATTCAAATCATTGAGGTTTTCAAAATAAAAAATAAGGTCGCATACTTTTCTAACAGACCACGTATTTCATGCAAAATTAAAGTTATCAAAGGTTACGCCTGTTATGGAGTTGGTATAGAATACGGTCTATCTCAAATTTTGGGGTAATCTGGTTTTTACTTGATATATCTATTGCTTATCGTCTTCCACAGTGTTTAGGTAAACGATGGAAGCTTCTACATCGAATAAATATCCGGGTACTTGTGTTCAAAAAAAAAATTGTCAAATTATAAACAACTGATTTGTATATTCATTGACAGCGCAACATTTGTCTGGTCATTTATCAGTAAATATACAGGTAATAACAGAACTTAAAAACGAAAAACAAGGATATCTCCAAAGCAACCAGACGGGACATCAGAACTTACCGCAGTAAGAAAATTAAAGAAACAATAGAAGATAATAGAAGCATGAAAGTATTGAATACCCGTCTTACTGAAGGCAAAACTGAAATAACCAAACTAAAAAACAAGCTGGGTAACATTACTTCAAATCGAGAGGAAATTCTGAGCATTCTAACACGGAATCCTATCACACTAACAGGGGAGCGAGGTGTCGTATACCAGGCATCCGAAGAAATGCCAGAAATCACTATCGAGGAAGTTAAAGGAGCCTTGTCGAAAATGAAAAACTACAAAGCACCTGGAGAAGATGAAGTGGTTGCAAAAGCAATTAAAGCTGCAGGCTTTCTCCTGCTGAAGAAAATAAAGCACTCTTTAACCTTTGTCGGAAAGCACTATTCCGGAGAAGTGGCATGTCTATAACTCTCCTTAGCCATCTATATAAACTGTTTACCAGAATCCTAACATCAAGACTGAAGAACAAACTTCAGCTTTACCAACCAAGAGAGTAAGCCGGATTCCGATCGGGTTTCGGAACTAATGATTATCTCCAAGGTACTAAGACCCTCATCGAGAAAACCGTCGAATACAATAGACCACTTGTCCTCCTGTTTATAGACTTCCATAAGGCATTTGGGACGATCGAATTGATAGCAATAATGGAAAACCTGAAAGAATGTCGAGTGGACTATAGATACTCAAAACTGATCTATCACATATACAAGAACGCTACCATGTCAGTCAAATTACATGACAATAGCAACCGCAAGTCGGAAGATGAGTGAGACAGGGATACACTATATCTCCAAAACTATTCATAACAGTCCTAGAATACACTTTCAAGAAACCCGATTGAGAGACTAGGGATATAAACACAGACGATCGTAAACTCAGTCATCTTCGCCTCGCAGATAACATTGTCCTAACTGCTGACAATCTAGGAGAGGCGAAACATATGCTCCATGAATTGGAAGAAGCATGCTCTGGTGTTGGACCGAAAATGAACTTTTTCAAGACTAAGATTAACAAATCTTGTTATGAGTGAGGGAAATAAATATCGAAAACACCACACTTGAAATGGTTGAGAAATATATATACCTGGGCCATGAAATACGAATATCAAAGGACAACCAGACATGCGAATTACATAGAAGAATCAACTTTGGATGGACAGCGTACGAAAAATTAAAACATTTGTTTAAAAGAGATCTTCCCATCTGCCTAAAGAGAAAAGTGTTCCACCAGTGTGTTCTGCCGGTACTCACGTATGGAGCGGAGAGCTTAACCCTAACATCAGCGAGGAAGCATAGAGTAGCATAACGAAAAATAAAGAGATCAATGCTAGGTTTAGGTTTAAGAGACCATGTTACGAATCAAGGTCTTCGACCAGAGGACTGGGGTGTCAGACATTACCAAAAGAATAGAGACTTCAAAATGGAATTGGGCCGGTCACATGGCCAGAATGAAGGACGACAGGTGGACGAAAAAATTGTTGGAATGGAGACCACGCGCTGATATGCGAAAGAGAGGAAGACTACCTACACGCTGCACCGACGACCTAAGAAGAATTGAAACCAGCTGGATTCAGGCGGGTCAGGACAGACAACAATGGAAATTCATGAGGAAGGCCTATGTCCTGCAGTGGACGTCGAAGGCTGTTTGATCATGACGAACAGAACTTATTAGAAAATATACATTCGAGTTAGAAGCTTCTTTTCAGCTTTCCGTGCTTTCCCATGATACCAGGTAAACCTAGCAACCCCAAAAAATCAGGATTGAATGTATTTCTGCTTCTTACCTTCTTTTTATTTAAGAAGGGAAAATAATTACAGATCAATTGTGTCATTTCAAAAATATTAAAAAAAAAATTTAGAATAAAAGAAATTCCTTACCGTTATCCAAGTTGTTGGACAAACAGCATGGATACAAAAATATATGTACATATTTTGCAATATATTACCTGCATTGAAACAATCAAAGTGTGTTTAAAAATAAAGCATGTCATATTTCTAGATTTTTATCAGTTGTTAATAATCAACTACCATTTCAGGTATCATTTACGGCGAAAGAACGTACTTAGGTTTATGTACAAGTTCCCTTATTTAATTTACACAATCTTATTAGAATTGTATTGGACTCTATTTAGATTTTTAACAAATAACAACGTTTTCAACGTTTTACTTAAATTTCTCAATTGTTTTTGATTTCTTGGGTTTATAAAAAAATAACAGTTATTCATTTCCCGATATTTTTCTATAAATTTCCCATAATTTTAACGAATTATCATCAATTTAATTCAAGTATGAATTACCACGTAGTAATAGTCACAACCATCCTATTCATAATTGTCATGGAAGTTATGTTGTACCTAACACATTCCCACAAATTCTAAGAAAATTTTTAACAAAAATTTTTCAAATACAAAAACATGAAATTTCGTTCCTTTCAGACATTTAAGAAATTCCCTTTAAACCTAATTAATAAATCAATGCGAAAATACTCACTCAGCAAAGCAGAAATTTCACCAATAATTTCACAAACAGACACAAAACGCGTTGTACAACAATCTACAAACTTTTAGCCCAATTTTCACTGAATTTTCGCAATTTTTGCTCACAAGAAAATTCATCCACGCCCGACAATCGCACGCCACTAACTAAAAACATTTAGAATCGGATTCTAACTCACCTTATCCGCACTGATTACGCTCGCTTCGACCCGATTTGTATACAGTTTTTTGCACCTCCAATGCCAAGAAACCAACGTATCGCTACAAATCGTTCGCATTTATACCAAGTAGATACCAAGCTGTATACCAAGTAGAATCCCAGC
Source organism: Phosphuga atrata (assembly GCA_944588485.1). Classification (NCBI taxonomy): domain Eukaryota; kingdom Metazoa; phylum Arthropoda; class Insecta; order Coleoptera; family Silphidae; genus Phosphuga; species Phosphuga atrata. Next base: position 41,623,538 of record OX155898.1, on the reverse strand, counting down.
TTAAATAAGTAAAATAAGGGCATATTACACCCAAAAATACCAAGTTCACTTTAAATTGAGTACCTACTTCTCGACATTACATGTTGAGGTTTAATGAGTTAATGAGTTTAATTTTCTTAAAGTTCTTGGACGATATCAATATTATCTACTAGTTGTAGTAGCGATATAGATATTCTTTAGTTTTTAATAAGTTTCGTCTTCGTAAACAAAAAGCTCTATAATTTTTAATCGGTAATTAAAATAAATATTTGGTAGGTATATCTCTATAAATCCATAAGATTTTCTTGGGAAGGTACTAGAGGTAGTTTCCCTTTGCTTTCCTGTAGGATATCTCTGTGTATCATATCTCTGTCTCTGTGTATTATACCTCTGTTTCCTAGACTACAGCAAAGCTTTTGACTGTGTTAGCTGGCAAAAGCTTTGGAGAACTCTCTTAGAGATGGGAACCTCTCAACATCTGGTGCTCCTATTAAAACATCTATATGAAAACAGCAGTGCAACAGTCAGACTGAAGGACAAAACCTCCCCAAGCTTTAGCATACAACGAGGCGTAAGGGTGTATTTTATCACCCTTGCTATTCAACATTTATGGTGAATACATTATCAGGAAGTCTTTGAACGATTGGAAGTGTGGCATAAGTATAGGTGGCAGAAAAATAAATAACCTTCGTTAGGACGATGACACCACACTTATAACAAAATTCGAACAGGAAATGGCTGAACTTATTGAAAGAGTAGAAGGAGTAAGCCTGGGCTACGGGTTAAAACTAAATCGGCAAAAAACTAAGTTAATGGTAATAGATAGCACCAACAGGATAAACAGAGCGCTGACCATAAACGATAAAGAAATGGTAGAAGAAATTAATTATCTGGGTGCTAACATAAACAGAGACGGAATTTCATCTATCGAAATCAAAAGGAGAATTGCTCATGCCAAAACTGCCATGACAAAGCTGCATAAAATCTGGAAGGACAAACAAATAACAACGAAAACTAAACGCAAACTTGAGAAACGCAAGGTCCAGAAACCTGGACCTTGAAGGCCACAGACATTGCTAAACTGGACAGATTTGAAATGTGGGTCTCGAGAAGGCTTTTAAGAATCCCTTGGACTGCTCACAGAACCAACGTATCAATATTAGAAGAACTGCAAATTTATGTAAGACTGTCAACCATCGTAAGACAACGAATTCTCTTGTTTTTTGGACATGTGAGCAGGAGAAAGGATGACAATTTGGAAAAACTTGTGATACAGCGAAAAATCGGAGGCACGAGACCTAGAGGACGATCTCCGAAGCGATGGATGGACCAAATGAAGCACAGGAAATTCACTGGAGGACAATATGAAGTGCATTACAGACAGAGATAAATGGAGAGAAATCACAATCATCATAACATGAATGATATATATAATATCACGACACTTCAACCAATGAAGTAAACGACTAGAGAGAGAGATCTCTATAAAATAAATATAAAATCTATAAAATGATTGCCAAGTTGGATGGCAATTTCCCAGTAACATGACAGTTACTGAAGACCGACCCCAAATTGACTTTCTGACATTTGACATAGCGATTACGCCCGGCTCCGTTATAACTTTCTTTCTTATGCTTATCTAATTTTAATTAACCCTTTTCGAATGTCAATTTTTCATTTTCTTGTTTAATTTTAATTTAATGTTTCAATGTTAGTTTTTAATCTCAACAGAATACCCACTTGTTTAGGTAAGAATAAGTTCCATAAAAATATTACTTAACACCCATGTTTCGTTTATTGCCTGATAAAGGTGAAAATTAAACACCAAAATGTTGCATTAACAACAACTTTAGTAGCTTGACTCATGAACCTTGGATAAGTAATCCTAATATTGGGAAATGAATAAGATGTTTAATATCTATAAAATGTTTGTACATGAACAGAATTTCAAGGTCAAGTGCAGTCTACACACTTAGAGTAGTTTATTAGAAGAGTTTAGTCTAGATGAAACCTTGATATTGAAGTCTCATCTATATAATCATACTAAATTAATAAAAATGTAGTCTAGATCAGTTTTCATTTGCGACCCAACATTTTCTGTAAAATTTTATCGCGACCCCTGGTGTAGCATATCTCCACAAAAACTTAACAAATCCCCAAATTTGTTTTTTAAAAAAGTAAGTTTGGAAATTTCAATATTTACAAATTTCATTTTCAAGGTGGAATTTAAAAAAACTGCAATATTTGCTAAAATAAATATTAAAATATTGGGAAAATTTGAAAATTGAACAAATTAGTTTTTGAGAAAATTAAGTTTGAAAATTTCAATGTTTACAAATTTGATTTTCAAAGTGGAATTTACAAAAAAATGCAATATTTGCTGAAATAAATATTAGAAAATCAGGAAAATTTGCTAAATATTCCGAAAGAGTTCTACCAACATCTCCACAAAATTTGAAACAAATTCTAAAATTAGTTTTCGAGAAAATTCGAAAGTTCGAAATTTCAATGTTTACAAATTTGATTTTCAAGATGTAATTTATAAGAAATGCTATATTTGCTGAAAAAAATATTAAATATTGGAAAAATTTGTTAAACATTCCGAAACGGTTCTACCAATATCTCTACAAAATTTAAAACAAATCCCCAAATTACTTTTTGAGAAAATTATGTAGGAAAATATCAATGTTTTTTAAATCTCTTTATATTGACATTTCACTATTTAAAAGACAAGATAAAAAGATTCTCTATCGACCCCTCTGGGGTCGCGACCCGGAATTTGCGCACCACTGGTCTACGGCACATTTGCAAAAATGTGTAATAGGTTAACGAAAATAATATATAAGTAAACGATAAGTAAACGAAAACATCAACAGAATCGATGAGACTTCATCTAATTCTGTCTTGTCTTATTTTATTCGTTTTGTTTTTAGCTTTGTGTTAAGTGTCTTTCACGAGACGTGAAATAATGCAAAAGTTGAAAAAGTTTATTAATAAAATGATTCTATCAATTATTGTAAAGAAAAAATTTATTGTAATTTATTTTTTCTAAAAATATTTCGAAAATTGTTATTAATTAGCTACAATAATATTAATTCAAATATTGCCAAGAATAACACATATTAAATGAATGTATACAAAAATTTTATTGTAATTTATTTTTTCCAAAAATATTTCGAAAAATCATTTTTAATTATCGACGATAATAATAATTAAAATATTCCCAAACATTTGAATGTTAGTACAAAAAATGTCCACTAACCTTTACACCGTGGCTAGTGTCAACCTTGAATACCTGTCATATGACATTCTCGGCGACTTAAACACTTTACGAACATTCCTCAACTTCAGCCGATCCGACCGTGAAAACTATCAAAATGCTCGTAGAAAACGTCCAAAATCGGAATACAACGGTCTGTTTCAATACTTAAAATTGCAAAAATATCGCGAAATTCACAAACAATTCATACTGACGCGGGCTCTGATGCAACGAAAACACAATGACATACGCGCATGCGCACAAATTCACTCCTAAAACATTCTTCAGACAAATAATAGAGATTGCTTGTAATTTCACGGCTAAAAACATATTTATTAATTATTAGGAACTTATTTAATAATAAATAACAATTATTTGGTGATACAATTAAGAGTTTGGAAATTTTAATAATGCGAAAGACCTCGTCTTGCCGACAAAGCACGAGCAAAACCGTATGCGAGTAGGTTTGCGCTCTTCCCTCCCATGCGCCAAACAAAGATAGAGAACATCAGCTGTTCAGTTGTCCGGCTCCTATTTTACATTTTTTTTTATATTTTTCTATTGACAAAACGTAGATCAAATCAAATTAATAGCAATGTTTTATTTAAAATAGAGAATATTTGTTTGATTTAGCAAGATATCGACAAGCTCTCAACTTTTTTCAAAATGACGTGAACTCACTCGCGAAGAAAATTTAAGTAGACAATTATATATTTGTAAGTAATATACTAATTAGAGCATTAATATATTAGTTACAAAAATATGATCAATAATGATTAAATAAATATTTGTAATTTATTTAATAGATATTAGCAATTTCTCGACGAGAATGAGGAATTTTCGTTTTGAACGTGTCTGCTTCAGTTCGTAATAAAGTTGAGAAATTGATGGGAAATTTTCCAAGAACTTTAACGCAAACCGTTATAATTCGATTTTCGGAGTTTTTGGGGGAACCTTTGATAGTTTTCCCGGTCCGATAGGTTACAGTTGAGGAAAGTCTGTGAAGTGCAAGAAAATGTTCCAGTCGTTGAGAATGTCACCTGACTTCAAGGTCAGCATCTGCGATGTCATCATGGTTAGTGCACATTTCTTATACTAAACTTTGCTTTGAGTATTTCACAGGTTTGCTTTTAGATTTTCACTAAAAACTCTTGTCGTAGGCACATAAGAATGGGGAGACTAAACTCGACTAGAAGTAGACAATAATGAATGTCAAGACTAGACAGACAGGACTAGACGGACAGGAGTAGACAGACAGAGCTATACAGGCAAGACTGGACAGACAGGAATAGACATCAGGCCTAGACAGATAGGACTAAACAGATAGGACTAGACTGACAGGACCACTCAGACAAGACTAGACACACAGGACTAAATACACCGGACTTAACAAACAGGACTAGACAGACAGGACTAAATAGACAAGACTAGACGGAAAGGACTAGGCAGATAGGACTAAACCCCCTATTCCACCCTGGCTTTTAGTATGCGCCACCCCGGTATCGCATATTCTGCATTCATTCAGGGTGGGCAGCCCGGATGGTTAATGAAAACCGCCCTAGTTGTTGTCTCCCCGACCAGGATTTGAACCCGGGTCTCCCGCATTGAAAGGCGGGTATGCTGTCAACTACACCACCGAGGAGGATAGGCAGATAAGACTAGACAAATAGGACTATACAGACAGGACTAGACAGACAGGACTACACAGACAGGACTAGGCAGACAGGATTAGACAGACAGGACTAGGCAGAGAGGACATCTTTTATTTCGACATTTTGGTGTGTTTTGACATTTCGGTCATTTTTTACACGAAAGGGGCGAAAAATGTGCTGATAAAGTTTTTGTTTTCTTTTAAAAAAAAATTTTCTTTCTAAAAAAGAAAATAATTTCCCTCAAAAACTTTTAAAAAAATCCCAATTTCACTTTTTTTTTTTTTTACTTGAACAAAGTAATAATTTTGACTGCTCACCTTTTTGTCCCCATAAGTCGATGCGTTAAGAATCGCCTGGGAATCCCAAAAAGCCGCACCAATTGACACCTGTCAAACCCAAAATTCAAACAAACGTCAATGATAATTGTCAGCGTTTGTCTTATTATAAATAAAGAGGAAATCAATGCTAGAGTTATAATTAGGAAATAAAAGTGAATTAAAAGTTAAATTAAAACATGAAAATGGGAAAAAAACATTGAAAAAAACTAAATAATCTTGTGTACTTATGAACTAGACAAATAGGACTAGACAGACAGGACTAGGCAGACAGGACTAGACAAACTAGATTAGACAGACAGGACTAAACAGAGAGAATTGGGCAGATAGGACTAGGTAGATAGGACTAGGCAGACACAGACACTAGACAGACAGGTCTAAACAGACATGGCTATGCAGAGAGGTCTAAACAGACAGGACTAGACTGACAAGACTAGACCGACAGGACTAGCCAGACAGGAGTAGATATACAGCACTAGGCAGAAAGGACTAGACAGAAAGGACTAGACAGGCAGGACTAGATAGACTTTCTAGATAGATTCAAAAATTCAATGTTTGCTTTCAATGTTTACAAATTTGATTTTCAAAGTGGAACTTACAAAAAAAACTGCAATATCGTAAATATTATAACAACATTAAAAAATTAAAGAACAGTTCTACAAAGATCTCCATAATATTTGAAACTAATCCCCAAATTAGTTTTTGAGAAAATTAAGTTTGAAAATTTCAATATTTACAAATTTGATTTTACAGGTGGAATTTACAAAAAATTGCAATATTTGTTGAAATAAATATTAAAATATTGGGATAATTTGCTAAATATTGCAAAACAGTTCTACTAAAATCTCCATACAATTTGAAACAAATCCCCAAATTAGTTTTTGAGTAAATTAAGTTTGAGAAATCCAATATTTATAAATTTGATATTCCAAGTGGAATTTACAAAAAACTACAATGTTCGCTGAAATAAATATTAAAAAATTAAGAAAATTTGGTAAATATTCCGGAACAGTTCTTCTGAGATTGACATTATTCTGACATTCTCCAGAACCAACATCTTTACAAAATTTAATAGATACCCCCAAATTAATTTTTGAGAAAATTATGTTGGAAAATATCATGTTTTTTAAATATCTGTATATTGATATTTCACAATTTCCTGCTACCCAATACTTGAACACGAAATGCCTTAAATTTTTTATGATTTCGGCGACCCAGAAAGATTCTCTATCGACCCCTCTGTGGGTCGCGACCCGTAATTTGCGCGCCACTGGTCTACATGAAACGTTGAAGACTAAGTCTAGTCTAGATAATTAGAGTAGATTATTAAGTTTAGCTTAGATAAAACCTTGCAAAGAAATTCTAGTCTATATAATCTAACAAAATTATTAGAAACCTAGTCTAGATGAAACATTGAAGTTTACAAGTCTAGTTTACCTACAAGATTATTGCAACGGATGAAACATGAATTATTGAAGACCAAGTTTTTTTAGTTTTTTTTTCAATACTCTGTGTTATAAAAAAAGCAACACTAAGAAGGGGTGGGAATTTTTGGACCAAACTTACTAGAAATGTTTAGGTAGTTAAAGGTAGTAATTGATTATAATTTCTTTCAAAATAATCCAGTAGCCAACGCAAAATTGACACTTTTACTTGTTGTTAAAATGTAAATTATCGGGTGTATTTCTTGCGAGATTATGTCGATTTAGATATTGTTTATGATTGCAATTATTCTCTATTTGAGATCTTCTTTGCGTTTTGAGGTTGCGATTACGCTTAGAGTTCGGCAACGTGAAAATGATCGAGGTGAGTGAAATTCAGCAGAGGTCGCATTATTGACTTACGTGAAGGTGGTTTTTCATCCAGAGAAAATGCTATTCGTCTTAACCGTAATCAAATCTCTTAGTACGGTATTATCAAACCTTGATAAGGCCAAGAACGTTGTAGAAGAGGAAATGGGCGGCCAAGACAGACAAGTGTGGTCCAGGGCCGCCAGCTCCGATTAATGGTATTAAGGGACCGATTCGCGAGTACAAGATCAATAGCCGATCAATAGTTTCAAAACGAAGGACGTCCTGTAACCCTTCGTACAGTACACCGACGAATTAGAGCTTTTGGCCTGCAGTCCTATCGAGCACATCTTGTGCTTCCGCTGACGGCTCGTCATCGACAGCAACGTTTCGAGTGGTGTACCTTGCGACTGGATTGGGACGTGGAATGGCACAGTGGTCTTCAGTGACGAAATCCGATTCTGCTTGGAAATGCACGATGGTTGCATGAGGGTCAGACGTAGACGTCTCTGCCGTTTTCTCGTGCCGTTTTCTGTTGAGCGGCATGTGCAACACACATTGAGGGTTATAATGTGGCGTGCTATTGTTTACTGAAAAGGGTCTCAGTTGATATTTAAACGATGCAATATGAATGTCCACTGATACGTTGATGAAGTGGTAGAGCCCCATAATATTCCATTCCTCCAGGAACTGGAGGACCCGATTTTCCAACAGGACAATGCACGTCCCCACATTGCAAGGCATTCTACGGAGAACTTCGAAGAGGCTAACGTCAATATGTTGCCGTGGCCACCCAGATCTCCCGGCCTTTCGTCCATCATGATGGGTAGAAGACTCAAGCATTAGCCCATCCTACATAGATACTAGTTCTCCGGCATGAATTGCAGGTTGCCTGGGATGCAATACCTCATGGAGAAATCGAGAACCTGGTGGAATCCATGTCCAGGAGGGTGCGGGGGTGAGAAACTAATAGAGGTTGCCCAACACATTATTAATAAAAAATGTCTTTTCTTTTGTTAATACATATTTCCTAATTGGTGGCAATGCAGCATTCAATGTAACTATACTCTGTGACATAAAAAATGTATATATATATATATATATATATATATATATATATATATATATATATATATATACAAGATATGAAAGTTACTAAAAAGTAAAATTCGGATAACGTGCGTAGCACAAACCGCATAACAATGCTAAGAAATTGAAAGAAAAACAGAATATAACATCCAACCAAAAGGACAGGAACAACCCTAAACCAGGAACCTAACCTGTGTACAGTGAATAATACAACATCTTCTGTCACTCTTTGGCACACCCCGCTCGAAGATGCGTTGTGTGAGCCGTTTCGCTGCGTCAAAGCAAGTGACAAGAAACGGTCAAGACCAAAAAATGTCAGGGGCTGAAGGCCGGCAGTTCTTAATAAAAGCGACTGAAAACTAGTTGAAGAGCATTATTCACTGACTATAACTTAACGTCCGAATCTATCGATAATTATTCTAGTTATTAAATATCTGATGACACGGATGCATTTATAGATACAAACCTAGACAAACTGACGAATGGCCAACACGGCCGCCATCATATACTGACACGAGACCGTCGCCACTGTTAACTACTCGCCGGTGAAATGAACGTCTAGGTAGTGGAGCGCGCCTATCCGGAAGTCTCCCTCTCTGTGGCATCGTGAAACAGAGAGTGTGAAAGTGATCCCTGCACACTATACGTTTGCACAAGAAACTCGGAGATCAATTATATGTTGACAACAACAGCTCTTATGCATGCACAGTGCACGTCACTTCCAAAGTTTTGGAAGTGACGTGCACTGTGCATGCATAAGAGCTGTTGTTGTCAACATATAATTGATCTCCGAGTTTCTTGTGCAAACGTATAGTGTGCAGGGATCACTTTCACACTCTCTGTTTCACGATGCCACAGAGAGGGAGACTTCCGGATAGGCGCGCTCCACTACCTAGACGTTCATTTCACCGGCGAGTAGTTAACAGTGGCGACGGTCTCGTGTCAGTATATGATGGCGGCCGTGTTGGCCATTCGTCAGTTTGTCTAGGTTTGTATCTATAAAATTTTGGAAGTGACGTGCACTGTGCATGCATAAGAGCTGTTGTTGTCAACATATAATTGATCTCCGAGTTTCTTGTGCAAACGTATAGTGTGCAGGGATCACTTTCACACTCTGTTTCACGATGCCACAGAGAGGGAGACTTCCGGATAGGCGCGCTCCACTACCTAGACGTTCATTTCACCGGCGAGTAGTTAACAGTGGCGACGGTCTCGTGTCAGTATATGATGGCGGCCGTGTTGGCCATTCGTCAGTTTGTCTAGGTTTGTATCTATAAAATTTTGGAAGTGACGTGCACTGTGCATGCATAAGAGCTGTTGTTGTCAACATATAATTGATCTCCGAGTTTCTTGTGCAAACGTATAGTGTGCAGGGATCACTTTCACACTCTCTGTTTCACGATGCCACAGAGAGGGAGACTTCCGGATAGGCGCGCTCCACTACCTAGACGTTCATTTCACCGGCGAGTAGTTAACAGTGGCGACGGTCTCGTGTCAGTATATGATGGCGGCCGTGTTGGCCATTCGTCAGTTTGTCTAGGTTTGTATCTATAAATTTTGGAAGTGACGTGCACTGTGCATGCATAAGAGCTGTTGTTGTCAACATATAATTGATCTCCGAGTTTCTTGTGCAAACGTATAGTGTGCAGGGATCACTTTCACACTCTCTGTTTCACGATGCCACAGAGAGGGAGACTTCCGGATAGGCGCGCTCCACTACCTAGACGTTCATTTCACCGGCGAGTAGTTAACAGTGGCGACGGTCTCGTGTCAGTATATGATGGCGGCCGTGTTGGCCATTCGTCAGTTTGTCTAGGTTTGTATCTATAAATGCATCCGTGTCATCAGATATTTAATAACTAGAATAATTATCGATAGATTCGGACGTTAAGTTATAGTCAGTGAATAATGCTCTTCAACTAGTTTTCAGTCGCTTTTATTAAGAACTGCCGGCCTTCAGCCCCTGACATTTTTTGGTCTTGACCGTTTCTTGTCACTTGCTTTGACGCAGCGAAACGGCTCACACAACGCATCTTCGAGCGGGGTGTGCCAAAGAGTGACAGAAGATGTTGTATTATTCACTGTACACAGGTTAGGTTCCTGGTTTAGGGTTGTTCCTGTCCTTTTGGTTGGATGTTATATTCTGTTTTTCTTTTATATATATATATATATATATATATATATATATATAATATATATATATATATATATATATATATATATATATATATATATATATATTCAAATATATTTCTTTGAAATTCAAACCGTTGACTAGTAAAACATTTCTGCCAAGTTTGGTCAAAAAATTCCTACCCCTTCTGGAATTACATATTTTATGTCACAGAGTATAGTTACATTGAATGCTGCATTCCCACCAAATAGGAAATGCAGCATTCAATGTCTCGTTCACTATTATTGTATTTATGTGCCATACTTATATCCCATTTGGAGACTATTATAATAATCGTTTATTATATCCATTGCTGAAATTGACTCTCAGCTCATTGCGTTGTTGCAAACGGAAGTAACAATTTTTTTTAACAAGTTTCCAAGCTTGAATCAATCAAATATTTCGATTTAGAAAAATCTTGTCAGTAGGTTTATTGAAAAAATTATACCCATATATTACCCAAACGAATACCCCTTGGTATGAATAAATTATTTTAATTCATCCAAACTTTCATTCTGATTTATTAGGTTGCTTTTAATAAATTTTAAAGACACACACAATAGTCTGAAATCCCAAAAAGCTGGCCAAAATTTAAAAAAATTAAGATTATATTTTGTTAATTTTTTATGTTTTAATGGTTAAAGTAGGGTTGTGTGCTTTCGATATGAGGGTTAATAAGGCTTTTGCTGGTGTACCTGAGTCTGGATATAAATTTAAAGTAGGGCAATTTCGCGCGACATTTCATGTTCGAGTGTTTGTCAAACAGTGCGGAGTGAAATAATTTATATTATATTCAAACCAGAAAAATGGATTCTTCTTAAGAGGGTATATAGAATTTAACTGTGTTTTCAAATTTGTTTTATTTTATTAACATCAAAGCAAAAAAAATGGTTAAATTCGCGTACGGCGGCTATGTCATTAACGGGACAGTGCTATGAAAATGTTTTCTAAAATGGTGGATGCTGCATGAGGCGGCTGAACTGACTAACAGAACTTTATTCGTTTATTTTTTCTCTTTTCGACACTCTTCATTTATCTTATCTGCAGCCATTTTCAATACAATTGCTTGTCTATATTGAAAATAAAAATTACAAAACATGGCGTCTAAAAAAAAGATGCAGAACTAGTAAACGAAAGAAAAACAACATTCAAGCAGAATTTCGAAAAGAATTAGGGCTAATAGTTGCCAAGCCTAAGCAACGTTATGGAACTTCTAATGATGATAATACTGCTAGGCGCTTTTTGATAATTCAAGTATTTCTGCCAAAATCACTGAAGTTAATGAAGATATAATAAAACGTTTCCACGTAATATAACAAGTTATTTCCAGTTAGGGCTTCACACGAGGCGAGATAGAGCGAGAGTTTCAAAAATCTCGTCTCGCTCTCGTTTGTTGTGTAAAAAAATACTCTCGTCTCAGTCTCGCTCCCGCTCTCGCTCTCGTAACCGTTAGTCTCGTCTCGCTCTCGCTCTCGTAACCGTTTGTCTTGTCTCGCTCTCGTTACCGTTTGTCTCGCCTCGTCTAATCTCGCAAAATATCGTTCTTGCTAGAATTTATTGTTAAGATAGTCCAAAACGTGGTAATCATTCATTTTATTGTAAACTAATCACTGTCTCTTTACATACATTTTCTATTTGGTTACTCTTAATATCTTCTAATTTCGCTTTGTTCCATCCACATGAAAATGTAGCGATAACACACCATAAATATCTGTTTATATAAACCATTTATTTTGTTGACGATTTAAAATTAATAATAAAAAAAACATAATTTGAAATTGTCTCTACTCTACTCTTTTAATTGTTATTGTTATACATATAATGAAATGTAACTTGCCCGACCCCGCAGTTCAGATTTATGCAAGAAAATATTACGGCTGCCCGGGATTAGAAACGAGACTCTCGTGTCTCGCGAGAACGAGACCACATGCGTTCTCGCTCTCGCGAGAGCGAGACCACATACGTTTTCGCTCTCGCGAGAGTGAGGCCACATGCGGTCTCGTCTCGTTCTCGTCTTGCTTTTACGGGAAGGGACGAGACGAGACAGGACAAATATCATTGTCGTGTGAAGCCCTATTTCCAGTGGTTTTGAAATTGATGTAAATAAATTTAAAAATTACGCTGTTAACACTGCAAGAAAAGTTGTTGAATTAATTGTACTCGTGATACTACATACAACAGTTCATAAATTTTAATTCACGGGAATAGGATTATTGAGTCATCATGGCTTCCATTCGGGCAATTACCGAAGAAATATAAGAAACGTGCAATAAATGTATAAAAAAAAATCGAGAAAATTTTGCTACCACAATGTAGTCGTCAAAAAAACACGGAAGACGTTTTTAATAGGCTCTTTCTTGATTTCATCAGATCCTAAAAGTCGTTTTTTCTGGAATTATCGAATTATTTTCAGAAATTACAGCTCCAATTTTGAAATCAGATACATGTGATGGTGATTAATAATTTTAACGCTTTTACATTCAATTTTCATCAATTATTTTGTGTTCTATTTATTCCCTTTTTATTGTCTCAATTCAAAGAACCAAATTCCATGAAACAGTAAGTTTTAAGTAAAAATGAAACAGTGTTTTTCTAGACAAAATCAACAATTAGCTAATCAGTTGATCATTTCTCAATTTTGTTTCGTGATCAGCGGCTTCTAAAATCCCCAAATCCGAAGTACCAACAAAATTTAACGCTTTTTTTCAAACAATTATCCGCCATATTGCATGCGCTATTTTTAATTTCGAAATTTCGAATTCAGTTTCTTGATCAGCGACCTTAAATAAGGGAGGAGATACAAAAATCACAATATTTGAACGAATCCTTCATATTTCGGGCAGCTTTTCGGGATTCAGACCACTGTGAGGCCGTGACACATCAATCCTTTTAAGAATGAAACACGGGTCTTTTCTTAAAAAATTATATTTGCAATATATATGTATACATTTAGTAAACTAATTGTAAGTTATGTCTAGGGCAACCAAAAATATGCAAATGCATATATTTTCCCATTCTACTTATAAAAGAATGGAGTAGACAGAAATGTGTTTCTGACTAAACTATGAATTTAGAGCTCTATTCGTAAAGGCATATTTTTGCATATTTCACCTATAAGAGCATAAATTGCATATTGGCTATGATAAGACATATTTCGAAATAACTACATATTTTTGGTGCATATTATATTCAATTTGGTTAATATATTTATATTCATTGATCTGCTTTTTGTCGGAAATCTCTAGACGCGTATTAAATACTGCAGTGCTACAAGGCAAATCATAGCACTATTGCAAGACTGATGATTCAATAAAAATTTTGGGTGAAAGTTTCAATCGAGATTCGGTTTTACTCTTTATATCAGATGTCGCTCCGTACGTGGTAAAAGCAGCTCAGACCATACAAACAAAAAACTTTTTAGCCAAAAGTGACACATCTGACTTGCCTTGCACAGGGACTTCATGAGTTCAGAATTTGTGGACAAATTCTAGGAATTTATACTAGCGTCGATCGTCTAATACAGCGTTTCTCAACTTTTTTTTGGCCCGCGGACCAGTAAAATTTGTAAAAAAAATTGGCGGACCAGTGAAATTTTTTTAAGAACAAAATTTTACTTGGTATTAAAGAAATATTACATAAGTGAATTGTAACATTTTTGCCGATAGAGTCAGCTGACAGGTGTCTGCGCGCCGCGCTCGCGCGCACTTAAGTATTTCGGGAATTTTTCTTCAGTGTCGTACTAATCATAAATTACAAAATTCAATTACAGAATTAAAATTAGTTTAAGATATTTGTATTTCGTAATTTTATAAATTAAAATTTAGTTATTATTATTTGTTTTTTTTTTATAAGTAAATTTTTTTCGCGGATAGAAAAAATTGTCCGCGGACTAGTAAATTTTTTCCGCGGACCACTGGTGGTCCGCCGGACCAGCGGTTGAGAATAGCTTGTCTAATAGCCAATGTAAAAAAGTATTTTTGAAATCACCGTCAAGGGTAACCATTTTGATTTATTTGGCACCTGGCGTCGCACTTAGCAGCACTTAGCAGAAAGAGACGGTGAAATAAAATTTGATTTAATTTTCATTGCCTCAAATTATGGATTCCTTAGCCCATCAATAAATTTGCTTGAAACGTCTGGGCTACTGCTTGCTAAACAGATTGAGGTAATAGAACATGCTCAGGATGTAATTAATGGCGTTAACGGCGAAGCAGCTAACTTTGTGAAAAAAAACTCGTTATTTCAAAAAATTATGGTTTTCCATTAAGAAGGAAATTGTCTAGGTCTAGAGATTTGTCTAGAGGTTCTACAACAATAGACAATAAATATAGTATTATTGAAGCAATGGCATTTAAATTTGCGCCTATAAGTTCGGTTGATGTGGAACGAAGTCTGATCAAACGATCAAACAGGAATAGATTTCTTACAGAACTTAATTGAAATGTTTGTCATTTATTGTAATAAAAATTAAAAAATTTGCAATTTAAAAAAAAATTGAAATTTAAATTATATTGAAGATTAGCTGTATTTGTCTTTTGTATTTATGTTTTCGTACCTAGAATTTAACTCTTTTTCATATATTTTATTTCAGATTTAACAGCATATATTTTTAATTTTATAGAGCATATTTTCATTTTTATAGAGCATATTTTAACTTTCATTTTGCATATTTTAAGTGCTTAAAGTACTTTTTTAAGAGCATATTTTTGGTTGCCCTAGACTTATGTGTATATGTTATATAATAACACGGGTTATACTGACGAAGTTAACTTAGTTAACCAAATGTATATGTCGTAGTCGTATAGTGAAATCAGTCAAATTGTGTAAAACTGAGCTATTCCATGATCTGTCGGCAGTTCGTGTAGTTCATCTAATTCGTGCAGCTCATGAAATCGTTGACTTTATGAGGCACTTGTTTAACTGAAATTTACACTATCTTACCTACTTACCGATTCGACATTTCAAGTAATGCCTAAGTGTCATCTGATAGTATAAAGCTAGTTTTCTTATTTATTAGACCTTTCTATTAGAGATATAAATAAAGGAACATATTTGAGGTGGTTTTATGAAGTAGCCAGTCATATCGAGTAGTAGAATACACGAACTGTCGGCAGATCATGCAATGACTCGGTTTTACACAATTGGACGGATTTCACTATATGACTACGACATAATATTTATGTTGCAAATATATTTTTTTAAGAAAAGACCCAAGTGTTTCATTTTTAGTATAAAATCTTCAAACTCAACAAATCCAATACATTCAATCGTATTAACTTAATTTGTTGAAACAGAAGACATTTTTAGTGTTTTAGTGACATATTCTTAAAACAAATAAAGACATGATTTGTCATTTTGTTATTAAAAACTTTCCGCTACCAAAACTTTGAGAAAAGGTACTCTCTACCTTTATTCTTTATGCAATAATAATTTGTATATTTTTTATCTCCTTGAGAAAGTTTGCTATGCAGGAATTACTGAAATAAATATAATCATTTCTTTAGAGAATTCACATATAAAAACGTTTACTTCGTTATAAATAATAACGTAACAACGCAATTTATTCCCATTGAAATTTAATTATTTAATATATAATATTTTATCAACATGCATAAAAATTAACTCCAGGTAAATGCTTCAGATTTTCACCCCCTTATAAAAGATATGTTTATTTTTAATTTAATTAACATGTGACCTATATACTATGCATTTAATTAAGTTTAATACTACTAACTTTATTAAACGCCTCTGTATAAGTACACTGTATGAATTATTTTACAATAGAATATTAAAGAACGAGTTCAATAAGCGCGATTTTTCAGCACGCATCCATGTTTACACTAATGACATGTGCTATTTTTTCTAATTTGTGCCCTTTTATGGCATTTCTAAATAAAAAAAATCGCCGATACATGAGAAAATTGTATCGCACTCGGCGAGCCATTAACAAACCCATATGAGTGCTTTAATCACTTCATTATAGACGAAAAATAGAAAAAATATTTACAAAGGAATTGATTAAAGAAAAATTATCTCTATATTACTGTATCTCTAAATTAAGTACTAATTAATTTAGAGATGTTATTATTGATTCCGTTTCTTTTTATAATTGTTCTAAAGAAATATTTGGGGTTTAAATAGTTAAACCATTTTTTTTTTGTTCAATTTATTGATAAAATACTCATTATATTAATTAATTATATATTACATTAATAAATGAAGTTATTTTTATGAACAACTCATTTAATAAATTATTAAACACAATGAGTAAAGGCCGTTTCCTTTGATTATTAATAAGTGGGAAGACAGGGTAAGACTTGATTAACAAATTAAACGCAGCGTTAAATTATTCAACATAAAGATGTATTAAAGTTTAAGATGATTCTCCTGACTGTGGTTTACGTAATCGTCGTAAATTAAGTGCATGTCGCAAGTGCACTTAAATTTAAATATAAACATAGTTTTGATGATGTAATTACATGTTGCAAACCGTGCAATTTGTACAAGTAAAATTGTTAATGCGTTATAGCCGAAATAATTGATATTTAAATAGTGAAATTAATTATTATTATTATTATCATTTATAAATAGTAAATCCTTTTACCAAAGCGACTAATAATATATTGTTAGCGATATTTTATTATCTAAATTAATATAAAGAAGAAACTGAGAAAAACTAGAAAAATATTATAGGTACCTATATAGTTATAGAGACAGTACCAAATGGACAATACAGGTACATATAGATTAGATATAAAATAGACAAGGAGACACAGACTAGTAAATTAAATATTACCGAAAAAGTAACATATTTCAAAATATAAAATATAAAAGTAACATATAATAGTAAAAAGTAACATATAAAAGTAACATATTTTCAAAAACTTTTTACCGAAAAAGTAACATATTTCAAAAAGCAGTACGAGGCAGAAAATATCTCTTCTAGACACCACACACAAACAAGACGTAATATCTAATAGTGTTATATAAGAAAGCATAATGGTATAAATTAAATTAAAATTAAGTATAAAACTATTCATCAAATACAGCTTAGCATTCTTTATAGCGTATTGCATTCTATATCGGGCACTTTATTCTACGTCCGACCAGGTCCCCTGTTTCAATTTCTACTAGGGATATATCACTCGACTTATGTAGATCCTTTTCACATGGATTCACATGGGCCCTGTTGGGAATTAGTCATTTAGAATGAAGTTGGCTGGTTAAAACACATTTAGGGACACTCGAGAAAATTAAGAAAAAACGAAATTACTTTCTGAACAACACAATAAGAAGACATTTGGCGAATAACTTAAATATGGTTAAAAAGTTCATGTGGCTTCTATCAGTAGTTTTACACATAATATCTATACCTACCTATAATACAATGAATCCATTTAGTTAGATGTTGAATCAAGCAAATCAATAATAAATAAATAGTATCAACAACAACAGTTTAATAAATTAATAAATAGTATTAATAAATAGCATTAATAGCATTAATAACAGTTAATTATCCCAATCTTAATTAATCTGTGCATTAGCTCAGGTGCATTTAATAATAAGAAGCATTCAAAAAACAATGCTACTTCTGCGAGATACCCTCAAGCCGCAATCTACTTAGCAATTTTTGTTTTAACTTGTACCACTTACTTGCGTTCATTTATCCCTCCTTTTCATTTATCCACCTATTTTCCAGTTTGTTATTAACGGCCGTGTAATGTATGTGTTTGATGCGTCGTAAATTGGAATTGAATTTCTTGTTCGCGTCATAAACGCGGTATTTATTGCTTTATAATGGATATTTATAGTGATGGGTACTATACCAGTTTACTTGCGCTTTGTACGTGTTGGGAATTATTTATTCTGGACAGTTCGTGGTTGTACTTCAAAAAGTGTCTGCTAAATCACCGACTTGAATTACTGAACATTTTTATGATAAATGTCGTTTCCTTTTTTTTATAAAAATAAGAATTTTTTATACAAATTAGAATAAGTTCTTTAATTTAGCTTTATGCAATACTAAAAAACGAACAAGCTAATTAATAGTAATATATTAATTATAGTTAATTTTAATATAATGTTATTCCATTAGGACAAACCCTATATGTATTCAATAGTATAGAATGTATGTACGTTTCTAATTCAGTAGATGTGAGTAATTTATCCAACCAAGACTAACTAACCTCATGTAAATTTATATAGAGAGAGAACATATTTATTGTATGCTTTATACAAACGGCTATCGACTAGTTATATATTTTTCTATACTTGAATAGTCTCTCTAATCTGTTTTATAAATACAGATAATCCAATGTAAATAAGCATATCGATATATTGGTGATTTGTATTCATCTACTGCAGGATTTCACAAGGAAGCAATTTGCCCGTCCCAAAGTTGGCCAATTTAAGTATTTACCATGCTAATTAGATAATGCCAATAATGTTGCAATTGGCGATATTTTTGCGGAACTATCGAAATTGTTTAATATATTGGAAAATCAATTTAATACTACTATTATTTTTTGAAAATTAGAATATAGTTAAATAAACTAGAATAGTCTATTTGTAATTTGCAAATATATTTGTAAATATCTGAATAGCTTGGTCCAAGCTGTTTAGAAATCCAAACTTGAGTATATTTGCTCATAAATCAAAAACAGTTTGCGACAAACTAAAATAGTTAACAAAAGTTTATCTTGTATTAATTAAAAAATTTGACTAGTCTGTCTAGAAATTGAAATTTGAGTTTTTTTGTTAAAAAATCATGAACAAATTGAGGGATGTTGAAATGGTTAGTCCTCATTTGCATCTCTGTAATATGTCAATGTCTATAGAAAAGTTCAAAATTATGTTTGCCGGTTGATGCATCTTAAACAAATTTAGACAATCTTGCATGGTCAGTATAAATTTATTTGCCTCGTCTAGCAATGTCTAGAAATTCTAATTTGAGTTTGTTTGTTAATAAAACAAGAACTAGTGACAAACTACTACATATGTAAATATGGTATAAGTTTATTTGTGTGTAATTTGAAAATTTGACTAGTCTCAACCAGAAACTCATATTAACAATCGTATTTATAATTTGTTAATAAATCAAGAACAAATTAAGACAAACCAGAATAGCTAGTGCTAGTTTGTGTTCTTATAATTTGGTAATATGTCTGGTATGAGCATATTTTTTCAGTTTACCAATCGATGCATCAAGAAAAAATTGAGACAAACAAGAATAGTTTGTGCATATTTGTATCTATAATTTGTAAATTGGTCTGTCTAAATATTCAAATTAAGTTTTCTGGTGATAAATTAAAAACAAGTTAAGATGAACTAGAACAGTGATGAGAAATTGTAATTTGAAAATTTAATTTATCAAAATTGATTTAAATTTTGTTTTCTAGTAAATCAAGATCAAATTGAGACTTGTTTGTCTCAATTTGATCTTGATTTAATAAATATTTAACCCACGTTTACTACTTTGTATTTTACCAGTATATCGTTACTTAAAAAAATCAAATTTGAGTCTGCCTATTAATAGAACTAGAAAAATTCATGCAAATTTGTTCATCGTTAACGTTAATTTTGTGTGGTGTGATCTAAAAATGGTTGATAAACATTGATCTAATCTAATCAATGAAGAATAACTACACTTAAATATATCTTGCTGACATTGTCATCATCATCATATGGCGCTACAGCCCAAATCGAGCCTTGGCCTCCTGGATCTTACCCTCCTTTCCAGTCTGTCCGTCGCCGTTCTCCTGCACGCTCTTATGTCCAATATTTGGTGTGCATCTTTTCTCATCTCGCCCTCCCAGTCCAACCTTGGCCTCTCTACCGGTCGCCCACCTTGAATTTTTGCGTTTAGCACTCTCTTTGGGAGTCGCGAATCGTCCATCCTCAGCACGTGTCGTACCCATTGCAGCCTTTGCAGCTTTATAAATGTGGGTATGGGCGGCTCTTTCTATATCTCATAGAGCTCGTTATTGCGTCTGGGCCTTCGTATATTGCCATCCATGATCGGTCCCAGTATTCAGTACTTTGCACTCGAAGATGTCTACTGCGCTCTTTGCTTTCTCTGTCATAATCCAGGTTTCACTGCAGTAGCACGCGATGGGTCTTATGATGGTCGTTTTGTATATTCGGCTCAGTTCTTCGGTGGACGCTATTTGATTATAGTATTCCCAACATTGCGAAGTAAGCTCTGTTGGCCGCGGCAGAATTCCCTGTCCCGTCCCTGTTAATCTCTACTCCCTACTACTCCATCTTATATTCAGATTTTTTTACTGTCTCAATGTCATCCTGGAGCCGAATGTCTGGACCGTCATTGTCTTTGTTTTGCTAATGTCTATTTCGAGCCCGAACTGTGTATGTGTCTGTTGTGCCATATCGACCCTTCTGCTCATTATGTTGATATCTCATTATATTATGAGGAGATTGTCTCTGCCCACTCCAATTTGCCTTATGACATACTCTAACGTGAAGTTGAAGAGTGTGCGTGGCAGCCCATCTCCCTGCTCCAAATCTTTCGTTATTTTAAATGGATCCTTTAGCTGGTTTTGGAACCGTATTACGGCCTCTGATTTGCCCATTTTTGCTTTGATCATTCCTATCAGCTTAGTCGGTATATTTAGTTACTGCAATATTTGGTAGAGGCTGTTGGGGTTAACAGATGCTTGTTTGTCGTCTAGTGATAGCCCTCGCCTGAAGCTTGCTTGGTATTCTCCGATGAGCCTCTCTGCGTGTGGTTGTAGGAGCTTATTGATGATGTAGGTAAGTACGCCGTACACAACGGACTAATTCCGCGGTAGTCGCATTTTAGCTTGTCTCCTTTTTTGTATGAGTTATAATTACTTTAATTGATAATAATTACTTTTCGCATGTCGCTTGGTAATAGCACTTCTTCTCATATTTTTATTATTAGGGAATGGATTTCTTGCGTTAGGCGTTGGCCGCCTAGTTTATACCCCTCCGCTGGTATACTATCAATTCCCGGTACTTTGTTCCTTTGACGTCGTGCTTCCTAACTAATTTTTCCAATCAATAGTAACTAGTTCTAAGTGGACTTGTATACCTATAAATTGATAACCCTATTTAGCCTATACATTTGTTAGAATTGGGAGTAAACAGCCTTATTGTGCTTATACCTTGATTACCTTATTTTGTCTATCTAACATATTTAATCATGACTAACCAGTCTAATAGTAGACTCGAATACCGGTATGATCTTTTTCTGTGGGTCTAATTTATCGAACGAAATATAACTAGACTTATTTATAGTGATATCTAGACTTATTCAAAGGTAAAACATTTGCGTGAGTATACTAGACATGTTTCTAAATAAAGATTAAGATTGATTGTTTTAGTTTATTGTTTACTCTTAAGATATATAAAAGTGTGATGTAACAATGATGAAAAAGATTAGATAGTCAGCTCTATATGGACTCTATGAGTCCGGATAATGTTGAGCGTGATGAGTTGGACATATTAGTGATATTTAAGAGGCAAAATCTGATATAAAAGACTGGAATTAAAATAGAAACAGAGCATAATTTATATTTGGAATGACAAACAAGTGCCTCTTCAACAAAACCAAATAAAGTCATTACGTAATAAGGGGCCATCCATAAATTACGTCACAGATTTAGTGGAGGTAGGGCGTCAATGAAGGGGGTCAATGCAGGGGGTCAACATTGTGTGACATGGGGTGGGAGAAATCATAAATTTCGTGAAGTCATATTTCAAAATTTTAAATATTAAAAGGCGAAACTTTAACTATAAACGAAAAACTTAAAAATATTCCATCTGTATGATCATAAGGTTGAAATTGTTTCACTTGATGATCGACGTCGCACTGAAATTATAATGAGCTGCAAAACATTGGACGACTGTCAGTCGATTCTACATCAGACTTCTTCCTAGACGAGTCAATACAGAGGAAGGAAAAATACACGTCGTCAAGTGTTTCGGTTAAACTTTGCAAACCCAACTTTACGCTACATTTAAAGCATAAAAAATGCGAATTCTGTACTGGTACGATAAAAAACCTTAAATCTTTAGCTTCAATTTTGGGACCTGAACAGGTATCTTTTTACCGATGGATGAAAAGCACTCCTGCAATTAGGTATTATCGCAGCAAATGCTCAAGCACAAATATCAAAACACCTTCATTATCGCGTAAAATTACCGGACCATGACTCGTGGTCGCTGAAAAACATAAACTTATTCCATCTGTTTATGCAAGTATATAATAAAGAAAGGTGATGAAGGGACACTTGAAGTTGTAACAAAGTGGAAAGCATTCTTCTTCGAATGCAGACTCACGCCACGGACATACATAGACTTTCTGAACTACCTACTTTCAAAAACTTTATGAGAGCTCGACAAGGTTTTGTAAAACCTTTATTTATTTTTACTTGCTATGGTGGTCCCGACGAAAATCCACGATACGAGCGAGTGATAGTTTCAGCTGTACAACATTTTAAAGATTTTAGCTTGAATGCTATTTACATTGCACACATGTCCCAGGAAGAAATGCTTTCAACTGTGTCGAACGACGAATGGCGCCTCTTAGTCGCGAACTTATTGGTGTTGTATTAAAGCATAACAATTTCAGTTCACATCTAGGTTCCAGTAATCGAACTTCTGACTTGGAGAATGGAACTTTGAGAGTGCAAGTATGATGCTGGCTAATATTTGGAACCAGTTGATTATTGGCGATTTTCCTGTCGTTGCCGAATACTTGGTGCCAAACTGGCTAAGATATCTTGTATGTGAATCACAATATTTTTAACAAATAGTAAAATGCAAGGTTGTCCCATGTTGCAGTGTGCGACGATCTAGCTTTTGGTGACTATTATGAGAGGGGTTTTTACCCCCACCTGTTTTGATTAAACAGATGTCAGATGGGTATGTAACCGTAGAAAAGATAAAAGATAACTCAGAAGGTAAATTGCGGTGCACTGTTCATACAACTATCTTTGGATCTCCGAGCGTCAAAGCATTTGAAGCGAGTTCCGTACGATAGCTATTGCCCCAGTGTCCAGGCATACTTGTTTAATCGATCGTGTGGCTTGTGTGGTCTATAGTTGTCATCATACAAATACAGATACAAATCACATAAGAGGCAACAAGAAATTTTGCCCATCGTGAAGATTCGTCCTCAAAGAATGCTAGACGAGCCAGAAAAAATATTTTTTTGATAAACGATGACGATGATGCTATAAGGTTGGATGAATTAGAAGTTGATACAACGAATTTTCCTGATATTAACAACCAAAATGAGAACGAAGGGCCTGCTATTCCAGATATAAATAATATTAAGGTGTGGGTTCAAAGTCTATAGACACAAGATGATTAAGATGTGTATGTTTTATTAATTTAATTAATCGTTTATCATTCGTCAATTAATTTTATCAAAAGTTCGATTTGCGTGTTGCGTTCAAAAAATCATGAAATTCATGTGAAGTAATTTATGGATGGCCCCTAAGAATAAGTAAGAACATTATTATTACAATAGAAATCACAACTATGTTTATTCGAAATTCAATAGTTTCAAATATATTGCAATATCACGTATATTGAGAACTGAAGAAATAACAAATGTCTCCAATTAAAGACATATACAGACCCAATAAAAAATGCTTGAATATAGTATGTTAAAAGCATTTTAATATTATGTATATTTATTACCCTTTACGGGTTTATAAATTGATTCCAAAATTTACATATTTACATATATAACTAAAACTAACATAGTACATAATCTAAATAAAAGTAATACTAGAAATAATAATAAAAAGAGAAAAATAAAAAAAAAATAAAAAAAAAAGAAACATATGCTGTCCAAACTAAAAACAAAAAAGAAAGTCACTAAATTCCTATCCCTAAACCGATTACAAGCTTCCCGTTCCACATATTGTTCTTCTTCTCTCCTCAACTTTCTTCATCCAATCTATCCCTCTTCCATCCTCGTTTAAAATATCTTCTCTACACCCATCTCTTTCTCTCATTTCTGAACATTCGTTCAGCAAGTGCTCTATTGTCTCCTTGTTTTCTCCACACAGCCTGCATACTCTATTCCTATCCTCCATCAAAAATTTATTCTCTTTCTCTTTATTTCCACATCTGAATCTTGCCATTGCCACTCTCTCTTTTCTACTTTCTCTTCCTAGGTACTTTGGCAGTTCTTCCGTTATTATTTTTTCATATTTCGCACTGTAAATAGACTCCCTAATTCTTGCTCTCCTTTCTTGCCTTGCACATCTCTATCTCTCTGGACTAGTTCCTCTGTCATTACTCTGCCTCTCTCTCTCTCATTCTTTGTATCTCCGCTCCTGCATATCCGTTTCTTTCTAGATATGCCTCCCTCTCTTTCCACACCCCCTTTCCTATTTCTTTCCTTTTTTCTTTGAGGCACTCTTGCAGAATTCTGCACTCTCCTCTCTCTATCACTTCCTCCTCAAAACTTATTGCTCTTTTTCCTGCTTCTATTCCTATTCCATCTCTCTTTGATTCCTCCATCACTATATACCCCGGAGTCTCTCTACCTAGTCCTAGCACCCATTTCAAATATTTTTATTGCACCCTTTCCAGCCCTTCTTGCTCACTCCATCCCCATATTTCCGCTCCATACATACATTTCACCATACATTTCACCAGGCTATCAAACATCATCACTCTCCTTCTATATTCGTGTCCAAATTTTCTCTCTCCTATTCCCCATACCGCTCCTAGTATTTTATTAGCTTTCTTTACTAGCTCTCTCACGTGTGCCGTTTCAGTATTTCTGTCATTAAACACGTACCCTAGGTATTTAAATTCTTTTACTTCTTCAATTTTCTCCTTCCCCCATCCCCACTCAATTAATCTTCTCCTGCCACCCCCTTTTCTAAACACCATCATCTTGGACTTCTCCCCATTCACTGTCAGATTTTTCCTCCTCATATATTTCTCCACGTTTCTTATCATTTCTTTCATCCCTTTCTCGTCTCTCGCTAGCACCACCAAATCGTTCGCGTAGGCTAGGGACCACACTTTTTCTTTGCCCACCACAACCCCACTCGTCTGCGCTTTGCTGAGCATCTCCTCTATATCTCCAATAAATGCTGCAAACAGGCTGGCGCTTAGTGGGCAGCCTTGTCTCACTCTCTTATGAGTATTTAAACTTTCGCTCACCCTTTCACAGACTCTCACTTTACTTATTGTTTCTTCATAAATCTCTTCTAATTTTTATATCAGATGCTCCTTTATCCTTTTCTTTCTCAGGCTTTCCCACAGTGCCTATCTTGCCACATTATCAAAGGGCGCCTTCAGGTCCACAAATAATGCATACATCTTGCCACCCCTCTTTTTTATCTCATTCCCTACTATGTGATTCAAGATGTATACATTGTCCATGGTCCCTCTCCCTTTCCTAAATCCCGCCTGTCCGTCTGGTATCACACCCCGCTCCTTCAGTTCCTTCGTCAATCTCTCTTCCACAATCATTGCATATATCTTATATGCCGTGTTGAGCATGGTGATCCCCTATAATTACTTGCTGTTTCCCTTTCTGCTTTCTTATATATGGGGCATATTATCCCCTCTTTCCACTCCTGTGGGAAGCCCTCTCCCTTCCACACTCCATTCATTATCTCTAACAGCCTGTCAGCTTCCCTTTCAGTTCCATATATTCACGATTCATTCTGTATACCGTCGCCTTTTTCTTTTTCAATTTACACAGTTGTTCTAATTCTTCTCTTTTTATCTCATCTATTTCTCCCACCCTGTGTTGACTCTTTTTCTTTTCTTGTCTGATTTCATCACCACCCAGCAGCTCACTGAAGTACTTTCTCCATTCCTCCATAGTAATTCTATTACTCACTCTTTCTACTTTTTTCTTTCTTTCGTTATTTATGTATTTCTATACCTCTTCTTCTTCGTCTTTATGCCTTTCATCTTTAGTTCTTCTTCCACCCATTTCTTTTGCTTCTTCTCTTTGCATACTAATTTGTACCTCTTGCGTGCTCTCTTGTACTCTTCATTACTTGCTTTTCCTCTTTTCAAATTTCTTAATTTCTTTCTTACTGCTTGGTTCCCTTCCCTGCATTCTTTATCCCACCACTCGTTTTTCCAAGACCCCACCTTCACTCTTGTCACTTTGTTTTCTGTTGCATTTTTTACGTGATCACCCAGTTCTTTCACTTTCTCGTTTATCCCTTCCTCTTCGTATCTAGCCTCCCTAAGTCTTGTTCTATAATTTTCTATTCCTTCTTCCGTCCAGATATTCTTCACAATTTTTCTTCTAACATCCTTCTCACTTCTTCTATCTTTCTCTCTTCATTTTGTCTTCACTTCCAATGGCATATGATCCGACTCCACTTTTTCTCCCACCTTGAATTCTTCTATTTCATCCCATGCTTCTTCATTTACCATAACATAGTCAATAACTGTCTCCCCTCTTGGTCCGATATATGTTCACTCCCCTTTCTCATCTCCTATGCTGTTTCCATTAAGTAGTGGGACATACTTAATGGAAACAGCATAGGAGATGAGAAAGGGGAGTACACATATACCTCTTTCTTCTACTAAACTAATCAGTAGTCTCCCTTCGGCGTTTTCTGTTGCATCTTTTGCTGGTCTTCTTTCTATTGTTGTTTGTCTTCTATCCGTATTCCTTTTTCCCCAATTTTTGCGTTAAAATACCCCCCATTCACCAGAGTTCCCTCGTCTTGCTGTTTTACACGCTCTTCTATCATTCTCTTCGTTTCTTTCATACTTCTGCTGTATATTGTTATAATTCTCCATTTTATCTGTCTATTATTCACCGTTCTTTCCATAATCCCTCTTTCTTCTTTTGCTTCGGCTCTGTTTTCTTCTTCCAAACCCTTTTTCACTCCCATTATTATCCCCCCTTTAGCTCTCCCTTTCCTGCTTACCCTCTCTGCAAATTGACACTTCCACTTAAACTCTTTTGGCATTGTTTTTTCCAATTTTTCCCACCCCTTCTCTTCCACCCACGTTTCTACCAATCCCACTACATCAAATTTTCCCAAATATTCCCAAAACTCATTGTCTTTGTTTTTTATCCCCGCTGTGTTCCAGTATACTATTCTTAATTGCGCCTTTTCTTCCTTATTCTTCTTCGTGTTCATTTTTCGTTTTCTGTCCTGTCGTCTTTTCCTTGTGCTCTTATTCAAAAATTTGTTGTACTTAACTCCCCCTTTTTATCATCCCACTTAAAGCCTTTTCCGTCTATCCATATCTTTTTATAACCGACTTTCACCCACCGTCCTTTTTGTCGCTCTTCTTTGGCTAGCGCTCTTAATTCCTTGTGTATGTCTCTTTCCTTCTTCGTCAGATCGTCTTCTATGTATAATCTCTTTTCCCTTTTTTCTCTTAGTTTCCTTTTATTTTCCATAACTTTCCGCTTTTCACCCCAGGTCCCAAGTTCCGCCACCAACATTTTTCACATTGAAGAACTACAAAGCAAACACGATCTGTTCAATATCCACAAAAAGGGTCAAATAAATAGTTGGATATACCAGAAGCCAACTACCATCCAGATTAGTAAATGAGGACAACCACCTTCTGACAAATAAAGATGAAATGAAACAAGAGTGAACAAAGTATATCCAAAATTTGTTCGACGACGAAACTAATTTACCACATTCAAATCAAGGAGGAGACACTGGCCCGAACATCATGAAATCAGGAGTTATTAAAGCTATAAAATCCACCAAATCAAATAGCCACAATAACGTTCCTTAAGATGAGAAAAGTATTTTGCGAGAGAAACCTAAACCTTAAACTATGATACCGGTTCGTTAAGTGCTACATTAACTTGGTTCTGTTGTATGGTGTTGACGCTTGGACGTTGAAGATCAATACTATGAACAAAATAGAAGCGTTTGAGATGTGGATCTTTCGAAGAATGCAGAGAATATCCTGCGCGGAACATATCACGAATAATGAGGTTCTTAGACGCATGGACAGAGACATATCCTCAGAAATATTCTAAAATTCTAAAATTAATAATGGAGGGCAAGATAGAGGGGCGCCGTGTTCCAGGACGACGGAAGTACTTCTGGTTAAAGAACATAAGAGACTGGACTGGTCTAGACTCCCACTCATTGTTCTGAGCGCCACTAGACCGTGCGGAATTTGCCATGACTGTTGCCAATCTTCAGAAATAGAGAAGGCACCTTACATGAGGTACAATCATCGATAACTTACCGAATAACATAATCCAGAAAATAAAATATTATATAAACTGTTACATTTATAGTACATTACATTTACATTACATTATAGTAAAAACTATATTTTATCTTTAAAAGAGCTAATAATATAATTGCTAATTAGATTAAAGTAGTTATATAAACATAAATTACAATAACAATAAAATTGGTAGCAATTACAAACTTCATAAATATGAAAGCATTTATTTCCATTTAAATAAATGCAGGATATCTAGACGGACATGTCGATAAACAATGGGTTGTTGTGATTTATTAATTAAGTTTAATTTATTTTATTTAACAAAATTAATCGAAAACTCAAATTATATACGATGATTAATATGTTATTTTGCATAAATGATACTAGGTTAATTATATTTCAAAATAATTTATTACAATGCGAAGTAAAGAAAAAACTTGCAAAAACAGTTTAAATGTAAAAAAATAGTGTAAATTTCTAATGTAAATATTAGTATAAATTTGTAATATAAATATTTAATTATAGATACAAGTATTGAATAATACTGAGAAGAAAAGTTACGTACATGTTATTTACTCAATTCTAAAGAAATATCAGACTTATAATTTAATTAGTTGAATGAGTACCAATTTTTGTAATTAATATTTACTCTGTTGAGAGTTTTGGTATGTATTTACAATTTCGTTTTTAATCTTACGCAATTTGCTAAATAAATGATTACGGTGAAGTTGAGTTTATGTAGAGCGCCCAGAGCTAGTAAATCAAAATTCATAAGACTTGATTGTTTGCAAATGCAGCTTCAACATTGCAGGGGGAAACGTGTAATTTGCAATTTATCAGTGTGTATAATCAAATTTCATATTATTAAGTGAAGCGCAGATGTAATTTAATACGTTTGTTTCTAATTAAATAAATTATAATTACAGATTTTATAATTACAAAAGATTGTCTTAAAACCCTTTGCTGACCCCTATTCCGGAGTTTGTTGCCTATGTACTCAAAGTTATCAATAAAAGTTATGAGATAGGGTGGTCTCATTATTTCGTTGTTTAATAAGCCTTTTTGACGAAATTGTCTGCAAAAGCTTCCTCAGGGAGGGAATTATGGGATAAGAAAAGTAGCTAGTAGTTGTTATCTACAGTTAGACAAACTACATTCATATTGGCCTTATGTATTATAGACAAGTACAATTCCCTGCCTCAACCGGTCACAAACACATTTCCAAAACCCTGGACGTAATTAAATGTGCAGAGCATATCCAAACCATAACAACTGCAGTTGCAGAGCACATAAGAATATAATTATTAGAATTAAAAGAATCATATTTTTGTAAACAAATATTTGAGTTTGTTTTCTCGTTTTCTTCATGTTCCCCCATTAAGAGCATACAGAGATGGTCTGTCTCGATCTTAAATTTGACGTATACCTTATGCACATGTTTTAAACATTTTCATGTATCACCGTATGTAAAGAGTGAAGTTACAAAGGAATTAACTAATTTCTTTTTCAGAACGAAATTCATCATTTTCCTGGAGTAATAGGTAAGCTTAAATCTTGCCAAAGACAACTTACTTACTCGCGTAATGTGAATATGGAATTTAAGCTTATCGTCTATAGTTAATATTAGATTTTTTACTTCCGCTTTTGCTTCCACAGTTGCCCCGTCAGTATTTCTTTTTTTGATCTGGTTATGTTCTGTTGATCATATCAATCTGCTGATCTGTTCCTTGGTGCAAATACTGTTATTTAAGTTTTGGCCGTGTTTAGTTTCAGGGAGTTTCTTATTTTATATTCCGCTATCGATTGGAGGATCTGCCCGGAATGTGTATAATATTTGAGTATCATTGGCATATTGATGGTGTTTCCCCTTTAGTTCACGTGTTCATCTAGATTTACTGTGTAAATAGTGAACTGCAGAGGGGAGAGCACACACCCATGAGGTACCCATATTTACAACTTCAATGGACTCGAATGACTTCTCTGCACTTTTCCTGACTGATTTCTACTGGTTAAGTAGCTTCTAATGAAACAACCAGCGCTTGACGATAAACCCATATAATGTAAAATAGAAAATAACATATCATGGTCCATTGTGTTGAACGGCTTACTATAGTCAAGTAGAATGAGAGCAGCTGCCTAATTATTATCCAGCACACGAGTAATCTCGTCTATAACATCAAGTAAAACTGTAACATAGCTGTGGTGTTTCTTAAAACCTGACTGAGTTTCAGCAATTATTTGTTGTCCTCTAGAAAAGTTCTGAGTTGCTTCTCAGCTACTTTCTAAAGAAATTTAGATAAATCGCATAAGAAGGAGATGGGCCTTAGGTCTGAAATACTATTAGTCTTGCTACTCTTGGGAACTTTGGTAATGACTGCCTTTTTCCAGCTGGAGGGAAAATATGAGTTTAACAGGCAGCTATTTATTATGTGTGTAATGATGGGTAGTATTTGCGGTAAGCATAGTTTTAACACATATATGTCTAGACCAGGGGTCGGCAAACTCTATAAACTTAAGAGCCAATTTTTTATTTAAAATGATGTCAAACTGGATCAAGAGCCACAGATGATTTTTTTTTTTGATAAAGTAATATTTTTTTATTTTCTTCACAATTGACGGTGATTAAGCGCCTTTGCGATAATATTATTGGTGGCCTTGACTACTAAATCCATTCAACTTTACCAATATCTTCTGGAAAGGTTTGTGCGCAAAGTTCTTCCTGGTGAATTATTCAATGGAAAGATAACACGTCATTGTTCGCGGAATAATTATTGGCATACCCATTCTAAGCCCCCGGTTAGGGGGTTATTAAGCCACGACATCCGAACATTAAGCCACGTCAACCAATATTCTTTCTTCCCATAATCTTCCCTTCTATTATCAATTCTCTTTCTCTCTCTCTCTCCCTCTTTAGCTCTTACAACCCATGGTGGGTCTTGGCTGACTCAACAACTCTCCTCCAATGGACTCTGTCCATCATTAGCTCCTCCGCTTCCATGTTATTCAGGGATCTAAGATCCGATACTATGTTGTCTCTCCACCGTAGTCGCGGGCTTCCTAGTGGTCTTCTACCGGTCGGGGCCTGTTCCCATACCAATCTAACAACTCCATCCTGATGTCTCTTTACATGGCCGGCCCATCTCAGTCTTTTCATATTATCAGTTGTAGCATAGGATATTTTGGTCCTCTCATTATGTGACCTAAGTATTATAATTAATTGGATATTAAATAACTCGACGCTGGTAAGGCCGCTGCTACTATTTGAAACTGTAATTTTTTAAGTGTACTTTTTCTGTGTACGGTCTCGCTCAATACGAAAATTGAAATACTGTCCCGTCTCGGTCTCGTCTCGTTCTCGTGTGAAGCTCTAGTTAGGTTCCGAAAGGACCAATCACCAGCTTTTACTCTTTCATTGTTACACCCTGTTCAGATAACAAAAATTACAGCTCCAAATTTAAAAAAGTCTATCGAGGAAGCATATATAGGTTTTTAACTTCAAATTAAACCTTTTCAATTTCAAATTAAACCTTTTTAAATTCAAATTAAACCTTTTTAAATTCAAATTAAACCTTTTTAAATTCAAATTATCCTTTTTTAAATTCAAATTAAACTTTTTAAAATTCAAATTAAACTTTTATTAAATTTAGTTAAATATTAATTAATATGGAAACAACAAATTAATTAAAAAATAATTATAAATTAAAACACTCGGTGTAAGTATCGCAAATGAGTTTATTAAACACTTTATCGATTTCGGCTTCTTAGGCCTTCGTCAGAAGTTTACACAAATTACAAGTTTACAATTCTATATATATATATATATATATATATATATATATATATATATATATATATATATATATATATATATGTATATATACATATATATATATATATATATATATATATATATATATATATATATATATATATATATATATATATATATATATATATATACAATTTGTTAACATCTGTGAGTTACAATGGGATTAGTTCGGAAATTCCTAATGAGGATTTGGCCGGTATTAGAAAGGAGTAAGTCTAATCTAAGGAGTAATAAGGAGTAACGGCCAAATCCTCATTAGGAATTTCCGAACTAATCCCATTGTAACTCACATATGTTAAAAAATTGTATATATAGACTTGTAAACTTGTAATTTGTGTAAACTTCTGACGAAGGCCTAAGAAGCCGAAATCGATAAAGTGTTTAATAAACTCATTTGTGAAACTTGCACCGAGTGTTTTAATTTATAATTATTTTTTTGTTACAATGTTTCACCTAGCGCCTACAGCTGAATCTTTTTTTAACAAATTTTTTTAACAAATTAATTATCAAAAATTATAATGAAAACAATTATGAAAAATTAGAAAAATAATGTGAATGTAACGGTTGTCCTGCTATATCCAACGGTAATTTCATCGACATATCTACATAATGTTTATTACAATCAGCAGAAGTAACAGTGGCCACGGATTCCTCAAAAATAAACAAAATTTAGATTATTTTCTGGTTCCGTCAGCAAATTTCTTGCAGCTAATTTAACATTTGAAAAAACTGTTTCAATGGGATTTAACATGGGTGAATATGATGGAACAAAAAACAGTCTATAGCTTGTTCCATTTATTTTATCACAAACTTCCTGAGTTCTATGGATTTTGGTGTTGTCCAGAAGCAGCCAAGCTTCTACGGTGTTACTTTCAGCCTTTTATTAAATAAACCATCAAGAAATGTAAACAAATGGAAACATTTCTGCCTCTTACTGTTGGAACTATTACATGGGCTGGAGTATTTTTCTTTGTTCGGGCTTTATTTCGCCGGAGATGGTAATTGAAACCGGATTCATCAATGAAAATTATATTCTCCCGTGTTTGTGCAGCATTTTATAAAAATAAAATTGTATAATTTTTGAAAAGTTTAAACGGTCCAGACTAATTGCAGAAGTTTCCAATGTTATTTTTAAAGTTGTTAATGCAATAACAGATGTTGTGGGCAAATTGACGTTTTTATTTTCAAATATCTTCAATTTCTTATTTTTTAAAGTAAATCATTGGTTTTTCTTTAATAATTTGCTCTACATAATTTAAAATCTCAACAAATAATTTACTATTCCTTTTTCCACCACGATTTCGTCTAACCATCTCATATATGAAGCATGGATAACGTCTAATTATAGATTTAACAGTGTTTTAATGAATACCTGCTATTTATGCTGATTCTGCAATTGTTCTACCTTCCTCATAACATTTTATAAAAATATCCTTTTTGTGTAAACTTGTTTTAGTTTTATCAAAAGTTAAATTAGCTGCAAGAAATTTGCTGGCGGAACCAGAAAATAATCTAAATTTGTTTAATTTTATTGAGGAATCCGTGGCCACTGTAACTTCTGCTGATTGAAATAAATATTATGTAGATATCTCGATTAACATTAACATTATTTTTATAATTTTTCATAATTGTTTTCATTATAATTTTTGATAATTAATTTGTTGTTTCTCTATTAATTAATATATAACTAATTTTAATAAAAGTTTAATTTGAATTTAAAAAAATTTAATTTGAATTTAAAAAAGGTTAATTTGAATTTAAAAAGGTTTAATTTGAATTTAAAAAGGTTTAATTTGAATTTAAAAAGGTTTAATTTGAAATTAAAAAGGTTTAATTTGAAGTTAAAAACCTATAATGTATATAGGAAGGAAGTAAGCTGTGGCTCAGTTTTTAGATAAACAAGAGGACTTTGGAACTTTGGTTTTTACAGAATTAATTCTGAGCTGAGTCTTCTTATCCATAGGTGAAAACTGCCCTAGAAATTTTATTGACAATGCATTATTCTACGGCTACAATTGAAAGGTCGTTAAGTACATTTAGGCGCGTAAAAACATGGCTGAGATCAGCAATGATCGAAGACGGATTAAATGGGCTTTGAATGCTCAGTGTACATAAAAAAGTTTCTTTCGCGGAAGAAGTCATAAAGTGTTTTGCTGAAGATCCTGGAAAAATACTTTTAAAATAGATGTCTAATTAAATAATTTTAAATTAATTAAAAGCATACCTACTTCTATTTATATTTATTTATTTTACTACCTATAAAGCAGGATCTCCTGCGGGTATTTTTGCTACACCCTATATACCTTATGTTTCGTGTAGTCACTGCACTGTAGTGTATAGGGTAAAATATGCGGGTCACCACCGTTTAAGAAATTTCTGATTTGATATGTTATTAAAGTACAAACATTGCACAATTAAACATGATAAAAAGCATAACTAATTTTTATTAATATAGATAAACTGGTCAACCACATGAATTTTTATGTTTAATTTCTGAATTTTTCCTCGTTGTTCGTTTCATATTAATTATGACAAAATAAATTGACTGCAAGTAAACTGATGGAAAAAATGTTTTTTTTTTAAGAAAATACATTCAATTGGCAATACATATTTGTAGTTTTTTGTTCCTGCAAATGCAAATCTTGCGAACTTAAAATCTTGTTTAAGTTATTCTTTAATTTATTTCAGTTCAAACTTAATATTTAAAAATTTTAATTTTTTTGTAAAATCATTGTAGAAAATTGAGCGAATTAAGGAAAAATATTTCTATTGTAATCAATAACTTTCATATTATGTCAAAAATCATTTCGTATTATTAGTCAAATTAAAAGACTTAATTCTCGCATTAAAATGAAAATTTTATTAAACAATGTCTTCATCCTTTGCTCCCAAAACCTCTCGGTACTGTGAATAATAAACTCTTCAAGATTCATTTGGCAAGCCTTCAAATAACTACTTTTTTCATTCTCAAAAATTGAATATCAGAAGTTGGCTTACTTTATCACTTTTTAATGGAATAACTACCCAAAAGTTATTCATTAAAATGTGATAAAGTAAGACAACTTCTGATATTAAATTTTTGAGAATGAAAAAAGACGGGTGTGCTGGAATTACACCTCTAGAAATTATTTTAATCTATATACTAATTTATTTAAAAATGGCATGAATGAATGTTCAACAATTCTATAAATAAACTTAATACAGTGTAATAATTTATGTTGATTTTGTGAAATACTCCTATGATTTAACGATAAATTAGTTAATGACTATACTTAAGCCAGTAATTAATAATAATCACATGTATTAACGGTATGATTAATTAAGTAATTAGTAATTATGTTAAATCAATATAACCCAAATTCCATATATTATCAAGCTTTGTTAGTATTAGATTATATTAAAAGATAATATTAATATTTCATAAAATAATAAATAATAAAATATTACGTACCTACTATTAAAATGCATGGATGAATTTATGGATTTGAGGTTTAATATGGATTTGAGGTAAAACTTTAGTTTTAGTAAGTTTTAGTAAACTTTACTGAGCGATTTACAAATCGTAAAAAATGTTGATGAGGCAAATAATAAAAAAAAGTATAAAGTTATATGAGCACTAATGTTTTGAAAGAAAATATGTAATGTCAAATTTGAACTGAAATGTATCAAAAAACTAAGCAAAAAAAAAAAAAAATAGGAATACCCAAAACTTATTTATTCTCTCTCCTTAATAGGAGTAAACAAATAATTGTCAACAATACCACTTCTAACAAAAATTTTCTACCTTTAAATATTTATTTATTTTCAATAGGGTAATACGATTTCTCATAAAATTGAAATAAAGTGAAAATGTAAAGTTTGTCAAATTTTAAAGATAATTAGAGCTTCACATGAGCATGATCGCCTCGTAAAAGCGAGACGAGATCGTGACGAGACATTTTAAAAAATCATTTAGGCGATACTGAGACCACATACGACCCGAGATTGTCGGATCTGGTTTAATTCATATTTTTTTAAAATTTATTTCCAAAAATTACGAATTCTAAAATCGGGGAACATTCTATTTTATAATTATGGTTTAATCAATAATTACTTCGTATTAGATTATAACAATAAGTTCTAGCAATGACAACATTTGAGACGAGTCAGACGGTTACTAGACGAGACCGAGGCTGTAACG
Organism: Phosphuga atrata; assembly: GCA_944588485.1. Lineage (NCBI taxonomy): Eukaryota > Metazoa > Arthropoda > Insecta > Coleoptera > Silphidae > Phosphuga > Phosphuga atrata. The sequence goes on along the minus strand of OX155898.1, from coordinate 41,587,054 downwards.
ACATTACTTTTTTCCTAAAGTAACGATACCAAAACGAGATTTTTGAAAGTCTCGCCTTATCTCGTCTTGTGTAAATTATTATTCTATAATTTTTTTTTTACATCGAATTGAGCCTCTATGGACTGCATGGTTGCATTTTAGTGTCTAGGTCTTGTTATTGTTCCAGCTTTGACTTCCTGCCAGTATCTTCTGAGCCCATCAAGAAGTGTCTGTTTATGCTCTTTGGACAAGGGTCCTCTCCGTCTTTTGGACGTTGATGCCATTTTAAAACCTTGGTAGTTGTTCACCAATCTTTTAAATTTGTTCCCATCATAAACGTTTCTCTCTGAGATAACAATCTGCCTAAGATCATTTTCACATTCTTCCAACCATCTCGTCCTTGTTTTCTTAGATTGGATGAAACTTCTTATTCTTTGGAGATAGTTAGTCGGTCACCGTCCATCCTCATGAGATGACCGTAAAATAACAATTGTCTCTTTGTACATTGTATATCAACCCATCTGTTATCTAAGATTTTTCTGAATATCCTACTTTCACGTTTTTCCAGCCGCTCAACTTGACCCTGCCTATTCATGAAAATTTGAAAATATTTTCATTCTCTTAAATAAAAATGTTTTCTGTTACGTTAGGGGTTAGGTACTGGATAAGGATGTAATTTGATAAAAAATTAAAGGTTGTGTAGATTTTGTCAATTTTTGATTAAACCAAGATTGAGGGAAAAATGTTCGGAAATAAAAGTTAAAGAAAATTCAATTTTCTTTAAGAAATACTGTTCATTAAATAATTCTACCTACGCAGGATTTGCTATTATCTAGAACCTCTAAACTCTTCTTTCATAAATATTAAATGAATGAAAACTTAAATAACATTTGGAGAAATTAATGTTTCATTCATGATTGTATATTTTAAATAAATTGATAATTTTAGATTTGTCATACTTTAAAATTCTGTAATCTGAAATATTGAAAAGTTTTTCAATTGAATGTTGTACAGAATTTAATTTTCATAAAAAAATGTTTTCTGTTCAGTCATGGCCTGCTGGATAAGGGAGAAATTTGATTAAAATTCAATGGTGTCTAAATATTGTTAGTTTTTAACTAAGGCAATTTTGAGCTCAAAATATTATTTGCTCAAATTAAACTCAACAGAAAGATAATATTTTTCCGTAGATAATCTAGGTTTTTAAATTGGTCTTCCGAGCTGCGTGAGGTAAAAAATTCCTGAATACATTTAAATTCATATAAAGATTAAAATATTCGTTTTATTCTTTTTTTAATTTCAAACAATATCAAATGTGTTCAAATTAATTACTAAGTATGTTTATAGATTAAATTTATGTGTCGTAGAACTAGTTATGCATTTAAAATATTACTTAAAATGTTAATAAATTAAGTATAACGCCAGTTTGAGAAGAAAAAACTATACGGAAAGGAATTTTTTTCTTCTAAAAAGGCTCTCAATAAAAAATATTAGAAAAAGTTACTATCATCATTATGCAAATCTTTCTACCCAACGTGATTAAAAATTTATAACAAGATTGATATACAGCTAAGAATTTAAATAAAATAAATACAGACTAATTACGTTTTTGTAAATAGTATAATTGAATGTTTTATTTGAATAATTCATTTTAATAGTTTCTCTGATTTAGAAAACCTGAAAAAATATATTTTTATAAAATTGTATTACTATCGCATTGAAAACAGTATAGGTATATAGGAGAGTTCCAGTCACTTACTGATCATATTTTCTTAACAACAAAATTAGTAAAAAGGTATTCTCAGTTGGCGTTTTAGTTGGCGATCTAAAAATGTTGGCGGTGTGATATTGTGATATTATTTTTGGAAGCAATTTGTGTTGGTCCGTAAAATAATGAGTTATTGTTTGGGTTGGCAAGTATTGAGGACGAAAAAGAGAACATTTGATAAACAAAAAAGTCAACACAAGAGGAGATTTTAAAAACAAAACAATCCATTTTTCGTTCAGCATTCAGACTCGCGTATATCATAATACACGGCCCAAAAGTTATAACTTTAGTTTTAGTCCTCAAAAGAAAAAAAGATTAGCTAAATCGAGAGATTTGGCTGAGTTAATCTTAATTTTCTGCAGAGTTCGCGAGCTTATTCCGTATAAATGGTAAAACACAATTAAAAAAAGGTCTATTAAAATCAAAGGGTTATCAGAAAATCCTAGTATCAACGTCAACTTGAGCTATTCAATGTGAGGTATTAATAATATCTATATAGACACATCTATAAAGACCCATCTATAAAGACCCATCAAAATCCGTGATTGACAGGTCTGGTGGTCCCCTTTTTAGAATTACCTTTTTTATAGTTTCTTTAAATTATATTTTTATTATTTAACTTTTTGATGCTTTAATAAGGAAGATATGCTGCTGGTTTTAGGAGATTATAACGTCAAAGTAGGAAGAGAAGAAACATCACAACTACAATTTGGAAGACACAGCTTACATGCTTCTTCTCATGACAATGGAACCAGGCTGATCGACTTTGCAGTCTCGAATATCCTGCTGATAACATCAACAATGTTCCCCCATAAAGATATACATAAACATACTTGGATATCTAACGACGGTATAACGAGAAATCAGATAGATCACGTATTGGTAGACACTAGACACGGATCAAACATAACAGACGTTAGAAGTTGCAGGGTAGCTGATGGAGATACGGATCATATTTTGGTTAGGGCCAAAACTAGACTGCGACTAGCTGCAAGGAAAGAGAAAAACCACAAGAAAGAAGTACAGTGGAACATCGAAAAGCTAAAACAACCAAATGTTAAGGATCAGTACCAATAAAGAATAGAACAGACATACAGAGAAATACATGTACAGAACCTAGGAGTAGGGGATACTTGGAAGACAATAAAGGAAGTAATTCAAGAAGCCAATAAACAAATCCTTGGTGAGAAACAAAATACAAAAAAGAAGATACAGATTGTTACAGACTTAATGGGGAAAAGTATGAAGCAAGAATCAAGATGTTACAAAAGCCATCGGATGAAAATAGAAATAAGTTCCATAACCTAAGAAACAAAATGCGAAAACGTATGAGAAAAAAGAAAAGAGAATGGCATAATGAACAGCTACATGGAGTGTAAAGAGCTACAACACATGGAAACACAAGAAAATTTTATAAGCTAGTGAACATACATAAAAAAGGATTTCGCCCAAGAAACTCTACAATGATTAAGAATGATAATGGCAAACTTATGACTAGCAAACAGGAGATCCTCAATACCTGGAAAGAATACTTTCACAACCTACTCATTATAGAAGACCCGACATATCAAAAAGAGGATAAACGACATAGCGCTGAAGCGTGGGTTGATCCACCATCTAGAGAAGAAACAGCTCAAGCCATTAAAGAGCTAAAAAATAATAAGCACCAGGAAGAGATGGTATCCCCAGAATGCCTGAAAGAGGGTGGACAGAAACTTGGAGATACCATACACCAGCTGATACAAAAAATATGGGAACAGGAATCGATTTTAAAGAACTGGAAAGAAGGAGTTATTATACCAATACATAAGAAGGTAAATAGAATGTCATGCAACAACTATATAGGTATCACATATATAATATAAAAGGTAAATCATATATATTTTAGGGGAGGTATATCATATATATTTCAAAAAAAAGTATCACACTCCTTAACACATCATATAATGTTCTGTCCAACATAATTAGGAACCGAATAACACCGTATGCAGAAGAATTAGTTGGAGAATACGAAAGTGGATTTAGAAGGAAACGATCAACAACAGACTAGCTATTTACGTTAAAACAACTGTTAGAAAAACGCTGGGAATTCGATAGAGATTTGCACAATCTATTCGTAGACTTTAAACAGGCGTATGATAGCATCTTCAGAGCAAGCTTATGGTCAGCACTAGAAGAGCTTGGAATACCCAGCAAAATCACGAGAATGATTAAAGTATGCGTTGAAGGATCATATGGTACAATTAAAATAGAAGGTCAATACAGCGAAATATTTGATATAACAACTGGCCTTAAACAAGGGGATGCACTGTCACCGGCTTTGTTTAACCTAGCCTTGGAGAAGGTGATAAAACGAACCGAACTAAGTATGAGCATCTTCGAAAATAGCGGACCCAGACTGATTCTAGCGTATGCAGATGATCTAGATGTTGTGGGAAGAAATACAATTAGCGTGAAGGAAGCCTTTATAAAACTCGAAAAAGAAGCAAAAAGATGGGATTGAAAGTCAACGAGGAGAAAACGAAGTGTATGCATATGACACGAAACACAAGACGAGATCGAATTCGACAAAATATTACCATGGATGAGTACAACTTCGAGCACGTACAGTCTTTTCGATACCTAGGGGCATTAATAACATCAGATTACAACGTTAAAGTAGAAATAGGACAGCGCATTCTACAAGGAAATAAATGCTACTACGCAACCCAGCAATTATTACGATCAAGAATCCTGACCAGACAAACAAAAATAAATATATATAAAACAATTATAAGACCAGTGGTAACTTACGCTAGCGAAACATGGACCATGACCGTACAAGACACGTTACTACGCAATCGTTTTGAAAGAAAAATTCTTAGGAAAATATTTGGAGCAGTTTGGGATCAACCAACTTAGCGGTATAGGATGCGCACGAACAACGAGGTATATGAACTATATAATAGCCCAAGTATAGTACAAGAAATGAAGACAAACAGATTAAGATGGCTGGGACATGTCCAGAGGAGTAATGATTCAAGGCTAGTTAAAATGGTCTGGGAAGAAACCCCTAACAACAAAAGACCACTGGGGCGCCCAAAGCTTCGATGGCGGGATAATATCCGCAAGGACCTTCAAACCCTGGGGTTGCTCAACTGGGAAGAATCCACTCATGATCGAAGAGAATGGAGGAGAAATGTTGAGGCGGCCAAGACCCACTCCGGGTTGTAGAGCCATGGATGGATGGAATAAGGTGCTCGACAGAGAAGTCTCAATGACTACCGAAAATATTTATGGGATACTATGGAAAACACTTAAAAGAAATAAAGAAGGTAAGCTGGGAAGAAATATATAATGAAGCTGTTGATTTGACCGTCCCAATATGTATTGATATAATATTATCGTGTATACATAAGGCTAAGTTTAAGGTTAGGCTAAGAAATAAAGATAAAGCTAGGAAACAATGGATAACCAATGTATAGATAAAATCTTGTAACATTATTTCTTGTCTTAAAAAATGAAATACGATAGAGCAGGCAATAGTTAGTTATTATAACGACACCTATTGAAATGATGAAATGACACCCTTGAATGACCTAGCAAGAAACAGCAAATACCTTTGAAGTTTTCTTTAGACCAGCGGTTATCAAGCTATGTTGGCTTGCGTACCCCTTGGAAGTTCATTATCCTAAATTGTACCCCTTAGATTAGAAAAATGTTTATAATTCAAATAACCATAGAAGTTATTATTTTAATCTTGTTTGAAACACTAAATAAATGGCAATAACATGTCAAGGAGTGTGCCCAGTATGTTTATTGATATAATTTTTTTTTTTTTTTATAGGAAGAGAATGAATGCTCTTTCCACCAAGCAATGTACTTGTAAATGGCAAGAAAACGTTAAGTTCTGTAGCAGAAAGCTGTTTATATTCGGCGCTGATCAGCTGATGTGTGACCAAAGGTTATTGAGACAGTTTTCTTTATATTCGACTTTCCAAGTAGGGTCATTTAAAAGATCAATTAAACTCTTATTTTCTTTGATGAATAATTTAGCTACTCGAAAGAATTGTTCATCGAAAGGATTTGAAATTCAATTGTTGCCTTCATCAAGCTTCTGAAAGTACTTCTCGAAGCTTGATTTTAGTTCTTTTAAGTGTTCAGACATGTATTAGATGAATTTTGATTGTTCTTCTTCAGCATCTTTTATACAGGGTTGAATTGGAATCTCAGCCATTGTTTGATTTTTATCGCATGTATGATTTTTACGGCAACTAGCTTGAACCGCATTTTCTTAATCTTTATTAGCTTGCAGCATGTACGATGCCAGAACTGACATCTTCCTATTTTGAGCTACTAAGCGTTTAATAAATTCAAATTCTTTGTTTCTTAAATCGGCATATTTTCTTTTAAAATGACGTAAAAGTAGGGAGGGTTTCATACTGCCATTTGACAGTAATTAAACACATACTAATCATTTGGGTTTAGGGCTGTCTTCACCTCCTGTATGTCAAAATCCAAATTGTATGTATACGTCGCAGTATTTTCACTATTTACCTATCTTTTTTTTTTAAGTGGTTGCAGGGAAGCTCTCCTAAGCCCGTATTCCTCCATGGCTTTTAGTATGCGCCACCCCGCTATCGCATATTTTGCATTTATTCAGTGTGGGTAGCCCGGACGGTTAGTGAAAACCGCACTAGTTGTTGTCTCCCCGACGAGGATTCGAACCCGGGTCTCCCGCATTGAAAGGCGGGTAAAAATAAAATTGATATTAATTATTAATAAGAATTGAACCCGTCATTTCGAAAAGGGCATGAGTCAATGAATTAAAACTTTTCAGAATCAACAAAAATATGTTTTTTTGTTAAAAAAGTCATTGATGCTGAAGAAACTGAATATAGGGGTTGTTAAATAAAAAACATACACGCTTTTTGGAATATTTATTTATTAAAAAAGAACAATTTTCATCAAGATATTCTGAATTAAAATTCTTGGACGTATGCCCTTTTCGAAATGATCAAGGGATCATTTCGAAAAAGGAATTTGTCCAAAAAAATTAGTTAGTTAATCATCATTTTCCAGCAATTTTGGCTTTTTTTATTTTATTATGTTTTTAGTTTTCACTATTCCTGCCACCAGAGACTCTTTTTCTAGGTCTAAAAGCATTTTCGGAAAGCTCGCAATAAAGTGATGTTAAGTCATATCTGACAGATGCGTTTCGTTTCACTTGAAAGGGGCATAAGTCCAGGACTCGCGCCCTTTTCATTACTCTTTATGTTGACTTGTGGGGTATACGCATGTACACTTTTCGCATGGAATATGTAAAACGCTTCAATGAATAAAATGGTGTAAAAAAGTGATATTTCAAAAAAGTGTGACTCGTGCCCTTTTCGAAATGACGGGTTCCATTGTGTAATCGCAAGAAACGAGTATTGAATTTGTCACACTACCATAGACACGCTATATCTGATTGGAATTCTAACACTAAGTTTTGCTATGCGCCAATAGAAATCATCCACCGAAGGATGCAAGAATTGTGTGCATGGTATTTGACTATGACTAATACAATTTATGGTCAGATAAGAAGTGCTGAAAAAAATGTAGCGGCCGAAAATAATAAATATTGCGCTGCAAATATACAATTTTATTTTAAACGAAGAAAACATTACTTCGAACAATATTTTATTTGTAAATGGCACTAAAACAATTTTTTTGCCCACTGTTATATATTTTTAGCATCCGCCATTATTAAATTATGTTTGCGTATCCCTAGGCCATCAAACACGTAGCCCTAGGGATACGCGTACCACGGGTTGAGAATCGCTGCTTTAGATCAAAGATCTGGCAAGAAATAAAAATCTGAACATAACCTAAAAGAAATTTTATCTTTATCTAAGAACGAAATCGTTACAGCCAAATTAGAGATTGCAACTGATTTTTCTGTCAGTAACTCTTTTTTTAACAAATATCGGATCTCAAATGACGGAAAAATTTATGGGGAATAGTTTTGAATCATCATTCCTGGGAAATGTGGTAAGAAACAGCTTTTCATTAAGCCAACAAATAGATTTGAGATTACCGACATTGTAAATAACATGTATTGTAAGAAACCTTCTGCAATTAACTAAATAACTGTGAAAATTATCAAATTATTGTAGCTGTTATTGTTCAGCTATTTTTCTAAATATAGTATAATCTTGATAATCCGACACATATGGGACCAGATTATCAATAAATTCCGGATTATCAGGATTAAAAGAAAACAATAACAATTTTAAATATTTCATGTACAATTGAATTTCAGAAGGAATGAAATATGTATCTATAAACGTGTACATGTAGAAACTTAGTACAGTTAGTAAGGCAATTGTAGAGTGGAGTTAGCTTATTCAGAATCGTCAATCAAGTTTTCAGCGTTAAAAGGTTGTGTTGGCCAGACATTTTCCAATAACAATGTAGTATTGTGTTGTTTTTGACTTTATTTCTTCTGTGCGCGAGGTTTAAATCCGGCGCGGGACAGCGTAAAGAAAAGACAAGTGTTTCCCCAGAACGACGGATTACTGAACGAGCCCGATTTACCAACCGCCGGATTATCAAGATTAGGTATACTGTAATAAAGAACTGTATTGATCAAGCTATATTTCCAAATCTCTTTAAAAAAGCTGAAATTGTAGCAATATTCAACGGTGGTGATGTTAAAAATCCTGTAAATTACAGACCTACACTAACCAAAAATCGAAAATATACTTAAATCTAGAATCAATAGCTTAATAAATAAACACGATATTCTTCATCCCATGAAATCTGATTTCAGAGAAGTTAAGAGTTCTGATAATCGTATGAGTGTAGTAATTGACCAGATATATAATGCCCTAAGCGATAACATGCTTTGTGCCACAGTTTTTTTGAGATTTAGGCAAAGCGTTTGATTCAATCACAAGATTTTGTTGTTTTAGCTGGGAAAATGGGTCTTGTAGGTAAAGCTGGAAAAATATTTTAAAATTACCTGAGTGATCGAATAGAGTTCGTCAAACTAAGTGATACGAATAATCATGAAGATACAGTTAAATGCTGGGTGCCTCAAGGCACTATACTTGGACCGATTTTATTTTTAATATATATTATATAATTTGTATTATATATTAATAAGCTTTTGCAGATGATACAGCGATCTGTATTCTTAGATCTGAGTATTCTTAGAAATTAGATAAAACCGTTATTATGACTTATGCCTGCTATGTTGAGAGTATACCTGTCACATATAAAATCCAAATTCACAAAAAATGTGTAACATATTCTTGTGTGATGGTCAATATCTAGGAATAATAATCACAAGTTTACAAATTCGGGTCAACTTTTAGACACGGGCAGATGAGAACGATTCTTAACGTTATTTGATGCCCTGAACTCAAATCTTCAATCCGTGTGTCAAGATTGGTTCGAGTTTTAGAGTTCGCGCATGGTGGCAGAACTGCGCTCTTATAACGGCTATCAGCTGACCACGTTGCATCGAACATATTTTGGAACTTGTTTTTGTACTGTGATTTTGTTGCGGAACGTGTGAAAATACAGAGAAAACTTTGCAGAGACGACTCAAAGTGTTCTTGTTACGTTTGTGGATGTGATGATGAAAATTGTGGAAAAATCATAACAAATGCACTCAAAGATGCATGTTTTCAGTACTTTGGTTTTGTTGTAGTAAACACTGACAAGCCATGGGTACCGAAATTGTTTTGTAACGCGTGCAGTTCAATGCTGCACAAGTGGTCACTTGGTAAAAATAGGTACTTTACATTTTCTGTGCCAACGTTATAGAGAGAACAGAAAAATCATGTAGATGATTGCTACTTTTGCTCAATGAATGTCGTCGGTATAAATGCAAAAAAAAAACTAGGCACGGTTTAAATATCCTGACGTATCATCAGTGACGAAGTCGGTTCCACGTACGGACAGTGATCCATTGGAAATTTGTCCAGGTATAATTGCAAAAAATGCCCTGAGAACTCCGTCTTCATGACTGGCGAGCAATGAAAGCGATTTCATTATGGAAGAAAAGCATTTAATTTCGCAAAATGAACTGAGTGATTTGATTCGAGATTTGAATTTATCGAAACAAAAAGCAGAGTTTCTTGCATCACGGTTGGAACAATGGAAACATCTTGACCCAAGTCACTATATATAGAAGTAGAAATCACGCGATTTTACCTGTCTTCAAAAAAGAAAATGACATGTGTTTCTGCAATGATATCAAAAGTTTATTTGATGGGATGGATACAGCATATGATCAAAATGAATGGCGTTTGTTCATAGATTGAAGTACAGTTTGAAGGCGGTTCTACTCCACATTGGAAATAAAAAACCTCGATTCCGATTTCTCACGCAGTACAAACTATGGAATGTTAGGACTCAATGTGTACAATCTTGGCCAGACCAAGCACAATGAGCATCAATGGAAAATTTGTGGCGATATAAAGGTTGAGGAATAAATTGTACTTAATTTCGAAATAGTCTATTGGTTGCGACGCAATCTGGATTCTCGAAATTTTGCTCTTTTTTGTATCTGTGGGGCAGTTGATCATCAAAAAGGTGTGGCCGAGTCGTACCCATTATGAGCCAGGACAACAAAATCTGTCCTCTATACCAGCGTTTCTCAACCTTTTTTAGCCCACGGACCAGTAAAATTAAAAAAAAAAATTCGCGGACCAGTGATATTTTTTTAACAACAAATTTTTACTAGGTATTTCTACAATAAGTTAATTGTAACAATTATATTATCATTTACTTACAATAATATATAAATGTAAAGATATATACTAATCATAAATAACATAGAATTAAAATTAGTTTAAGATATTTGTATTTCGTAATTTTATAAATCAAAATTTAGTTATTATTTTTTTTCTTGATAACTAAATTTGTTTCGCGGATAGAAAAAATTGTCCGCGGACTAGTAAAATTTCTCCGCGGACCACTGGTGGTCCGCCAGCGGTTGAGAATAGCTGCTCTATACCACTTGTCAACCCACGGGACGTTTCATTGCCACCTGGTCATATTAAACTTGGCCTTATCAACTTTGTCAAGCACACAATGGTAAAGGACCGGCTTTCCAGTACTTAAGCAAGTTGTTTCCAAAACTATCATACGAAAAAATCAAAGAAGGAATATTGGTCGGACCTGATATTCGAAAACTAATGGCTGATGAAAAGTTTACAAAATGCGCTACGCCTGATGAAGCAGCAGCATGGGCATCGTTTAAAAGTGTTGTTCACAACTTTCTCGGTAACCACAAATCACCGGATTACAAACAAAATCGACAATTTTTTGTAAAATTACCACAAGATTGGAGCTCGAATGTCTCTCAAGATATATTTTCTGCATTTACATCTTGATTTTTTCCCACAAAACTTGGGCGACACTAGCGACGAGTAGGGAGAGCGGCTACATCAAGATATAGCGAAAAACGAAAGGCGATACTAAGGATTTTGGGACGACGGATTTTGGAGCACTACTGTTGGACCCTAATACGTGAAACAGATCCCAAGCAGTATCAAAGGCTCAGTTCAACCTCTGTTCATTTCTGATTTATACTTTTTAATTTAATAAATAGCCGTTAATGGTCAAAAATAATAAAATAATGAATTTGTTGAATATTTCGAAAACTATAACCAATTTTAAAAAACTAATTTGGATTCAGCCCTTAAATTTACCTTATAAACACCTTCAGGTTGTTCAGGTTCAAAAGCGTGTATACTTGTGAAACAATTGTAATATAAACTGGACAAGATATCTGATTTACTTATTTAATAAACTTCGAGTTATTTTTACCGAAAATCAGTTGTTGCAAGTTTATTTTGCACTTTTCTGGCCAATATAACCTCCGTAGGTTCATACTAGGATTCCGTGATCCTAGTATGGGGAGGTTGTTATGAAAATGCTCTAAAACCGATACACGATCTTCAAAAAAAAGTAATCTTCATGAATCAACTAATGTACCCCTCTGAAACTCTCTTTAGGAACAAAGAAATAACTAGTACCTATACGCAGAGTTTATCGGTGTTTTATTATTTCGATATAGAAATGTGCTCGTTTATCAACAATAAAAAAAAAGAAATTGGACGTAGGACTCAGAGTCAGAGCAAGTTCGCACATAGGTTTAGCCTAGAAAGGAGTGATTATTGTCAGTCTAATTACTTAATTATTGTAATATTTAAGTCTTTTATTTATCATTATTTATTTTTTCCTCGTTGTTTAATGTAAATACACCCGTTTAATAAATAAATAATAATAATAATAAATAATAATAATGTCGATACATTCCAAATGTTTAAACACCGTAAACTATGTTAAAAAAAGAGATATTAATACCAAATGAATTCGTTTCTTTTTTCCAAAATTCAGCAGTGATGATTTTTAGTTATATACAGTTGCACAGGTAAAGCGGGCCAGAGGAGAATATATACGTATTTAAATTTAATCTTCTGCCCAAGAAAATGTAAATTTTAAAACTTCTTATTAATTTTATGATCATAGGGCTGTGCATAAAAATTTGTTAATTGATATTGCTTTCTTAATTTAATTTATACGGATTGTTTGTTTAAACGGACGCTCTCTACATAAAATTCTGTATTTTTAATCATCTTGCTCAATTCTTCATATTATCTTTCGTAGTTTAGAAATAGATTCAAGGATATTGTTGAAAGATTTTCTAGTTTTACTAAAGTGTAGATTTTTAAGAAACAGAAAATTGTAATTCATTTTGAATTAAAAAAGTCTACAGTATCACCGAAAATCCGTTTCACTTGTTCCTATATAACAAGGTCCACCTGTAGGGTTAGAACTCATCAATGAAGCATATCAATTAAATTAAAAATAAGCATAAAACTATTTATTCGATCGGGCCAACCGTACAGGAGCCATCATATCGTATTACATTCTATATCGAGCCCTTCATACTACGCCCGACCAACACCACAGTTTCAGTTTCTACTAGGGTACCGGAAAAACTTATTTTATAAATAATTTGGAAATTTTGAAACGGAAGAATGCGGGAAATGGCGAAACTTTCAAATACTTCCAAAACAATACCAACTTGTTTTGGTGTCTCACAATGAACAGTGCCAGCTCCAATTCTTTTTTCGATTTTTACTGCAGATCTAATTCATTATATTGGAGCATATACACTCTATATGCCGATGTATATATACATTCAATATGCATAATTCTAAATTTCATTGAAACCTTACCTCGCCATCTTGTTCTTCAGAAATATCTCCGAGTAATTTCGTACGAGAAAAAGTCTTGAAGAAGTCAAGCAGTAGATCAAACTGCTTTCAATGAATATTAAAGTGGAATGTGTAATTGTATAAAAAATAACCGTTATCGTATAAAACTTATTAAGGCAAAAATAGCTCAATTATATAAATATATTCAACCTGTTCGTAGCTCTATAGTAGTAAGTCTTATTAAGACTATGAACTAATCTCATGTTGAAACAACTACTTTCTGACTAATCTCACAGGATATTTGATTATACAATAGAGATTCGCATGTTATTACTAGTCCCAGTTCATTTTTATGTCACTAACAGAACTAGACAAATACCATTGTTTTTAAGATCATTTCTTTGTATTTAAATTCAGTGTATAGCCATCTGAAGACGGGTTTCGAGATCTATCTCTATCAGATGCACTGATGAGAAATAGATCTCGAAATCGATCTATCTATCTCTATCAGCCGCACTGATGAGAAATAGATCTCGAAGGGCATATGCAGAAGGCTATTCACTTAATTTAAATAGAAGGAAATGATCTTTAAAACAAAGTTATTTGTCTAGTTCTGTTAGCGACAAAAAATTGACTGAGACTAGTGAGACTAGGCAAAAATAGCTCGAATATATAAATAAATCCAACCTGTTCGTAGCTCTATAGTAGTAAGTCTTATTAGGACTATGAACTAATCTCATGTTGAAACAACTACTTTCTGACTAGTCTCACAGGATATATGATTATACAACAGAGATTCGCATGTTATTACTAGTCCCAGTTCAATTTTATGTCACTAACAGAATTAGACAAAAACCACTGTTTTTAAGATCATTTTTTTATATTTAAATTCAGTGTATAGCCATCTGAAGACGGGTTTCGAGATCTATCTCTATCAGATGCACTGATGAGAAATAGATCTCGAAATCGATCTATCTATCTCTATCAGCCGCACTGATGAGAAATAGATCTCGAAGGGCATCTGCAGAAGGCTATTCACTTAATTTAAATAGAAGGAAATGATCTTAAAAACAATGTTATTTGTCTAGTTCTGTTAGTGACAAAAAAAATGGACTGAGACTAGTAATAACCTGTTGTTTAATTCAATATCCTGTAGGATATTTGCCAAGAAATAGTTGTTTCAACATGAGATTTGTTCATGGTATTAATAAGACTTAATATTATAGAGCTACGAACAGGTTGATTACATTGAAGCTATAATTCGCTTTAGTAAGTTTGCATATGTAAAGTAATTGAACACATAAATGACAATAATTTTGGTATATGAGAGATTATATTATTTGTATTATTTTGATTTTGATGACATATTTGGAATTGCAAAAAATATTAATTCAGTAAATAAATTATTTATTAAATAAGATGACAATCTTTTAGTCAGCAATTAATTACATACATTCTATATTAGTTAGACTTACAATAATTGCAAAATATATAAATTATTGTAGTTTAGGAGATTAACACGTGCTATATTTAAGATATTTACCCTAACAAAGTAAATAATTTATGTACAATGTTTATTGAATTAGTAATAGTTGTTTCGGAATAAATACTTGTAAATATTATGTGTATACGTTCTGTAATGGTAGTTATGCTACGTGGTGATAAATAAAAATCGAAAGATAGAGACATTAAGACAAAGGCCCCCTTCTTGCAATAAGCATAATGCGACCGAGAGGGTTCCCCTGGTATTCTATCTTCCTCGGAATGATGGCTGCGCGCTTTCTTGTCCTCCTCGCCGCTACACGACCACCTGAGCCCAAGCCGAGATGTTGCTCTCCTCCGGCCGCTAGAGGAGAAACCGTGATTTAAATGGGAGACATTATTTATCTGCCTTCTTTACATAAAACATAGACAACACACGGCCCCCGTCCGAGTGCAGCGCTCTTAGAAATACTACCTTTTTCATAAACTTTACTCACTTACACCAGTGGCGTACAATAATAATAACACTATAATACAGCGCTATAATAATTGTAGATGTTATATAATAAATATATTTTATAAAAGTGATAAAGATAAATACATAAATTATTTAAAATTTAATACAATAAATTTGAAAAACAATTTATTTTTTTGTCTTTAATATTGAAATAAAGTTTCAACAAGTAACTACATCATCAATCAATTATAGAAAAAGTGTATATATTAACAAGGTTTTAATAAATATTAACATTTATTGGGGATTAAATTCCATATTTTTTTTTGAGAAAATATTTAGAAAATCAAAATATTTATCTTTATCTTTATATAATTTATCGCATTTTGAAAGCAGGGAATTGAAAATATGGATGAGAAAATAGTCCAGACGATAGAAAAAGAACAAAAAAATATTTAAATTATGGCAGAAAACCTTGAGGTTGATAGCCTTTTGTTACAATGCTTTATAACAATAAATATTATTACTGTAATTACTTACATTGTAAAGGATATTTAGATCACATATATTTCTTAGATATATATATATATATATATATATATATATATATATATATATATATATATATATATATATATATATATATATATATATATATATATATATATTTCCTATTATTTAGGAAGTTTTACGAAAAGGAGATAAATAAGTAATCATTATTAAATGGACGAAGTTAAAAGATTGTCTAGTCTTTTAGATATAAATTTCTAGAATTGTAAAAGAAACATGATACGTGATATACTTTTAAACTCTAATAGATAAGATCGTGTGTTTAAAACTTGACACTATATTTAAAATAATTTTAATCCTCAGTGAAATTCCCATATAACTTATTATTTATAATTAAATTAATTATATTAAATATGTGTTATAATTTTATTCACTTTATAATTTCCCCGAGTAACCTTGATATTAGAAGATGGGAATTGACTGATTATTTTAAGTACAATAATTTTCAGTAAATTGGCCGTGAAGAAATTTAAATTACTCACAACATTTAATTATATAAATTAAAAAAATATATTTAAAGGAAATCAAACTAAACCGTCTACTTTAAATAACGCATAAAGCATAAAATATTTCTGAATTTAACAGTAGGAACAATTTAGTATATTAATTCAATTAATGTAATGTTGGTGTACTATAATTAGATTAAATTTAATTGCTTTCATAAATCATTTAAATTAAGAATTCAGAATAGTAAGTATTATGGTAATTAGTTTATTAATGCAATATTTCATTTTAGTTAAAAAACATTAGATAGGAGATATAAAAATCACGTTGATATTAAATTATACAAGTCTAATAAATTGAATCCCTCTTGCAAATATATACCACCGTCATTTGTTTTGGGTATTATATTTCAAATTATCAACAAATATATAGGCTACAGGCTCTTCCTGCGTGCAGTTAAAATTTTAATTTTCTTATTTAGATTCTGAAAAATAAAAAAAATAGTAAAACAGTATAGAAAGTATTGTTTTCCTTTCAAAGTGACTAATTAATGTTGTCCTGATTTTAAACTCCTATTATCAAAAAAGAAATAAGTTGGACACGAAATTTTTCGTTGAACATTGTAGAGTAATAATTGTAAAATAACCCAGAATTTATTAAAAAATTAAATGCCTAATCCTAAACTAACAGTTTTTTCTTAAAAATTACATCGATTAGATGACCTCCGTTTGATTCGATGATTACTGATATCGATTCAACAATGAACGCATTGCATTGAACGCTGACACATTTCTACTGAAATCTCACCAATAGCATGTCGAATGGTACCTTTAAGTCTTCCAGGGTTTCAGGTCGGTTCTGGTAAACTTTAAATTTAACATAACATATAATAAGAAATAATCCAAATCAGAGAAATCCCGAGAGCGAGAAGGAACCAACTGATCCCCACGCTGGGAAACCAGATGACCAGGAAAGAACTCTTGTAACACGCCCATATATACATGTTGGATAAATGAAGCCTACACAGATGATGTGGTAATACTGGCAAAATCGGCAGAAGAATTGAAAGAAATGATTGAGAGATTGGAGAGATTTTTTGATAAAAGGAAACTGACTGTAAATGTAGATAAAACAAAATAGATGAGGTTTAAAAAAGGTGGGGTGTGCAGGAAGGAGAGGTTCGAATGGAAGGGAATGGAGATAGAGCAGGTTGTGCATTTTAAGTATTTAGGGTTTCTATTTGGGAGTGGGTGTGGTAATAAAGAGTCTAGAGAGTACGTGGCTAAAAAAGCGTGGGTGGCGGGAGAAAGGTTCTTGAAGGTATGGTGAAAAAAGTCTAGCACAAATTACCGGGCGAAGGATATGATATGGAAGGCTTGTTGGCGGAGTATATTGATGTATGGAGCTGAAATATGGGAGGTGGAGGAAGAAGAAGGCGTACAAAAAGTGCAGCTACAATTCTTTAAAAAGACCCTGAAATTAGACGGATCAACTCCTTCCTACATAGTACTGCAGGATCTAAATGCATTTAAATTAAGAAATAAAGGAAGCCGACGAGTAGCAAGGTATGAATGTAAAATGAATGAAATGACTGAGGATTGAATTGTAAAAGAAGAATTCAGGGTAGCAACTTTGGAAGGAATGAATGGTAGGAGAGAGACAAATTGGGGAAAGAAAAGAAGGAAACTGTATGAAGGAGGTGGTACGTCTAGCATGCAAATGGAGAGGCGCATTGGTTTGAGGAGTGCAAAAAAGTAGAGTTCGGTCCGAAAAGGACCGAAAGAGAGAGAGTGTGTTAGGGAGGAAATGGAAACAGTGCATGAATGAGGACGGTAGTAGTTTGGTTAATGATGGAAAGGATAAAAGGATAGAAGGAACAGGGGACGGAAACAGAGGAATAGCCCAGTGTTGTTTTTTCTCTCTCTCTTTTAACTTATACTTTATTTTTTATGGTGTGCGATTATTGATTTTGTTTTCTTTTTTTTGTTGGTTTTGTTTTTTTTTTGTTGTTTTTTGATATTGTAAGAGGAAAAGTTTATGTTTTTTTAATGCCAATAAATGTTGCAGCATCTCTACATAACGTTCAACATTGACTATTACCGCGTTTCCCATTTCATCTTCAAAAAAATATAGTCCCAATATTCTATCTGAGCATATTTCACATCATTACCTTTTGAGAATGCAGCTTTTCTTCGGATATAAACACTTGAGGGTTTTCGGCATTCCTGCCCAAAATCCATCGCCTGAATTTTAAACGTGAGTTTGGGTCTATTCGAAGAAGTTTTTGTGATTTTTGCCATTTCTAAGGTCGAAAAAGCAAATCTTTCTTTAAACCTGTTCGTTTAGACCCACGTGAAATTCCTACTTGCTGTAATAAACTTGCAAATTATTCATTTTTGTTCTAGTTTATTTTTGTTTTCTTCCTCTCTGCAAATTTAGTAGTTTAGAAGAATCTTAGACGATATGTTTCAACCTCTTGCAATTTTCCTGCAATTTTGTGGGGCTGGAAAATGAAACTATTGTCGCAATCACTTCTCAGTTTGAATAATGCGGTTCGTTTTAATAAAATGCTCTACACAAGTAATCCTTTGTTCAATCGACCACCGCTCCAATTAAAAAAAAGCTTGAAGGTTCATTGAATATTAGACAGTAATGGCAAATAAGTTATAACTTATTTTTGCTTTTAAGAAAAAACAAGACACTCTTAATTTGTCACCCTTTATTTAAAAAAATAATTCGAGTATTAAACTAGAGAATTTGGAAAGTATGAATTGTTACACGAATAAGATTTGTACAATGTATATACCTACACTATACATGGAGTTTTTATAGGAAATATACCTATATCATTATAAATTATATCAGCAAGCTGAAAGCGTTTCAATGATTCATGTGTAGGCGTTTACACAATCGGCATGAATGTTATGCTTGCATATATCTTATTCGTTTGAAAATATAACAAATAAAACATAGATAAAAAGTAATATATAGTTGCTATAAGTTGTATGTTGTAAATTTTTCAAATGCCTTCTCTATGATAAAAATATGTTTCTTTTATTTTCGTAGGTGGTACTTTCTATCTCCTGTTATTTATGATGCAAAAATACATCTTAAAATATCTAGAACGTATTTTTAAATAGATTATTTTTTATGCTGTGTTTACTTTAATGTGTATCAAATAGTTTTACGTTAAAAATTATAAAACAAAATATATTTTTGCACAATTAAAATGATAAAATAATATGAGATGACAAAATCGTATTTTGCTAACTAATTTCTTTTTGATAAATATTCGGACCAAATAATATATACTGGATAACAATAAAAATCAATCAAATGGAAAATATTAGTAGCTATTCGAACTTTACTCCAGTGATCAACATTGTAAATATTTTGGAAAAAATCTCCAATACCTTTGACACACTGTAGCATCATTCCCCATACACCGGTCTCCGTATTTTAGATTCTTCAGCTCACTATTTTCCCAATTATAATGTAATTTGAAGCCCAATCAGCCTAATAATCACTTCATTCTATAATAATTCTATAATTCTCCAAATTCTATATTGTCGCGACCGTGGGTTCATCCAGTATTTCCTCATTCTTTCTTAAGCTTGAGAAACACCTGTTTTTTTGGTCAAAATCTATTGGACGATGTTATTTTTGTGTGTTGTATTTAGTTCTTGATTTCAATTTGATGTATTAAACTAGAGAATTTGGAAACTATGCATAGTTACAAGAATAAGATTTGTACAATATATATACCTACACTATATATGGAGTTTTACGACTAAATTTTAGTGATATAGTTCGAGAACAATTAGTGTTACCATCAAACTTGTCAGACCCTAATGCTATAAATGATCATTTTATTAATGCTGTTCCAAAATTAACACCTAATCAGATAGCTTCCATATATAACACATATTATAAATTTTAGCATATCTAATTCTATTTTTCCTAGTATGTGGAAGAAAGCTCGTGTGATACCATTACCTAAAATTAGCAACCCGTCTACTTTCAATGACTTGCGCCCTATTAGTATTCTCCCAATTCTTTCTAAAGTCTTTGAAAAACTCATTGATACTCAGCTAGAAAGATATTTTAAAAATATAAATTAACACTAGAAAGTATTAATTAATTAGATAATTATTAATTTACACTAAAAATAATCAATCAATGGTAGTCAAAACCTTGCGATAAAGTGTTATATAAACTGCCTTATATTACCTTTCTACCCTTTAATTTCTTCTTCCTTTAATTTATAACCATTAATTTACAAGGAATATAAGTTATTATAAAAAATTTAAATTGGCAACACTGTTTACTGTTACAGCTGATTTGATAGTTCCCGATTGTTTTAGAGTTAGTTTGTTTTGATAATTCATCATGAATAGACACACGCCGCGGGGGCAACGTTTGCAAGTTGTTCAAATTTATTCTGAGAACCATGGTTCAATTTGAAAAGCTCATGGGAAATACGTGCATTTTATGGTGCTCATAATCGTCCTTTAGCGCGTTTAATTCCAGGAAGTATGGGTCGTTTTCGCAATACGTTTATTCTAAACCAGTGGTTCTTAACCTTTGTAAGCCGCGATCCAATTATGAGGAATATGTTTAAAGCGCGACTCAAAAAACCAAACGAAAGAATTTTTTACACCGTATTTAGAAAAAATCTTCAATTTCACAATAATGACCATTTTAACTCAAATATCGCTGGTGTCAAAAGTGACCAAGTTAAAAACTGGCAAAACTGAGATAATCTGTCCAAGTCGTTTTAACATCTGCTACCTTTATGGAAAAAAATAGTCCAAGCTAATATACGTAGCTAATCATAACCTTCTTACATGGGCAAAAATGATTAAGTCTTTTAGACCAAAATCTGTACAGTTAAAAGTGTCCAAGCCTAATTACTTATTTTTTTTTATTTATGGCATGTTATGGTTAAATATAACTTGTGAAGTTATATAAATCTACACACTTTACACGACTCGAGTTTCGACTGTTGAGAGTCATTTTCAAGTGAAAGATAAATAAAGCTATTTTTCAATCAAAGGAAAATTTAATGAATAATCTAATAAATAATAATGGGTGATTACATAGTTCATATACCTACTTTTTCTCATAAACTTAGGGATTCACTTCTTGGTTCGAACCAAAGAATATGTTCCGCACAATTTCGGGTCGCGGCCCATAGGTTAAGAACCAATGCTCTAAACCAGTGGTGCGCAAACTTTTTTCATTGGCGACCCCCCATTTTCAGTAGAATGTTGTCGCGACCCCTGGATCGATAGTAGACGTTTTTTAATCGTTAACGTAGGTAAAGTGAAATTCTTTCTGGGATTTGCGTTTACAGGGTGTTTTTAAAGGAGTTTTGGTGACGTCATTGAATAAAATACAGCCTTTTTAAGATATCGCATCAAACTTAGACACCATCATAAAAATGCTTTCAAAGTTGTGGCGTTGAAAAAAAAGTCTAGTATTAGTTGAAAAGTTGTAAAATCTAGTATTAGTATGAAGCGGTATTTAGAAGGTTTGAGTACAACACATAATTTGACGAAACAGTGGAATTATTTATGCATATATGAGTACAAACATGTTTTAAAAGAAAAATACTTACTTAAATCTTACATTATAAGAATTTATTGTGAAGTATGCGTTTGCAAAGAGGTCATGATTGCTTCCATGTTCATTGCTTTCATCCTCAAGATCCAATCCAGTTCGATATTTTGGTTTAATTGCTACAAATTTTAAAAAGCCGGATTCATATAAGTAGTTAGATGCAAACTGAATTAAAATATTGATTGCCTTTCTTTTCAAATCGGCATATTCGTTTCCAATCGATAACCAAAATTTTTGATAAATCTGAGACTTAAATTGAATGCGCAATATTCCGTCGCTTGAAATATCAATTAACTGTTCTTTTTCATCTACAGAGATATTGGAATTAATAATATCAAACAAAAATGGACCACGGATCCAACCTAATTCAATATCTGGAATTTTTTCAAGCCTTCTTGTTAAGTTTTCTTCCAATTTTATCAAATGATGGGAAATGGTGGTTTTAAATAACCAGAAATCTATACCTATTATGTTCTATAGTAAATTATGAACAGCAAAATTAATTTTAATTTTTCAAGCATCAATTTTTCTGCTCAATATTAAAATGTTCATACTCTCTCCCTGTAAACTCAAATTCAAATCGTGAAGTTTTTCGAAAATGTTACTGTTTGAATGTTTTTCAACCATGTAACTGAGTTTTCCAAGCCTATCTTCATTAGTGAATAATCGTACCAATATGTGTTTCTTTTCTATCAAAGAAATGTAAAATTCTCGTTTATCAAATCTAAAATACGTCGCAATAGTTTGCAGCTTGAGAGTCATCTGACTTCTGTATGTAGTAATAATGTGTCATAAACAGAACCCATCTCCTTACAGAGTATTGCAACGAGACGACTGTTTAGACTGTAACTTTTAATGTAATTAATTGCAGTAATGACATCATGTAATATCTTGTACAATTCTTCAACAATGTCTTTTGCAACTAGAGCTTGCCTATGTATCATTCAAGGGTTGAATACTACATGGGGAGCAATTTTCTTTATTAACCCTCTTAGTCATTTATTAGTACCTGTTATTGCTGCAACACCATCAGTGGTTATTAAGGTTATTTTCCTCAAAATATCAATTAATAAATTCAAAAAACTGTCACTCCTTTTATTCCTTCTAACTTTTTACAACATAAAAAATCTTCTTAAAAAATCTTATCAAAAACGTATCTCACATAAACAATTAATTGCGACATTTTAGTAATGTCAGTTTCGTCAAGTTGTAAGTAGTTATTCTATTCCTTATTATTTAAATATACGTTAGGTTAGATTAGGTTAAGTTAGGTTAGCCTCTTGCCTGGCCGTCAACGATGCAATTTCTAATTCCATTTATCAATTTTGTTGATAATATTTTTTTTTAAGTTTCACCAGGTTTCAAGAAGTTGTAGTGAATAGTGCAGCTTACCAACCACCAAACAGTGAATATATTTTTTTTATCAAGCGTTGTTTTAATGTGTAATTGGAGTAATGATTGTAGTACTGTTTTCAATTGTTGTAAACAATCAAATGTTATAATGCGATCAAAAAAAAATGTTTTTTTTTTGGTACGCCAAAGAAGTACAGAAGTGTCTCATGTTGCTTAATCTTGTCTAGTTGTATCTGCACTTGTCTGATAATTTCTGGTGTTGTCTGCTCCTACCGGGTTTGATTTGGTATTTTGAGTTCTTCCTTGGACTTGCATAGTCTTACCTACTTCTTTCTGGTATGGCTTGTCTGGCTAATCTTGTAGGGTCTCCTCTGATCTGCCTTGTCTAATCTCGTCTGGTGTCATTTAGTCTCGCATGGTGTCGTGCGATCTCATCTGGACTCGCTTGGTTTCATCTGGTCTCGTCTGGTCTTGTCTGGCCTCGTCTGGTCTCGTCTAGTCTCGTCTGGTCACATCTGGCCTCGTTTGTTCTCGTCTGGTCTTGTCTAATCTTGTAAGGTTTAGTTTGGTCTTGTGTGGTGTTACTTGTTCTTGTCTCATATTGCTTAATCTTCTCTAGTTGTATCTGGACTTGATCATATCTGGTGGCGTCTGGTCCTACCTAGTTTGATTTGGTCTTTAGTGTTCTTGCTTGCTTTTGTTTAGTCTTGCCTATTTTTTCTGGTCTTGCTTGTCTGACTAATCTTGAAAGGCCTTCTCTGGCCTGTCTTGTCTGATCGCGTCTGGTCTCGTGTGGTCTCGTGTGGTCTCTTGTGGTCTCGTCTGGTCTTGTCTAATCTTGTAAGGTCTGGTTTGGTCTTTTGTGGTCTTACTTGTTCTTGTCTCATATTGCTTAATCTTATCTAGTTGTATCTGGACTTGTATGATCATTTCTGGTGTTGTCTGGTCCTATCGGGTTTGAAGTGGTCTTTTGAGTTCTTGCTTAGTCTTGCTTAGTCTTACCTACTTCTTTCTGGTCGAGCTTGTCTGGCTAATCTTGTAGGGTCTCGTCTGGTCTGCCTTGTCTAATCTCGTCTGGTGTCATTTAGTCTCGCATGGTGTCGTGCGATCTCATCTGGACTCTCTTGGTTTCATCTGGTCTGGTCTGGTCTTGTCTGGTCTCGTCTGGCCTCGTCTGGTCTCGTCTAGTCTCGTCTGGTCACATCTGTCCTCGTTTGTTCTCGTCTGGTCTTGTCTAATCTTGTAAGGTTTAGTTTGGTCTTGTGTGGTGTTACTTGTTCTTGTCTCATATTGCTTAATCTTCTCTAGTTGTATCTGGACTTGATCATATCTGGTGGCGTCTGGTCCTACTTAGTTTGATTTGGTCTTTAGTGTTCTTCCTTGCTTTTGTTTAGTCTTGCCTATTTTTTTCTGGTCTAGCTTGTCTGACTAATCTAGAAAGGCCTTCTCTGGGCTGTCTTGTCTGATCGCGTCTGGTCTCGTGTGGTCTCGTGTGGTCTCTTGTGGTCTCGTCTGGTCTTGTCTAATCTTGTAAGGTCTGGTTTGGTCTTTTGTGGTCTTACTTGTTCTTGTCTCATATTGCTTAATCTTATCTAGTTGTATCTGGACTTGTATGATCATTTCTGGTGTTGTCTGGTCCTATCGGGTTTGATTTGGTCTTTTGAGTTCTTGCTTAGTCTTACCTACTTCTTTCTGGTCTGGCTTGTCTGGATAATCTTGTAGGGTCTCGTCTGGTCTGATCTTGTCTGATCTCGTCTGGTCTCATTTAGTCTCGCATGGTGTCGTACGGTCTCATGTGGTCCCGTCTGGGCTCGTTTAGTTTCATCTGGTCTCGTCTGGTCTCGTCTGGTCTCGTCTGGTCTCGCCTGGTCTCGTTTGTTCTCGTCTGGTCTTGTCAAATCTTGTAAGGTTTAGTTTGTTCTTGTGTGGTCTTACCTATTCTTGTCTCATATTGCTTAATCTTCTCTAGTTGTATCTGGACTTGATAATATCTGGTGGCGTCTGGTCCTATCTAGTTTGATTTGGTCTTTAGTGTTCTTCCTTCGTCTTGTTTAGTCTTGCCTACTTTCTTCTGGTCTAGCTTGTCTGACTAATCTTGAAAGGCCTTCTCTGGCCTGCCTTGTCTGGTCGCCTCTGGTCTCGTGTGGTCTCTTGTGGTCGCGTATGGTCTTGTCAGGTCTCTTGTGGTCACGTCTGGCCTCGTTTTATTTCGTCTGGTCTCGTGTGGTATCGTCTGTTTTCGTCTAATTTCGTCTGGTTTCGTCTGGTGTCTACTAATCTTGTGTGATGTCAACTGATCTCGCTTGGTCTTATATAATCTTATATGGTCTGATTTGGTTTGGTCTTTTGTATTCTTCCTTGGTCTTGTCTGGTCTACTAACTTGTCTGACCTTCTCTGGTGTACATTGTCTGGTCTCGTCTGGTCTCGTATGGCCTCTTCTGATCTTAACTGCTGTTGTCTAATCTTGCAAGGCTTGTAAAGCAGGAAACCGTGCCAGGTTTTGTGTAACCTTATTGCATCATGTCTCGTCGCGTGCAGTAATTTTTGTTCTTGTTTAGTCTTGTTTGATCTGCTTTGGACCTTCCTAATCTTTTCTCGCCTTGTCTGGTCCTAATTAAGTCTTGATTGATTATCTCTATTCTTGTGTAATCTTAAACATAACAAAAACAACGCTTGGTCTATAAACTATTTATCCATTTTTATAACTTTTGGATACCTAGTTTAAGTGCAATAAATACAGCAGTTCAGTAGTACGTTTAGTCTACTAAACTACGTTTAGTACCTACATTTAGTACATTTAGTCGGTAGTACGTAGTTTAAGTTCAATGCTTACGGTGCAATGAATTTAAAAGTTTATAAACTATGAATATTTATTATAAATCTAAAGTAATTTAATTTTGAAAAAATCTTATTATTGCAATTCTACATTTTATAAACTTCTGGTATTGTTTATTCTTGTCTGGCATCGTATGTCGTTATCTAGCATTGTCTGATGCTGTCCGAGTTTATATAGTCTAGTCCAGGGGTCGGCATCACGCGGCTCACTAGCCACATGCGGCTCTTTTACTTAAGTTGTGAGGCTCTTTCCAAAGCAAATCGTCCACAACATTTATTTTAAGATTATTGGAACAAATCAAACTTTCATTTAATAAAATAGAGATTAAATAAAATTAAAAGCGTTATGTTTAAATTAAATGAAAAAGAGTTTTGTTGTATATACATCATATTGAGGTTTTGCTGTGCTGTGCTGTGAAAGAGGTGTTGCTGTCTACAAAAATATTTTCTGTCAAGATTAAAAAAGTAATAATGGATTTAGTACTAAAAATAGTCGAAGTGTTACCAAAGCATTAAACCATTCTGAAAATATTCTTAAATATTTCAGATTTTGTTGCAAAGAACTTCGAATACTTGGTGTTAAACCATCGTTTAACTCAAAGTATTGGAGTACCTTAGTATCTTGGTCGCCGAACTGATCTAACCTCTTTTAATACAAGTTGCACAAATTTATATAGCTTTTTGGTGTTTACTGTTATGCTCAATACAAATGCTAAATCGGCACAATAATCGTTCTTCTTTCATTTGAGTATAATTTGTTTGAGTTATATTACGGTTTAATAATGGTTATTAAATCATTTTACCCGAATCTGAAGGGCGTACATGATCATCATTAAAGGGCGGATTATATGCAAAGCGCATATATTTCATTTTTTTAATATATATATATATATATATATATATATATATATATATATATATATATATATATATATATATATATATATATATATATATATATATATATATATATATAGTTAATTATGTCGACGAAATAGATTGATTTAAGTTAATTAACGCTAATTAGTGATTGTATATATTGCATATTTGGGCATGCTCATGCATATTTCATCAAAAGCTGCATATTCTTCCATATTTATATCATTTACTAATATAAACGTTTACTAAAATTAAAAATATACCATTGAAAAAGTTAAATAATATTAATTTATAATCATTTTTGCAAAAAATATTGTAAACATAATATACCTGACGAAAAAAAGAATGATGTAAATTCTTATTATATTCAAACAATTTGGAAATTAGACAACTACTCGGTAAAAATTTTGTTTATTAAATCGTAGATGAAAGTACCGACAAATGTGGCCGTTATCTTGCCCATTTGTTAATAGGAATTCTTCATGAAGACCATTTTCGAAAATTATATTTAGTTTCATCGAAACAACTTCAAAAAACAATTTAACAATTACCCGATTTGTACAAAAAGGTTTATCAAATTTCTTTTTACCCTGTGAAAAAATTTGTCCTATGTTGTTAGACGCTGCACCCTACATTACAAAAGCAGTTTAAAATTGATTTATTTTTTTATTGTAACATTATTCACACATGTTTAGCTCACTGTCTAAGTCCTGTAGCAGAAGATATTAGGAATCGATTTTTCGTTGTTAACGATTTAATTAGTAATGTCAAAAAAATATTTTTAAAAGCAAGTCCAATTTTATAAGGAGCGACTTCCGAATGTTCAATTGCCTCCTGAACCTATAATTACCAGATGGGGTACATGTTTAGATGCAGCTATTATTTATGATGATAATTTTGCATGTATTAAAGATATAATTGTCGAAATCAGTGATTCCAGCGCCGCTATGGAAAATTGCAAATAAAATTACGCATTTGTACTATTTGAACCCTAAAAATTTTGAACATTTGATTACCAATTGTTACCGAAATATGTTTAACAAAGAAAAAACAGTATAGTTTGTGAATTGACTAGTGGCCAAGTTTAGATAGGCTTGTGGATTTTTTTCGTAAAATAAATAGATGCTCTTTCACAAAAAATAGCTGGAAAAATACAAAATTTGGTTTATTCATACAAAAAACGATTACTTCATCCAAAAAGGTTACTTCGTCCAAAATAAAATATAAACACCCAATAATCGATTAATTCTTACAAATAATAATGGTTTAGTACAATAATTGATAAATATTGATGAAATACAATTATTTCTTCACAATAAATTTTACAAACAACGACTTGACTACTTCAAATTTTATTTCTAACTAACGCGGCGTATAATGAAAGAGAGAGCGCAAAAACATCAGTCTTACGACCAGAAGCACTGTATGCCATGGAGGGTCTTTCCTTGAACCGAAGGGCTCTGGTAGAGAAATTGGAAATCAGAGAGAGGAGAAGCCTCAAGAAATCCTAGGCCCGGTAAAGGAAGATGGGGAATTCCGAAGATGACATAACTCTGAGCTCTACGAACATATTGAGAGGCTCTCTGACTATGCAAGGAAAATAAGGGTAGCTTTCTATGGCTAAGTTTGATTGTCTCAAAGATTGCCTCCAAACCGACTAACCAACCGTCTGTTCACCTTCTGGCTCGTATGTTCGTACCAC
Source organism: Phosphuga atrata (assembly GCA_944588485.1). Lineage (NCBI taxonomy): Eukaryota > Metazoa > Arthropoda > Insecta > Coleoptera > Silphidae > Phosphuga > Phosphuga atrata. Next base: position 41,558,764 of record OX155898.1, on the reverse strand, counting down.
TTGGTTGACAGGAACCGAGAAAGATATTAAAGAACTAGAAATAACAGGTCTCCAAAACAGTCTATGAGACTCACCCTGAAGGAAGTCCGTGGATTTCAGGAAAAACCCCGAAGGAAAGGTACCCGCTGAAGAGAAGAGGGAAAGGAGCCACACCAGCAGAAGATGCGACAATACTGGGCAAAGATCAAAGCCCAACAGTTGAACAAGCGTGGTCCAAAGTAGGCCTATTCGAAAGAAGAAGAAAGAGAGCACGCGGTATATAAATATACTCTGGGAGAAATAGAAAGAAACTAACGCGCGTATAAAGTTTTCTGACGAATCACTCATATCGAGACCTTCGGAAAGGAACTTCGTTCCAAAAATAAAAACTAACCGACGACTGTTTAAGCATACAGCTTTCTTCTTTCTGCCGCCTTGCTTAAAAATGTGGGATAGAATTCCGAGAGAAACGGAAAACGGATGATTTTACAATTATTATAATTCACAGTTATTTATTGTCATATTTGGTCTTTAGTAATTCTACAGTGTTAACTCTGACACATAATTTATTTCCAAGTTAATCCACTTATCAATAAGGTAAACAGTTTTTTCCTTTCAGTATTTTTATGCACACCTATGTATACCTATGTACACATATTATATAATAAAAGTGTATATTAAAATATTATTAAATACACTCGTAAATATGCATTTTGCACTTATTAATTGAAACAGAAAACCTTTCTTGGGTGAATTGCGAATATGTTGAACGATTCAATCGATTATTGTAAGGAAAAATCATATGTTGTAAGAAAAAATCATTATTGGATGATTACATTTTATTTTGGATGAATTAACCTTTTTTGGATGAAGTAATTTATTTTGTGCGAAGTAACCGAATTTTGGATTGATTAATTTATGTTTGTATTTATCCAGCTATTTATTGTAGAACTTCATCCATTTGTTGTATGTTGTTTTTGTCTACTTCTGATCGAATATTAGATGAATAAATTTTAAGCGGTTTAGATATAGATTGGATTAAATTGTGTAATTATATTTTTGTTTAGTTAAAAAATGTTAATAAGAATTAAGATGGCCTTAATTTTTTCTACCTTTTCTTCGTCAATTTCTGTCAAAGTTTTGCATATTGTGCTGCATATATGGTCGAATTGAGTGCATATTTCCTCAAAAATCGATGCATATATATGCGCATATGTTTCGTTTTTTTTTGGTGCATATAATCCGCCCTTTAATCATCACCATAAAGGCTTAAGTATTGTCAACAAAAAAAACAAATGTTATATTTGCAGCAGTTTCGGTTGTTTTACGTTCAAACTGTATTCAAGACTACAAGAGATTTATTTATATAGCAATCGAAAATTTTTGCCCATAATATGTCTATTATATAAAATCCAATTGAATCAATAAATATTGTATGTAAGAAGAAAGAAAACGTATTTTAATAAAATTCTAAATTAATATGGTATATGGAAACCTGGTTTTGTTACAAAATGAAAGGATTTCTGGTGACGGTTTTTTCCATTTGTAGAATTGTATAGCTGTTTTTCCCTGTTAGAGTCGACATGTTCTTGTGGGACAACCCGCGGAGAGTCTCGTGGAGTCACGAGATCATTTTTACTCTCTCGCATGCAAATACACTAAGTATGCATGTACACTGTACGTATATATGTACCCTACCTAGAGCTTTAATTTATCGCTAGATTATGTATGGAATCATTCATAATCCACATAAATATTCCAGCCGCGTGTAATAAATATTTAAAATCTGGCATGTCGATCTCGTGCACTCAATCATATTTATAAATGTAATCGCTAATTGAACTTTGTCTATAACTCATTATGATAATTGCTTTTTCAGTTTTTCTTTTATTTTGTTTTAATGATTTTATATAATTGTGCTATTCATTTCGTATAAAATTCACATATAAATCACAAATGCGCTTTTGATTTAATGCTTAGTAAATTAACAATTACCAATACCAATATATACTAATATATTAGACAACTTATTGACAAATAAACACTTATTGAATAGTAAATTTTAATTAATGATGATTTCATAATTTAAATTATTGATTGCTTTTATTATTTATTGATTGCTTATTGATTGAAAAAATAAAAAATGTCATTTTCGGTAGACATAAAATGTGTTATTTTTTCTTCTGATTTGGTTAAATAAGTTTTATTAAAAGCGAATTTATCCGTTTACTTTGGCGTTGTATAAAAGTATTTTTCTATTTTGCGTCTATAATGAATTCATTAAAGCACTCATATAGGTTCGGAAATGGCTCGCCGAGTGCGATACAATTTTCTCAATATGTATCGGCGATTTTTTTATTTACAAATGGCATAAAATGACGCAAAACAGTATAAAAAACTCATTCATAAGGCGTTTTTCGCACTTGTCCATTAGTAAACTCCTCGCTACGCTCGTTGTTTTCTAAACATTAACGCGTGCTGAAAAATCGCGCTTATTGAACTCGAAATATTAAAAAGGATTTTTATTAAAATATTTTAACATTAACAGCATTTGAAAAACTATTTTCTGCTACTTCTATATCTTAATTATTTGATATTGTATGTAATATGTTTCATATTGTAATATTTTTCATATTGTACCTTTTAGTTCAATTTGATAAAATACAATATGAATACTTATTAAAGGCGAAATATAGCCTGAATACATAAATATATTCAACCTGTTCGTAGCTCTATAATATTAAGTCTTATTAGGATTACAAAACAAATCTCATGTCAAAAGAACTACTTCCCTTGCTAATACTACACAGGATATTGTACTATACAACAGATACTTGCATGTTATAACTAACCCTAGTCCACTTTCGTAGCACCAAACGAGTACTAGATAAATAACATCGTCTTAAGAGCAACAACTTAATAAGACTATAGAGCTACAAGCAGGCTGAATATATTTATATATTAATAAGTTTATATGATTATCTATAATTAATTGGTTTGACCAATAGTAAATATGGATACTTGTTAAAATGAATGAATTTCATTGTTACATCAGCAGCTGTAAAAGTACTATTACCGTCAAATGTCAGAAAAAGTCCGTTTCGGCCGCTTGCATTCATTTGTCAGTTGTTTCTATGCAGATCTATGAAGTTATGCTTATTTAACATTTGAAGAAAATAAAATGTTGCATTCCCAGTTCATTCCTATTTTAATGAATCAAAATAAACGTCTCTTGCAGATATTTATAACTATAAAATTAAAGTTTTCTAAATAGTTACATTTCTTGTGTAATGTTCCTATAAACCTTAGTAAGTTACATTTTTAAACTAAACGAAATTGCTCTAATATTTTAATATATTATTATTATTATTCCGAATTCAATGTTCAAAGTGCTTTCCTGCACAAAATATAATTGAACTAGGTGTATAAAAGTTTGGAATTGGTCCAATATTCCTTGCCCAAATAATCTTTAATATTGGTAGTTCATCGAATATTTTCAGTTTTATAATATCTACAGAATTTATACCTACTGAATCTTTATTTCAGAAAATTGATTATATTAATTTGCTTCACATAATTTGCATTTTAAATTTCCTTCAGTAAAATATATTTATATTTTCCCTGTGTTTTCAGTCTATAATTAATATAATCCCTAGAAAATTTATACAACTGCTAGACAATATTTCTTCCAAAGTCTGAAAGGATTCGTTTTCGTGTGGATACTTTGTAAGGGATTAGGAAGTAGCGTTATTGAAGTCATACATTACTCATTCTTAAATCCTCGTTGACATGGACATAAAACTAATGTAAAGGTTTTAGAATTTTTCTCACCATGTACGTAACAAAAATCAACTAATTCGAGAGAAAAAACTCTTTTTATAAAGTTTTCTCAAAATTTGTAACGGCTTCCAAGATAATCAAATATTTGAAAATAGAAAGATGGTAATAAAAGTGAAAAATTACAATCAAATACAAAAACAACAATTAAATATAATTTTATAAAATGTTAATATTTCCTTCTGATATTAGATTTCTCTTGGTATTTGAATTTAATAATTTTTTTTTGTAATGAATATAGTAAAATCTGCATATCAAGGGCAACGTAGGTTATAAATATTGAATCTAGCAAAAAAATAATTTGAAAGTCACAGTTTATAAATTTTATTATGAGTGCATAAATCCCGAACGTAATAGCTGGTGTCAGGAATTATATTTATTTATTTACTTTCAAAACAATTAAATATCTTTTTTATGTATTATATTACATATTTAATGAAAAACTGCCTGTTTTACACATTGTAAATTTCCCTTATTTTTATTTATCTGTATGGCAGATATTTATTTATAAGAATAACATGCTAACATAAAATTTTAATTTGCAAAAAATCTATAATATATTCTATTCCTTTCTATTACATCGTACATGAAATAAATACAAATTAAATATACATGAGAAAATTTATGAAACTTATTATTTTTATCCATTTGAAAGTTAAGTTAATCTAAAGTCATCTCTAAGTTAAGAGGGCAAAGTTTTTTCGCATATCTGTGTGTATATTTGGAGTACATTAGTATTTGTGTAGAGTCCAAATTGTTGTGTCGAGTTCGACAGAAGAGGCATCGTTGGATTTTTTTTTGACGCTGTAGGTAACATGGGTCACGGAATGAACAATATGGTAAAAACCAGCCACCATAATGGCGCACTTCTTCATACTTTTAATGCAATTTTGTATGTGGAAATCTATTAAGCTATTCCTTTTCAGTTACCTAACTCCCATGTATAAATTCAAGTACATATTTACTTTTTGACGTAGTTTTTAGGGTTTCGTACCGAAAACGGAACCCTTATAGGATCACTTTGTTGTCAGTCTGTCTGTCTGTCTGTCTGTCTGTCTGTCTGTCTGTCTGTCCGTCCGTCCGTCCGTCTGTCCGTCTGTCAAGACCATTTTTCTCAGGAACGCGTAGAGTTAACAAGTTGAAATTTGTATCAAATACTCGGGTCTGCGGTCTCTTTCAGCTATGAAATTAAACTTGTAAGTCAACGCGATCAAAAGATATAACCGTCTATGTCGCATATTTTGCGATTTCACAAATGAATCAAAACCTATAGGGTACTTCCCGTAGACCTAGAATCATGAAATTTGACAATTAGCGGTATCTTACAGCAAGTAAAGGGAAAAGTCTGAAAACCGTAAATATGTAGTTTAATTACAAGAAAAATGCGAATTTACTATTAGAAACTTATGAAAATACACTAATGTGTTGCGTAGTATTGTCAGGCACCAGAAGCATATGAGTTGCATACAGTTTGGTCCTCCTAAAGATACCTTACTTACAAGTTTGTACGGAACCCTCGGTGCGCGAGTCACAACTCGCACTTGGCCGGTTTTTTACATATTATACCGGGTGGGTCAGAACTCCACCGACAAGCTTTCAAGGCTGATTTTATGATCCAAAATAAACATAAAACATTTAATACATATGGGGTCAAAAACGCTTAGTTTGCGATACTTTGATACTTTGTAAAAAACAATTCCGTTAAAGAAAAACGGACAATAATACACAAAACATAATGTGAAGGAATTAAATTAAGATTTAAGATTAAAGAAAAAATAATAGGTGTTTCTTTCCCGTTGCGATAAAACCTAAAAAAATATCAATTTACCATTGCTTTACGAAAATCATATGTCCACTTTTACTTTATTGAAAATTGTGTGTTGTGCTCATAAATCTACCTAATAGTGTTTCAAAAATGTATTCTTTCGAAGAACTAGCATATATGTATTTAGCTTATGGTGCTGCTAACGGCAACGACCGAGCAGCTACAAGGATTTATGAAGAACGTTTTCCGAATAGGCAGCCTCATCATACAACTTTTGCAGCAATTCATCGACGCCTTCGAGAAAGTGGAAAATTTGACAGTTCTATGGCAGATACAGGACGTGATAGAACGGTTCGTACTGTGACATTAGAGTAAAATGTCTTGGATACTGTTGCCAATAATCCGAGAACTTGTGTTCGAACTGTAGCACACGAACTTGGATCCAGTGCTTCAACAGTGTGGCGAGCTCTTCGCGAACAGCTCTTACGCCCTTTTAGTATTCACCAGCACTGTATTGTAATGACTTTGCTCCACGAGTACACCTTTGGAAGTGGTTCTTAAACAGTACACAATAGAATCAACGTTTTCCAGAGTTGATTCCTTTTACCGATGAGGCTACGTTTAAAGGGGAGGAATGTTTGATAGTCATAACATGCATTTCTGGGCTGAAGAAAATCCTAACGCAATACATAGCAGAGGTTATAACACAAATTTTCAAATAATGTTTGATGTGGATGCAACTATTTGATAAGTCCATTTGTGTTGTCGGATCGCTTAGCGGGACGGCTTACACAAAATTTCTGGAAAATGAATTCCGCAATGGATTAGACCCGGTCGATGGCAATCGACGTACAACTGAGACATGAAGTGTGGTTTATGCATGACGTTGCGTGGACCAGCACATGATAGTCGCCAGGCCCGTGCATGACTCCATGCGAGGTATTCTAATAAATGGATAGGCAGGAACGGTCCGATACCATAGCCAGCCCAGCCCCCGGATCTGAATACCCTAGATTTTTTTTATGGGGTCATCTGAAAACCATGGTGTACTCCAGTCAGAGCACTTGAGGAGCCACTGCCACGTGTAAGTCAAGCCTGCCGAACAGTAAGAAATTTTTGGACGCGTTCGTCGATCTTTATTGCAGCAGTGTCGGCTATGCATTGATCACAGGGGGGCAAACTTTAAACAATTCTTGTAAATTGTATATAGTTCTTTTTTATGTTTGTAAATATTATCAATAAATTCCATTGCATTCCACCCCATTGCTTATGTTACCGGTAATTTTTTTTTGTAAAGCGTTGTTGATTTAAAAAAAATTAAACGTGTTTTTGACCTTATTTATAAATAATATGAAAATTTGTCTGTGGAGTTCTGACATACCCTGAATATTAGACCACTAGAAACCAATTTACTCTGGTCTACCAGTTTACTGTCATTTATACATATTTCTGCAAATGAAAGGTTTTTTAGTTTTCAAACAGAAAAGAATAAGTTCTTTGATGACTTGATTACAACAGTATAAGTACGTCGTTGCGCTGTAAAATTATTACTTTAACCGTCTAAGCATGAAATTTATCACTTTTCAGTTTTTTTTAATTTACGACCACTTGACCACTTAGGATCACGCTAAAATTTTACAATTTCAGTTGTAATTTCTTCTGCCTCGAGTACTCCTTCATACGATGCCGTTGTTCGGCCGTCCAAGCTGTTCCAGTCTTTGTAGCTCGTCTCTCGTCATGAAACCCTTCCAAATTGTGTATGCTGTTTCGAAACGTATCCCTCAAAACTTGGGCCTCAGCGATGTTAGATTTAGCATTGATCTTTCAAGTTATTTCCGAGTTTCTTTAATCCATGATGTAGTTGTTTTTTTATTTGTTCCAGAAGCAGTCCAATAACTGCTTGGTTAATCTGAATTTGTCTAATCTATACATGTGCCCAAGAAATATTATCCTCATGGTCGCAGAGATTTTTTCTACATTCTGGTAGACTTCGGCTTTGTTCCGAAGTTTCCATCTGGTTTCCGTCTGGATTTTACCCATGATTTTCCGGAGAATTCTGCTTTTCAGGACCCCCAACTTCTCTAGCCTGTAGTTCATTGAAAGGCATACACAAGCGTACATGCATTTTGTTTTGTCTACAGTGTTGTAGTAGTTTATTTTGGCGTTTCAGGAAATGCATTTCTTGTTATAGATGTTTTTGTAAGTCCATACGCTCTCGTATTTTTGAGAACCTATCTCCTTCCGCAGTATTCTCTAGACCATTGTCCTGTATTTTTTTTCACCGAGATATTTAAATTTCTTTACTCTTTGAGTCCCCCCCTCCGTTTCAAGGAGTTTTGGTCTTTGTGCGTCATTTATCATGAATTTTGTTTTCTCTATCGAGATCCTGAGTCTCGTCTTACTGGCGATCTTTCCTAAGAGGTTAATCTGATCGCTTCCCTTGGGCTTTTCGAGAGTATCGCAAAGTCATCTTCAAAGGAGAAACAGTTGACTTTAATTCCTCCTGATTTGCTCTCAAAGCACATTGGGTTTAATCCCTGATTTATAATCTCTGAGCTCCACATTCGTACGATCTTTTCCAGGATGCAGTTGAATAGTATTGGTGAAAGTCCGGCGCCTTGTCTTACAGCCGTCTCGATTTCAAACGGCTGGGACAATTCTCCCACTTTTCTCATTTAAAATTTATTTAAATTTAATATCGAATTCAATTGTGATTGCAATAAACTAATGATATTACCTTTTGTTCATCATTTATTCATACTAAAATCTATTTCTAAAATGATAATGTTTTTATTGTTTAAGTAAACTATTAAATCAGTGATTGAGTAACACATATTCCAGTGAAATATTACTTTATAAAACTGAATTTAAGGGGTAGTATTTTCAGTATTTACGACATTTTTGTATCTACCCATTGTAAGCTTAACGTATTAAGCATGGATTTTAAATTTCTTTTCAAATCTCAATCTCAAGCCTTAGTTTGAAATGATTGTTTTTCAAATTAAAGGTTGACGACTTTGTAAAAAATTTGGCTACATGGAATATCTTATTCCTCTGGCTTCTTATTTCTCTGGCTTGGCAGAAACAGTTTTGTGATTGGTAAGCTACTTTGAATCCAAAAATGAAAATGTTGTTCTCCTGTTTGTATGTAGATATTGTATTGTATTTTTATTGTAGAACATTGTAAGCGATAGCATTGGACGTTTATAACTATAATAACAATTACCATATGACTATGGAACTCTATCGAACTATTATTGCTTAGTTCATAGGTTCCTAACCTTTTCAATACCATTACCCCTGTGACCTATTAGAAAACTGATTTTACCCCTAATTTATGTTTTTTAACTTTGTTTATTTAAATGTTATCAAAACAAACAATACAATCAAATACAAATATGCTTCTTCTTCTTCTTCTTTCGAATAGGCCTACTTTGGACCACGATTGTTCAACTGTTGGGCTTTGAACTTTGCTCAGTATTTTTGCATCTTCTGCCGGTGTAACTCCTTTCTCTCTTCTGTCCAGGGGGTACCTTTCCTTCGAGATTTTTCCTGAAATCCACGGACTTCCATCAGGGTGCGTCTCACAGATTGTCTGTTTTTTGAGATCAGTTATTCTCAGTTCTTTAATATCCTTCTCGGTCTCTGTCAACCAAGTGGTACGAAGCTTCTGTTTTGCCAGAGGGTGAACAGACGGTTGATTAGTAGGTTTGGAGGCAATCTTGCAACGTGGCCATAGAAAGGTACCCTTCTTTTCCTTGCACAGTCAGAAAGCATCTCAATATGTTCGTAGAGCTCAGAGTTTTGCCGCCTTCGGAATTACCAATCTTCCTTTACCGGGCCTAGGGTCTTCCTGAGGATTCTCCTCTCTCTGATTTCCAATTTCTCTATTAGACCCCTTCGGTTCAACGAAAGACACTCCATGGCATACAGGGCTTCTCGTCGTAAGACTGATGTGTAGTGCTTAAGTTTCAGGTTGCGTGACAGGCATTTCTTATTGTAATTGTTCTTAGTCAGCCGATAAGCTAGTTCTACCTTGCTGACTCTTTTGGATAATGATGCTCTTTCTGATAAGTTGGGTCCAATCCATTCGCCGAGATACTTAAATTTCTCAGTCCTCTTGATGTTTCCCTGTTCTGTTTGCTTGTCTGATGTTGGTGAAGAGTTCTGTTTTCTCCAGCGATACTTGAAGACTCACTTTGGCAGCCTATTTTCTGAGGCAGTTTACCTGCATTGTTGCCATCTAATATCTTTTGTATAAATATCTTTATTAATCACAAATTATACTACAATCGTACGATTTTAATATACTTCAATAATCAGTGTGAAGGTTGCATGTTATTGCAATATGTTGCAGGTATTGTGTTGCATTCAAAAGTCTTTTTATGTTAGGTTTAGTTTCACTTAAAGCGCATCTCAAGTAATGTTCCACATTGAGACGATTTCTGGTCTTTGTTTTTAATGTAACTAAAGTTTACCACTGAAAAACTAGAACACTGAACACTGTCACATCTATAGGTGGTGGCAAAGGTTATTAATATTTTTAAAGCTCTATTAGCTGTAACAGGATATTCGGTACTTGCTTTACGCCAAAATGTGCCGAGATCATAATTTTGAAATTCTACTTTTAAAGTACTATTCTCGCGCAGTCCGAGAAACTCCACTTTGGCCGCCACATCTTTGGCCGAAAATATTGCTTCAGTGAGTCTATTGCTGCAGATAAATGCTGAACCAAGGAAATTTGAAACATAATTTTGTTTGGTTCGGTATTTACCGATTGCCCGTACAGCTGTGTGTACATCGACTTGCGAAATGAAAAACTTGCAACTTTATCGTGCGCTCTCCGAAAATATTCGTCCAATATTCTTGAAATGAGAAATTAAGAGAAGAAATGAGAAATTGTTAATTTCACTAAAAAAATCTGCAAGATAGACCAGCTTTTCGATAAATGTTTTATCGTGTGTTTTTGAAAAAAAAATCTACAAAGCTTAGCGGTGTATCGGGCAATGATAAAAACAAAACTTGAGGAGCAACTTGTTTCACGAGTGCTTGCAATCCAGAACGAATACCCGTCATGAAAAGCGCTCCACGGAAAGCGTCTGTACAAACGCCAACCAACTTTGAACCGTCCAGTCCGTTGTCTAAAATAAACTGCTTTGGCGTTTCGAATAGTCTTCACCACGAGTAGTGGTGAGCAGAGACTTGCAGAACAAGTATTCCTCTTTTACATGGTCATCTTTAATATACCAAATACCAGTAATTATGAACACGAAGCTACATCCGTTGACTCGCAGCGCAAATATAGGACTTTCATTAGTAATAGGTGCCAAAATATCGTTAGTCAAGTCTGAAATGCGACTTTGAACTGTTGTATTTGTGGGCGATATTTGTTTAATTTTAGCCACATGTTGCTCACCAATAACGAGCGATACTGCACCACACAAACAAGGTTTGATGAGATCCTCTCCTATAGTATGCGGTTTTTTTGTTCATAGCGATGCGATAATAAATCTGATATGAAGCTTCAAGACACGATTCATTTGCCTTTTGCATCATCATCATCCTCAATTAGCCTATCGTAGTCCACTGCTGGACGTAGTCCTCCCGTGACTGCTTCCACTTCTGTCAGTCTTGCGCTGCTTGCATCCAATTTGTATGGATACGTTTAATATCATCGGTTCATCTTGCAGGTGGGCGTCCTCTGTTTCGGAGAGCTTCATGTCTTGGTCTCCATTCCATTATTCGTCTGGTCCATCGGTTGTCCTTGATTCTCGCAATGTGCCCTGCCCAGTTCCACTTCAAGGTTGTTATTCGTTTCATTGCATCTGCTACTCCCGATCTTCTCCGGATTTCGGCGTTAGGTATTCGGTCTCTAAGGAATAATCCCAACATGAATCTCTCCATTGCATTTTGTGTTACCTTTTTCTTATTGATTACCTTCTTTGTTAGTGTTGATGTATCTGCACCGTATGTTAAGACAGGGAGGACGAAGACTCTCTAGTTTCAAACAGGTTGACAAGTTTGACTTAAATTCTTAAATACAGTGGCTTGTTATACTTTATCATTTTCTCTATGAGGTTTTTTAGGGCTTGGAGGTGGTCGTTTGTGCCAAGCCCTGATCTAAATCCGGCTTGTTCTCTTGGTTGGCCTTCTGCATATTTCCTGTGAAATCCAACCGCGAAGACATCAGAAGGCTCTCTTTTTTCTTAAAAATATCTATACTTTTTCCTATGAATTCTTTGTGAACTTTCTCGAAATGTTCTTTTAATTTGCTTGGTTTCATGCTCTCCGGATTAAGCACTTTATTACATATAACACACTGAGGCTTTTGTATATTCCTCTCTACAATATTCGTGAAGCCCCATTGTAAAAATGCTTCTTTATAGGAGCGTTTTTTTTTTTCGGATGTAGAAGCCATGTCACTGTTTAGACTCGCGATTGGTTCGCAGCAAATATTAAGAAGTTACGTGCAAGACTAGCCATTTATTTATGTGACTGTACACTTCTACAAATTAACTAACTTAAATTAATTTTACAATATCAAGGAAGGCAAAAAAGCGTAGCCATTACAATATTTCATGCAGGGAAAATTGGTAACCAATTGCCGGGATTTCAGATAATTAGAGGGCGAGATAATTAGCAGACACGTGTTTTGGTTTTCTTGAATTGAACAAAAATTTAATTAAAAAAATTAATAACTACAGTACAATAATGATAATCCGGCGGTTGGTTAGTCCGGTGATAATATGGAATTTTTTGATAATCCGGCGTTTGTCTGGTACCATATGTGTCGGATTATCAGGCGGATTATCAACTTAAATCAGGCGACAACGACAGGGCTGTTAGAAAAAGTGTAAATACTACTGCGCGGTTTATCTGTAATTTTTTTAAATTCATAGTAACTATCTATTCTATTAACTAAATAGTATGGAATAATAATTAAGCTCTAGGTTAACCCCGCAGAAAAGCCGATATATCCCCGTGTGGGTAATTAATTACCCCTAGGTTCGGAACGCACGGTTTAGTTCAACCCACTATCTGGTACATATGTTTCTTAGAGACTGTAAAAAAAGTGTTTAAATTTATGATTTATTACTTGGAACATGATATATAAATATTATAATACCAAAATAATACTCTAATTTGTAAGTTTTATGTTAATACTGAGCGCATGGTTAATCATGAAAAAGTACAAAATGATGTATTTTTAGGAACAATAATATATTTAATAATCAAGTAGAAAATGAAAATGAAAATGTGGTGATGGCAAACGAATAAATAATTCTGATGTATGATAAGAACTCGTTATATAGTGTCGCTGGATGGTCTCATTTTGTTCTTTTTGTTGCTTGAAGTATCTTAAAAGTAATCCGCAGTCTGCATCAATTTATAACACTTGTTTGCTTTGGAATAAATCAGGGCATATGGCAATTAACTGGGGTTCAGTAAACATGAAGTTATAAGTCATACATCCACGCCTACGATGCACCGAGACTGCTAATAAATAAGCGGCATATGAATTCTAATTGCTAAACACCATGCAAAAAAAGTGTGCTGTAAATAACAACTGAGTATATATAACAGACATATTTACGAGCTTTTGTTAATAATTCGATTTTATTTATTTCCACCCTCCCGGTATGTAAGCGTAAATGAAAAGAAAGAGTTGGTTGCAGTAAATGAATATACGATTTAAGTTAACCTACGTCTTGGAATTATTTTCCTTGAGTGTTAACAATGATGCATGTGGTGCCATGGCCACACACTTTATTATGATTTGTTGGATTTTCAAAAGAGAGACGGAGAACTTTAGACAAAAAAAAAAGCGACTTAAGTGGACCGTATTTATGTCGACAGACTTTCTGGTGCATTGTCGAGTCACACCTCCTCGAACACATCCAAGAAATCCACAAGGCGTTAAAAACTATTTACACCATCCGCGGCGACCAACGCGAATGTAAACAAATACCAGACGATAAGATTGGAAATGTTCAATGGATGCATGATTTATATAGACGTACAAAAAAGCAAACCCATGAAATTTATATCGCCTGACTTCTCACGCCACTCAGCCTTTCGAAACTTCTGCGGAAAGATTTAAAACCGAAATTACGCAAAACACATAATTTATTAATCGCGGCCACAGTAAATGCTTGAATCGTTACTAAGAAAAGGTTCGTTTTATAAAATCTATATATACTTCACTCACCCGAAATGTCAATCGACAATCTGCATGCACAGCGAAACACAATCTGAAAGAAAACGACCAATAAATTACAGAAAACTTTAAATTACTTTTATGTAACTCTATATATAACTTACGGAGATAAATTGGACATAAATTCTGAAAACTTATTTCTTATACTTTATAAAAAAGTTAATCTCAGAACTTATTACAGCGCAACTAACTTTTCTCTCGATCGCAAAAAGAATGAAATTATTATGATTACGTTTGGTTCAATTTTCAAGAAACAATTAATTAAACAAATTTATAATTTAAATATTATAAAAATAATGTTTATATCCAATTATGGATGGAAATTTAACATTCTCCTGAAAGAGTAAATGTATGGACAGGAATAATTTTGCGAATGTTTCGTATTCATCTGATTATTTTTTTGTACCTTCTGGGAAACTTATGGACATTCGGCGAATAACATATCATGGCTATAAGTGAATGAACTTACAAACATCCGTTCCAAATATGCCGAAATATAACAAATCTGATTCAACAATATGTAAAGTAGTAAAATTATTAATATTAAAAAAATTAAGATTCAGCTGTAGGCACTAGATGAAACATTATAACAGAAATAATGATAAATTAGAAACACTGGGCGTAAGTTTCACAAATGAGTTTTATTCAACACTTTATTGATTTTGGACTCTTAGGTCTTCGCCAGAAGATTTCAGATAATTACTAATTTATCATTATGTCTATTTTGCTGTATTTAATCTTTACAGATTTAAGATAATTTGTATAAACATTTATTTTATACATATTAGTACGTAAATTAGGCAAAATTAAGTAGATCAATACAAATTAATTTTCTTTATTTAATCTCATAAATAGTTAAAAAAAAATAGCTAAAGTAAAAAGTATACAGTGGGCCGATTTCTATGCACGCAAGTTGCAGCTTTCACATTATTTTGAAATTTAAAATAAGTGTGGATTATATGTATTCTAAAATGTACATATATAATGGGTGTTTCATTAAGAGCGACGCATTTTGCTTTATCAATTAAGGGGCGAAAGTTATGTAATTTGCCAGTTTTTGACAATTTTTTTTTTTTAATCAGTTTAACACTTGGAGAATATGCTCCTAAATTTTCAGATCAAAATTCGAAGTATTGACATCTCTATAGCGTATATACACTAGGTATCATGTTCCGAACAAGCCCGAGCGTGTTATCGCTTCTAAGGTCGGGCGGTTGGAAGTCCGTGAGAAGCTTATATATCGCGTGTCCCTAGTATTGTGTGATCATGAGTCGAAAGATAAATAAAAGTGAGCCAGATTATAGCTCAAGTCGTCGTCGTCGTCGGCGACCACCAGCAAAATCGCAATTAGAAGAAACAGAAGAAGAAATGTCAAAGAAAGAAATAATGCCGAAGGAGGAAATGAAGGATGCTATAATGGCCACCTATTTTCATATGATTTCGACAAACGAACAGCCGCAGCACAAGTACTGTCCCCCGGGTGCCGACTCCTGGTGCGCATATCGCGTCGCTGAAGTTTCCAATACAACGCAGTTGTATGAGCATCCTCCTTCTCTACATCCCGACTTAGAAGAGAAAATCTTGCCGATATACGAAGATTTGTCCCGGGATGATTTGCTCACGAGATGCTTGGGAGGATATACACAGAACGCAAATGAATCATTCAATGCGACTGTGTGGCGTTTAGCTCCTAAGCATCTACACTGTGGTTGGAAAATCGTGGAGATCGCTGCCTTCTTGGCTGCAGGCATGTTTACTGATGGTTATAACTTCGTTTTAAGCATCATGAATGACCGGCAGTTGTAAATCGGCATACAGTGCAAGACATTAGCGGACCACCAAACTGCATGCCGAGTATAGAGGCAGGACCGTCGTACTTGGAGCAGGTCCAGAATGGCAAGAACAGCGAAGAAAAAAGAGGAAGCGGCTCGAATGGACGAATTCGCAGAAGAAGAAATTATATTGTATGGCCTTGGTATCGCAGACTGAGCGTTGAAAGTTTTCTGTATCGAAAACTTTAAACGTGTTTTTCTCGAAACGTAAAATTTTGTGCGCCGTGCAATGTAGGCCAACGAGTTTTCCACCGATTTCGATGAAATTTTCCATAAATATTCTTCAACTCATTGGCTATTGCATGACGTTCGAATTAAAAAAAATAATTATTAATATTGTTTCATACCAATTGTTTATACAGAAACGAGGAATTTTTTTTCAAAAGGGTGCTGAATGTTGTATTTTATTTTTTTTTAAATTTTCCTCGACGTCATGCAAAGCGTATTGATGTAACTTAACGATGAAAATTTGTTTTTTTCATTTTCAGTAAGATTTGAGACCTGTAGGCTGCACGGCGCAAATCTAAGGAACCAACTTTCAGCAGCTGTGGAGCCGCCATTTTTTGTTTTTTTTTTGTTTAAATTTGTGAATCAAGCTTATATGTTATACTTTGAGATATGAATTGTTTCAATTCGAAAAACCTTTCCATCACTTCATAAAAAAATCTAGAAAAAAACGCAGGATTACATAACTAGGGGGAAAGTTATGTAATCCTGCGTTTATTCAATATCTCTTAATGCAGAATTACAACACTGCAAAACAGTCTTTCTTCCTGAAGCACTTTATGCCGCAGAAACAACACTAATCATGGTCACTCAAAAATCAAAGAAATAGAGAAACAAGAATGTAAAATTCTCCGAAAAATTTTTGGGCCGGTGAATAAAGAGGGAATATGGATTAAGAGACCATCGTCAGAAATATATTAAACCGTAGAACCTATCACTGATACTTTCAGAAAGAGACGAGCTAAATTTTTTGGTCACATATACAGAATGGACCAGAATAGAATTACGAAACAAATTTTCAAAATTACCTTCAACAGTAAAAATAGGTCCAAATGGATACAGGAAACTGAAGAAGACCTCAAGAAGCTAAACATCACGATATACGATATGAATGATCGGGTTAAATTTAGAAACACCATAATGCACTATAAATTTGATAAAGAACTGCTCCCAAAGATACCGGGAAAAAAGTGGACGGACGAACGGAAGAAAGAACATAGTGAACGAATGAAGAGGATTTGAGAAGAACGTCGCCGCATGACTGAGTTGACATGATTTTTGTTGAAGTTTACACGCTCCCTTTAAAGGGAATTTACGATAGTAATAGTAATAGTAATATATATATATATATATATATATATATATATATATATATATATATATATATATATGTCACAATATATTATATGAACATCATACGTACATCATATATGGACCTACTATCCTTGTTATTTTACCTTATTTTAGCTTGATATATCTAAGTTATTTTACTATAACAGTTATACACAGTACTTGTTGGTCGATGGAATATATTTTCAGGAATTTATGTGCGAAAATTTTGTTGTTTTGGCGTGAATAGGGATTTAATTGGCTAAATACTGTTTTCTTTAAAAATTATCAAAAAATTAATAAACTTGTTATGTTGTTTGCTATAAATTAATTTTATAAAAATTGTTAATATTCAAATTTTTATTTGTAATATTAAAAACAACTTTTTAACTTTTAAGCAAATAATTTTAAACAATTAATTTTCGCAGGCTTCACTTGTCTTGTTTCCTCGATATACAGTCAAACAATTCGGGTTCTTCAGATTACATAAGTAAGTCTGTCTCTAAGTTCTTACTTAAGTTATATTGAAAACATTTGTTTATTTCATTAGTCTTCTTCATATTTTAACATAAATTTGTTTCAAGACAACCACTTGTCTTACACAGTTCTCCTTGTCCTCTCAGTTATATTTATGCTATTTTACATAGATTATATTTGGTGTACTATTCTTCATATTTATTAAAACTTCGAGGCTGATTAATCTAACTTGTCTTTTCGTTGATAATTATGACAATTTTCACAGCCTTAGCTCAAGTTTTCTAGATATATTGTAAAATTACTAACAATTTTAAATGTTGGTTATTATTAGCCATCCCTGTTTATCTTTTTTTTTTGTATTATTGCTAATGGGAAATAAAGTTCTTTTATAATTTAATAATTTATTTGCCTTACTAGTTTCGATGTGAAAACTAACATCTTAATCATAGGCTAAAAGTTATAAAAATACAATTAATTACAAACTATAATTAAATCATTAATAAGACATACCTCTAAATTGTTTCTATTAAATTAAAAATTATTATGTTTTATGATGTTATAAATGATTATATAAATTTTGAATGAAATTTGATGTTTAAATAAATAAACAAATTAACAAAAGTTAATAATTTTTATAAACAACAATATATATTTTGTTTAAATTGATAAATTAATAACAAAATACATAGATTTGACACTTTTTGCATTTTCCTTAAAAATTTTCTTTTATTTATACACTTTACTAAATTTTATATTATTTAACTTTTATCGGTTATCATATTGTTTATAATTTGAATATATATTTTACTAAGGTTATTAGTATCTTCTAAGATACTAATAACTAATAAGAGAAGATACTAATAAGAGAATAATATTGTAATATTTTCTAAAATAATTAATTTTTTATATTTATTAATATTTTCTAAAATACTAATAAGAGAAGATACTAATAACCTTAGTAAAATATATAAAATGTTTTAATTATAGTATGTAATTCATTTTATTTTTATAACTTTTAGCCTATGATTAAGATGTTAGTTTTCACATCGAAACTAGTAAGGCAAATAAATTATTAAATTATAAAAGAAATTTATTTCCCATTACCAATAATATATAAAAAAATGACTAACAATTTTAGTTTTTTCGGATGTCTATTCATCCACATTTTCGCTAATTTGTGAAATGGTTTTACTAAGTGGCTTTACTAAGTGTTAAGTGCTTCTTTACTAGTTAAACTAAACACTTAAACTTTAATTAAGCACTACCAAAAATTCGAGTTGTTCTGAGTTCAAAGGTATGTTTTGTCTGTAACTTGCTGCGCTTACTGGTGCTCCAATTTTATGGATTGTTAGTTCTAGATTAGTCTTTTCTTTCTACCCATCAATATGTTTGCCAATTTTCGTAGAAGAAGCTTCTGTAGTTTCGTGGATATTTAATAAAACTTTGAAAAAACTACTAAAAAAATTGAGTTGTAATAGCCTAAGTTTGTTTCGCTATAATATTGTTCTTAGAAAAATGGAAACTTCTAGTTTCTGAAATAATTTTCCTTATCTCCTTCTCATATTTTTAAGGATTTAGCAGTATTAGCTGTTAGCTAATTCAAAAGATATTTTGTAATAATTTCGAGTTGTTGAGATTGTATGTCACTGGATAGAAACGTATAGCTTCTCTATTAATCTTCTTAGTATTTTAATATATATATTCGTATCTTAACCAATCAGTTTTGTAGGTTTTTAGTAGACTTTGATGCACGAAGCAGGCGTGCATCCGATACCGATACCGAAATATCCGCGATAATGTCCGTTTCCCGATATATCGGAATCGATCGATTAGTTTGCCAATACACCGATACATTTTGAATTCCGCGCTATAACCATCCGCGGGGAATCCCCGCGTTTTTCGAGTTCCGGTGCAAGTTTCTTTGCAAATAAGAAGTAAAACTCAAGAACAAAAGAATGATGGATGAGATGGTGAACATTTTACGTTATTTTGAAGAGGGTACAACATCAATCAGCAAAACCACAGCTGTATTACCCGGCTGTACTACCCGTCTCCGAAGAGTGATACAGAATATCCAAGACACAGACGGTCGGTCTTTTGCAAGGAAATGTATCGAAACTTATGACGGCTGCTATGATATTGGCTCTTAATGAAAGACTTCATTATTTGGAAAATTAAGAATCGTATTATTTAACCACCGCAATAGATCCGCGTTATAAATTTCGAACAGTTCATAAAGAATCTATTAGTATTGCAAAAGGACGGCTTGGAAAGTTACTGAATTTACAAACTATTTCAGAATCGGCAATACTACAACCAGGAATGAAAGTTCTGAGCCATCTACAAGATGTGGAATATGGAACGCTTGCGAAAATATTATTCAAGAGGCTGAGGAATATTAGCCTTTCTTTTGAGCACTGGTTCTCTCAAAGAACTGGAGAGATATTTGAGATCCCCCAATATATCAAGAGAAGCAAATCCTCTCCATTTCTGGCGCTGTGATGTTTTATATTCAAATTTGAAAATATGGCAGAAGAATATTTAAGTTTCCAAATGAGTTCTGTCGCATCTGAAAGGCTATTTTCAACGGCAGGTGTCATCCAAACAGACTTACGAAATCGACTTTCACCTAATAATTTAAAAATGTTGTGTTTCCTGAATTTTAATTATTAATTTCTTATCAAGGAATCACAAAACAAACAAAAAAACGCTAATTTGTTAAATGAAGAATGGGAAAAAGTAATTAATTCCGATAGAACCATAAATACTTTAACTCAAAGCAAATATATTTATTAAAACAAAAACATTAATGGTAACGTAACACTCTTTAAATGAATCAGTAAAATATAGACATACGAATAAGTGGTAGGGTAAATTTAGAACTATTTGTCACTAAATATTCACTAGGTAAATTAGTTTGCTATTAATTTAAAAATAATTTATAAAACTTTCTTAAAAAAAGTAATGTTATTGTTCTTTGCCTAGTTTAGATATAAACGTAATTTAAAAGTAAATCTTATCAAATACGAAGATGTTTGTTGCACTATAAAGTATTTGAAAGAATAATAAGAAACTGAATCTTGGTTAAGTATGGAAATAGGTTTTTGGAAAGAGTAAATGTGTGGACGCAAAATGAAACTCGCGTAATGAAACTAATGAAATAGTTCGGAAGGCCTCATTAGGTGGAAGTTAGGACCAATTATATATCGAAGTTCTTCTTAGGAAAGTTCTTCTTCTTTAGAAAGAAAGGCTTACCTAATTAGGACGGGAAAAGGTTCGAATGAGGCTTGCCATAGTTCGACAACAGTTCGGAAAGCCTAATAAAGCCCGAATAGGTTGTTAGGCATGCCTTACTATAAATTATTATACTATTATACTAATATAAAATATTTTTACATAGTCGGGTGAAAACTTCTAATTTCTAGATTAGTCTTCGTTGTTTGTTTAAATTATCCCATTTATATTTGTGATACTAAATCACATTTATATTTGTGATATTTATATTTGTTATGTAGATTGCTTAAATATTTAAGAATCGTCTACCAAAAATTCGAGTTCAGATTGCGCAAGTTTGTCTGTCTCTAACTTGATTCTTAGAATATTCGGGTGAGACCATACTAATTATAGATATAATCATTCAAACTTACTAAAGCAAAATATAGCTTTACCTTTATATAAATATATTCAACCTCTTCGTAGTTCTATAATACTAGGACTATGAACAAATCTGATATACTTATATATTCAACTTATATTTCGCTTAGTATTTTGATTCTTAGAGTAAATAGAAACCAAGTAAATAGAAACCTTCTAGATAAAACTTTATCTTCTTCCTATGTATGCTTATTTCCAAGATTTTACATTCGAGTTGATCAGATTGCGCAATTCTATAATTTAGTTCTTAGACTAGATAGTAACTTCTTTTTTCTCCCAATACAAGGTGGGTAATTTAACGTGACAACTCCAAATATCTACGTTACCTTTAGAGTGACGAAAAAAATATCAAAAGGGAATTTTATTGATTTCGAAGGGCTGACCCTGTGGTTAAAAAATATTTTTTGTCAAGGTCATACTTCATGCGTCCTCAAGTGCATCAATGAGCCACTATTCGGACGAATGCAGCGACTCATGATGTTATGAACTTGAAATGAATTGACAAGTGTATCCATTGAAAATAACTTTGAATAACCGTATCGAAAATGATATTGTACAGTCAAGCAGAGAAAGTGGATATGATTCCGATTTATGGTGAGCCCCGCTCTGCGCGAGCAAAGGAACGCATGTACAACGTTATTCTGATAGAAATCATTCTTCTCGTCGATATTTTGATCGAATTATTAATTTATTCCGTTAATTCACGCAAAAAGAAACGTCGCAAGACTAAAACAAACAAAGAAGCAGAGATTGCCGTTCTAACTGCAGTAGTTCATGATCCGCAATTAAGTAGTCGGCAAGTTGAGCACTATTCCTGAATTTCCAAGGCGCGTGTTTTAAGAATATTAACTCTTTGCACTCCTATTTATAATACAAGTATATGTATAATGTCATCAGTGCAGCGACACACAAGTGGAGAGGGTTAAGACGTCATCATTTCCACGCATCAAGAACTTCATGGTGCTGATATTGGTAATAGGGTCCAGTTATGTGAATGGGGTCTGCGTAAGTTACAGGTGAATCCGAATTTATTTTACGACGAGTCAACTTTTAATAACCATGGACAGTTGAATACGCATAACATGAACTGTTGGTCAATAGAAAATCCAAAGTGACTCCGGCAAATTGTGCACCAACGTCCTTGGAGTGTTAATGTGTGGTGTGGTATAATTTAGGATTATTGCACCATTTTTCATAGTCGGCAATTTGAATGGACGAAAATACATCGAATTTGTTGAAAAACACTTTAGGAGCAAAACGTTACTGCGAGACATGCCGTTAGCACAATGATGCCGAATGTCGTATATGGACGTCTTTCAAAATGTGTCGAGGTTAATGGTCATCATCATCATCATCGATCGCTGGATTCGTCTGAATAGTGACAACAATATATGTATTGATACACACAATATATGAATATGTATATTGATAAAAAAATAACATGTACCCATTTGACATACCATTGACTACCTTGAGGACGTATAAACTATGACCTTGACAAAAAATAATTTTTAACTACTGTGTCAACCCTTCTAAATCAATAGAATTCACCCTTAAAATTATTTTCGTCACTCTAAAGGTAACGGAGATATTTGGGGTGGTCATGTTAAATGTCCCACCCTGTATACGTATTTTCGCAAATTTAATATATCTACAATGTATCTATCTATATGTACAATGAAACTAACTAAATTTAGAATTGTATAGAACAAGTAAGTTTTCTTTTTGTTACTTAGCTTTAAGACTTTAGGAAAACTAAATGTAGTTTATAGATCAGTGTTTTATCTACTTTTAACATCCTATACTAATAAGTTTCTAACAAATTAATCATCACATCTAGAATTGATATTTTACTAAACAAAAACAAAATCTATTCTTCATTTATGCAAAATACATTGTGAATAGAAAGAAAATTGGCAGTTATATTTTTAATCTAGAGGCAAACTGCATATAGAATAAGTTTAAACGAAATATGTAAATAAATTACTGAATCTTTTTCTTCTATAGATTTTTCAATAGTTCATATTTTCGAAATATGATATTGAATATATTAAGCAATAAAAAAACTGTGAAAAATGTATTATAATAATGGTTGAGTGGTTTTGAAAAAAGTAATTTGCGATTGTTTTTTATAGCCGGAAAGTAATATCCCCGTTTTAAAATTGTAACGGTATTCAATTACTTTTCCCGGTAACGGGGGGTGTCTGCGGAGCAATTGGAATTCGGTGCGATTCAAGCGCGAGAAGAAGCTAATTTCCATACTAATCTGCGATAAATCTCGTTGCGAGATCCAATTTTCTTCGGCGGACTGTTGTTTTTCTTTTTTGTTCATCGTCCTTCTCTTATTCGATACCACCCCATGCTTGTATAAATATCGCGTAGGATATACGAAATTGATGTGCGATGTTCGCCAACTTTGGAAGGAAGGTCGAAACACTCAGGTATTCTGAATGCGATTAAGGCTCATGAGATTAATGGGTGACATTCCATGCACAAACTAATTCACCTCCTCACTTCACCTCTACTTTAATCGTAAATTTTCATAAATCTTCTTGATCAACTACTAAATTTTTACTGTTGTTTTTGTCTTCATTTTTCAAAATTTGTTCATGTGTTTCTTTATCTTGCCGTTAGGCATATTATTAGATTTGATTAGAAAGCGAATAAGAGAATATACAGAATTTTCTTATTGAATCGTTGAACTCGGAAAAACATGGGGTTGCCATTTAGTTAGTGTTACAAATGGGGTTTGTGATTCCCCCATAGCGTATAAATAAGTATTTACATGTTATTGTCGTAGCATTGTCGAGCCATTTTACTTAAGAATAAACTTTGCGTAATTTGTATTCTATGATAACTATTATTATATTTATTTATTTATTTATTTAAACCAGATAATTTACATGATTCACATTGTAATTCCTACAGAGGTATTTGAATATACCTGTACATAGGCCTGGCTAGATAAAAGAAAAAAATAACTTGAAAACATTTAAACATCAACAGTAATAGATTATATCACAAATTAACAAAAAAAAAAAATATAATGATAATAAATAGATCTCTTGATTGAAAACATAATTTAAAACCGATCATTTTAAATATTTAATCTTGCCCAATTTTTTAATTTATTCTTTATACTAACTATATTAACACGTATACCTTTCAATTCCACTGGAAGTGAATTGTGCAAGTCATTGTCGCCGTAAAAACTGTAAAAACGTGTAAAAACGTTAGGTAATAAAATACTCTTAATCCTCGTATTACTAAGTGATTGCACATGTAAATTTAGCAAATGCCTGTAATGATATTCAGTTGACTCCAATATGTATGTTTGTTCTACGTTTAGTGGGGTCAGTATAGTCTCGTATTTATTTGTTTTATTTGTTATTTTTACTATTTTATTTTGCAGACTCTGTAATATATTTAAATGACTTTTATAGGCAATGCCCCAGCCAATTATACCATAATTAATGTGGCTGTGAAAAAGACAATAATACATTTTCAAGAGGGTATTTTTGGTCATAAACCTGGAGAGTTTCGCAAAGACAAAGGTTAGATATTTATTTTTTTTTACTATACTTTCAACATGGCTTCTCCATTTCTTATTGTAGTCGAATATAACACCAAGGTATTTGAAAGTTAAAACTCTTTTTAACTGATAGTCCCCGACTCTTATATTTATTTGTTTAGGAACACTGTCCTCTTTGTTTCCAAAACTCATGCAGACTATTTTTTGTAGATTTAGTGACAATCTATTTAAAGCTAGCCATACTGAGACCCTATCAAGGTAATTATTCATAGTATCGCGTGAGAGGCACCACGAATCTTCTACTGAGAGTACCACTGTATCATCTGCGTAAGAAATTATAGAGTCATCCGGCATTTCACTTATGATCTACCACATTGACATATATTACAAAGAGAATAGGACCCAAAATAGTGCCCTGTGGTACCACTGTAGTAACTTTCTGATATGTACTGTATATATTATTTACCCTGACTTTCTGCTTCCTGTTTGACAAGTAGCTTTCCATGAGCTTATGCACATTTCCACTAATTGCATACTTGTAAAATTTTTGAAGCAGCTATTCGTGATTTACGGTGTCAAAAGCCTTTGCTAGATCGAGAAAAGTGGAAATAATGCATTTGCTTTTATCAAGTTTTTTATAAATCGTGTCTGACAAGCAACTTGCATGTGCATCTTTAGTGCCTTTATTCTTAAGAAAACTTAAAAATCTTTAAACCTTTATTCTTAATGCCTTTATTCTTAAGAATATAAAATTTAAAAAAAATAATAAAAATTATATACTTGTGTAGTTTTAAAAAACATGAGAAAATTAAAAAGAGTTTCAGTATTATTGTCAAATAATGACAGAAAATGCTAAACAATTATACAAATCATGAAAGAACCATTCAGGAATTTCACAGATCCAACCATTGAGGAATTCCATTCAATAATATCGAATCTTAAGAATTATAAGGCTTCGGGAGAAAATCAAATCACAATTGAACTTTGGAAGAATGTTAACGAACATATTTTTGAAGAAATTTGGATACATGAAAGAATCTCAGATGACTGGAAAACAGCCCGTATACATCCACTTCATAAGAAAGGATCTAAAACAGAACCTACCAACTACAGAGGGATGGATACCTCTCCTTGACGTAACATACACCACGATATTCTCCACAGTCCACTGTGGGTTACTACACAGTGCAGAACCTCAACTAGACCATCAACTTGGGGAATACCAAGCAGATTTCAGGAAAGGGAGGGGGATCCTGTCCGGAACAAATTATCAACCTCAAATTCTCTGATTAGGTTTGTAGTTTTGTTATCGAGGTCTAGTTCTTTCAGGAACGAGATTAAGGATTCCCTATCTATAGGGAATCTCTCGTTTATTACATATAGATAACATGTAGATAACGTTTGAGGTTGAGTTTGAGGTTGAGGTTGTTTGAGGTTGATAATTTGTTCCGGACAGGATCCCCCTCCCTTTCCTGAAATCCGCTTGGTATTCCCCAAGTTGATGATCTAGTTGAGGTTCTGCACTGTGTAGTAGGACTGTGGAGAATATCGTGGTGCATGTTACGTCAAGGAGAGGTATCCCTCTGTAGTTGGTAGGTTCTGTTTTAGATCCTTTCTTATGAAGTGGATGTATACGGGCTGTTTTCCAGTCATCTGGGATTCTTTCATGTATCCAAATTTATTTGAGGCTGATAATTTGTTCCGGACAGGAGAGGCATCTCTCTGTAGTTGGTAGGTTCTGTTTTAGATCCTTTCTTATGAAGTGGATGTATAAGCGCTGTTTTCCAGTCATCTGGGATTCTTTCATGTATCCAAATTTCTTCAAAGATATTTGAACCTACCAACTACAGAAGGATACCTCTCCTTGACGTAACATGCACCACGATATTCTCCATAGTCCTACTACACAGTGCAGAACCTCAACTAGACCATAAACTTGGCGAATACCAAGCGGATTTCAGGAAAGGGAGGGGGATCCTGTCCGGAACAAACTATCAACCTCAAACATATCATGAACTACAAAAAATCACAGGCTTAATCGTTATCTACATGTTATCTATATATAATAAACGAGAGATAAGAAATTCCCTATAGATAGGGAATTCCTAATCTAGTTCCTGAAAGAACTAAACGTCGATAACAAAACCACAAATCTAATCAGAGAAACACTAACTAATATATTCTCCAAAGTTAAATTTATGGGAGAACTCTCCACCCCTATTGAGATTAAAACAGGTGTACGGCAAGGAGATGGACTTTGTCCACTCCAATTTAACTGTAGCCTAGAAAAAGTAGTCAGAGAGTGGAATGCGAAGAACCACAGTAAAATCAGAATAGGAACTAAAAACAAAGCCATTAGGGTCAATTGTTTAGCTTTTGCTGATAACATGGCCTTACTAGCTGAGAGATGGGAAGAAGCCAAGGAACAGACCCTCAAACTCCAGAGGCAAGCGTTAAAAATGGGTTCAAAGTCCCAGTTGAAAAGACCAAACTAATGACGAACATAAAAAAACCACCAAAAAAGCTTCAAGTGGGCAACCAATACATAGACATTGTCAAAGAATTCAAATATCTTGGAGAATGGATCAGCTGGAATGCGCTGGAACAAAAGGCAAGGGAATCTAGGAGAAATAAAGTTGAATTGGCTTTCCAATTTACGAAGGACACTGTAGACACAATAACAAGAAGTATAGTAGAGTAATACCGGTAATTACAATAACAAGAAGTCACTCTCGTGGAATACCAAGATAAGACATTATAACACGGTAATTAAATCAGAAGCCTTATTTGCAGCCGAAACATTGTCACTCACCACTCAGGGACCGCTTGAAAGACTGGAGGTCAAGGAAAGAAAGATATTACGCAAAATCTTAGGTTTTTACCAATCTCTTTACCAATAGACTGAAAAACTCACGGACACAATAAAAAAAAGGAGAATTAATTTTTAGATCTTCGACCACTTTCGTAATAAAAAAACAAAACCTCTTGGGTTTAAGGAAACTGAGAAAGACCTCGTAGAACTCCATATTACAGACACCATGCTCAAGGACACAGCCAAAACCATCACCAAGGATAAAAAGTAAAGGTTCCAAGCGTACGATCCACATCTCTACCGAAGAAAGGGAAGCACGATCACAATACTGGGCTAAAAGGAAAGCTCAAAACAATAAAAAATTATTGATTTCTTGTAGCCCGAAGTTGGGTGAAACAAATAAAGAAAAGAGGTTATCTTTAGATAAAAATGACTGCAGGCTTGCTGCACAAGCGTTTATCTTTAAAATATTTTTATCAAAGATTACATGATAATTCTTTTGGTATTGAAAACTCTCCATATAAGTTTGTTCTTGAGTATCTACAATCTCTATCTTGATATATCTATCTATATAATCTATCTATACTTCTTGAGTAACTTTGTAATGTAAGTATTAAATTGTAAGTCATACGATAATATAGCAAGTCATATTTAATAAAATCTTCAATTTTCTATGTAATATGCCTTTTTTACTAATACAATACAGTCCTATATGTTAAGTATTATTAAACTAAATTAACAAGCACAGAAGTGGCTTTTATTAAACACTCAAACACTTCTATACTACACATTACTATATATTGGAATCTATTTCTAAAATATAGTTTATGGCCTGACATGTAATGGCTTACTTTTTAAAATATTCGCAAAACATATGTAATTTTTTTGTTGAACTTAATTCAACGCTCACATGTTATATATGAAAATTAACAATATGATAATATTAAAGTGTTTTTTAACAAAGATTTGCTTATAAATGAATTATTAGTTATTTGTTTCATAGCCTTTTGTGGGGGCCCCCTAGCCCGTGGGCCCCGAGCATTCGCCCGATTGACCGGCGTTAGGCTAGGTTAGGTTAGGCTACTGAGCCTGTCTGTAATTTGCAAACTAGTCTAAAATTTACAAAATAATCTACACTGATTCGAGTAAATTAAACCAGGTATTTGGACAATTCTTGAAGAATGAAAATGACATTTTCATTCTGTTTTTAATAAGTGGCCAGTTCAATGTTATATTAATTTTTATATTTTATTTTCCCTGTATTGCCAGTTTAGTAATGCCTGGGAAACCGATTAAATTGTGCATTGACATAATTTAATATGGTTTTTCATTTAAATAAAATGTTAATATCAAATTAACTCTAAAGAAATTAGCCTTGAGAAAGACCCAATGGGGGTTGAAACGTTGGCGTAATTTTAATAAACTACCATTCAAGAATTTTCCAAATACCTGGTTTAATTTACCCGAATCATTTAACAAGATGGACGCTACATCCACACAAAATAATCTACACTTATAACAACTTTGTCTACCTATCTTTGCGAAATCTATCGAGACAATCTACATCCTTAAAAATCCGTTTGTGTGTCTGTAATTTGAAAAATAGTGTATTAAAAAGGGATAGCTTAGATTTTTAAACATCGTTCTTTCTGTCTATAATTTGCAAAACTAAACAAGACTGTCCAAACCCATCAGAATAGGTTTGATGAGAAAGACTTTAGACACGTTCGCCTCCTTGTAATTTGCAAATTAATCTAGATTGTTCAAAACCATCATTATAAGTTTGCCTATTTGTTATTGCTAAATCTATTGAGACGGTCTTCATTTCCAAAAATCTGCTTGTCTGTTATTTTCAAATTTGTTAAGCTTATCTAAAACCATCAAACATGTATGATTGTAATTGCTTACATATATAATTTATGTTATGAATACAGAGATAAAAGAGCACAAGTTCACTCCCGGTATTCCACAGGGAGCGGTAATGGCAATAAAATTATGAGGCATATTATATATCTGTCTCAAATTTTCTGTCTCAATTGTCCTAAACTATCACAATGAGTTTGTCTATACGTCTTTGCTAAATCTACTAAGGCAGTATAGATTTTCAAAGTCTGTAAGTCGATTTATAATTTGCAAACTAATCAAAGATGTCCAAAATAATCAAAATAACATTGTCTATATGTGTTTGCTAAATCTGTTAAGATATTCGAGATCCTCAAAAATCCGTTCGTCAGTCTATAATTCGAAAACTAGACTTGATTGTTTAAAACCATCAAAATAAATTGGTGCTTTTGCTAAATCTATTGAAATTTTCAAAAATCAGCTTGCCCGTCTGTAATTAGCAAATTTGCCAAGATTGTCTAAAACCATCATACTAAGTCTGTTTGTAACTACGTAGAAAATTTATGTTATAATTGCAAAGGTTAAAGAACACAAGGTCACCTCTGGTGTTCTACAAGGAGCGATAATAGCAATAAAATTTAAGAACAAATTGTATATCTGTCCCAAATTTTCAAACTAGTCTCAATTTTCCAAAAATGATCGTTATCATAATGAATTTGTCTATCTGTCCTTGCAGACAGTAAGGATTTTCAAAGACCTGTATGTCTGTCTGTAATTTGCAAACTAGTTTAGAAAATTCAAAATAATCAAAATAACTTCGTCCTTCTGTCTTTGCTAAATCTGTTAAGATAATCTAGATCCTCAAAAAACCTTTCGCCTGTAATTTGAAAACTAGACTAGATTGTTCAAAGCCATCACAATAAGTTGGTCTACTTGCTTTTGCTAAATACATTGAAATTTTCAAAAATCTGCTTGCCCGTCTGTAATTAGCAAATTTGCCAATATTCCCTAAAACCATCACACTAGTCTCAAATTTATGTTATAATTGCAAAAGTGAAAGAACACAAGAACACCCCTGGTGTTCCACAAGGAGTGATAATAGCAATCAAATTTAGGAACAAATTCTATATCTGTCTGAAATTTTCAAACTAGTCCCAATTGTACAAAACTATCAAAATGAATTTGTCTATCTATCCTTGCTAAATCTGTTAAGACAGTATAGATTTTCAATAATATTCTTGATATTTTATTCTGTATAACTTTCGAAAATAATAATTGTGGACACATTATCCTTATGACAATATTCTTAATATTTGTTTAATATTTCAGTACATTTTATCAATATAAAGATTTTCGTATAAACATAACAATCTTGTTTACAAAATCAATTGAAAATGTTTATGACATAACTTTAATTAGGGATGTGTTTACTACTTGGCAAACTAAACTAGTGGCCAGGGTCTTTGGCAAAGAGGAGGATACATAATTATTAGTTATCAACTGAGCAAGAAATAAATAATGGTATTGGCTTCAACAACTAAACTTAATTAAATTTAACTTTAATCGTACTAATTAAATTTAGTATCCAACAATGTAAATTCTAAAAATTATGGTTATTAATTAAGATATGGTTCATTGCTAAATATATACTCCTTAAAATTATCGTTAAGTTTGAAAATTTTAATTTTTACTAAACGAACCGATGAAAAACTTTTAGCAAAGTAGTTTTCCAAGAAACCTATTTTTTCAGCTGCGTGAAGATGGCCCCCGAAATTGAAAAAATAAAATGGGATACGTTTGACAAAGATTTAACCATGATTGACCACCAGATAGTTTTGTTTGCCCACATTCCGTTCAAAAGATATTATAAAAAAATGATTGGGGGCCTAGCCCCCCAAAATGCATTTTTTTCTATATTTGATAATGCCATATTAAAAATCTTTGTTTGACCATGTTTGCCCATTATTTCTTTACTTTTTTTTTGAACCCTCGAATCTTTTTTTTTAATATTTTTTTTTGTTTGGTGTTGAAAAACTTC
Source organism: Phosphuga atrata (assembly GCA_944588485.1). NCBI lineage: Eukaryota > Metazoa > Arthropoda > Insecta > Coleoptera > Silphidae > Phosphuga > Phosphuga atrata. The sequence continues at coordinate 41,527,443 of OX155898.1, read as the reverse complement.
GTTTGACCATGTTTGACCATCATTTTTTTTTTCAATTCAAAATATTTTTAAGAGCCCCAAAATCATTTTTAATAGTGTTTTACTTAAAAAATTTGTTTTGTTTACTTAAGCGACGAAAAATTTAAAGATATAGATTTCATGGAGAATTGATATGAACCATAAAAATGGCCAAACCTCGAAAATTAATGAAAACATATTTCACGTATGCCAAAATAGTTTTTGCGTTTGCCCACCCTTGCCTTTTTTTAATGCATAAGAGGTGAAAAATTGTGCAATACATAAATTTTAATAGATCCTTGTATTTTCCGTACTGGAAGCACAGTATAAATATATCAGTAAGTACATCAAAGGTAATACTAAAGAAAACAGTTTTCTTCTATTTTTTTATTTTTGATATATTTTTAATGCCATCATTTTATATTTTTGATTTTCCAATTTTCATTTCCTTCATTTCTCGTGAATTGCTGTGTAAAAAATGAAACTTTTATTTTACACCTATTTTTCCTAGCATAGGACGTTGAGAACTTCCCAGCGATTTGTAATTCTTCCACAATATGCCACGTAATGCCCGATATTTCTCGTCTCTTTCAATTGTCTCCCAGGTGGTTCGACTTATTCTATTGCCCATTTGATTGATTGCAATTTTTTCGAGAATATCAAAGAAGAAAATCTTGTCCGGTCCATCATTGCTTATTTTTTATGGTAACTGCTCGTCAATGCCCATTTAACGTCGAGAATGATGTTTTTACCTGGATTCAGTTCCGCGACGGATGTATTGCGACAGTTAATGCAGGTCCGTAGGTTTACAAGAAATAGTTTTCCGATAAGATTGCTGATGTTTGCTTGGCAATAAAGGACGCCATAGTACTCCTTGAATATGCTTGCAAGAATTAGTCCTCATGATGCGTATGTTTTTATGAAAGATATAGTTAGATAATTTTTCTCCAAATTTTGCAAATATTCTGGAAACAATTCATTATCTGTGTATATGTTTGCAACTTCAACAATGCTATCAAACGGGCAAGTGCTTTTCAGTTGTATCAATCTCTGTCTAATCCAAACCGGTCCCATTTCTTAAAATCATCCTATTATTGTCCCTCTTTATGATTGTCTTTCTTATGATTGGTCGATCATAAATGAATCGTACTTCTGGACACGGTGTCAAAAAGTTTCCTCTTGGTTTTTTTTTGTGTCCAATTTTCCTCTTGATTTTTTCTTCATCTTCTTCCAATTTTTAGAATGGTATTGATTTCCGGTGTAAAATCCATAGAAGAAAAATATGAATCTTCTGGTAGGAAGAGAGAGACCAACGGGTTTTTGGGATCTTGATTTGTTGATTGCAAAGAACTTTGTTGAATCGAACTGTTACGACCAGGGGATGAAAGAGCGAAAATCCGAAATGAATTCAGGTAAAAGCATCATTCTCGACGTTGAATGGGCATTGACGAGCATTTACCATAAAAAATAAGCAATGAAGCACCGGACAACATTTTCCTCGTTGATATTCCCGAAAAAAGTGCAATCTATCAATCATTCCAATGGGCAATAGAATATGTCGAAACACCTGGGAGACAATTAAAAGGAACGAGAGATAATGGGCATTACGTGGCATATTATCGAAGAATTACAAATCGCTGGGAAGTTCGCAACGACCTTTGCAAGGAAAAACAAATTTTAAATTATTCACAGAAGTGTAAAATAAAAGTTTCCATCATTTTTTACACAGAAATTCTCAAAAAATAATGGAAATGGAAATTGGAAAATCAAAAATGTAAACTTTGGTGTACTTACTGATATATTTATATTGTGCTTCGAGTACGGAAAATACATTTTGGGGGACTGGGCCCACAATCATTTTTTTATAATATCTTTTGAACGGAATGTGGGCAAACAAAACTATTTGGTGCTCAATCATGGTCAAATCTTGGTCAAACGTATCCCATTCTAATTTTCTTATTTTTTCAACTTTGGGGGCTATCTTCATGCAGCTAGTTTTTTCTATTAAAGCTCACAACTATTGTTTTCTCTAATTTTCTTTAACTTCATCTAATTGATATGTTTGGAATTTAAAATAAAATTTATTAACCGGACAAAAACAAATGTGATGCCAATTGTAAATAAATCTAAAACTGTGAGATATTTTTTCTAGAATTGAAGTCTGAGAGTTTGGAACAGAAAATGTTCAAAAAGTTGTGCCAAAACTAGACGAATGAAATAATTTTAACAAGATTTTTTTCATAATTAATAAAAAAAAAATTCAAATTGTTACACAAATTAATAATATGCATAACACTACGATCTAATTATTTCAGAATTGAAGACTTAGAGATTTGGAATAGAAAATATTCAAAAACTGTGAACCAGTTTTTTGTAGAATTTAACTCTGAGAGATTTATCTAGAAATAAATATCTAGAACAGAAAACGTTCAAAAACTTGTACAAAAACTGGACGAATAAAATAATTTAAACAAAATTAATATCAAATATTTCAGATCGTTACAAAGAAACTGATGATATTCTAAAAATTGTTGTCTAAATTTGTAGTAATATTAGAAACTTTTTCCTATATAAAGCAAAGTTTGCATTTGTAAATTAAAGTTGGTGACGATTTAAATCGAAATTCAAATTAATTTATGAAAACAAAAATTTTCAGTTTTTTTTTAAACCCTCTTTGAAAAAATAATACCACATTTCCTTGTTTATGACAATTATTGCAAAAACCTTTAATTTTCAAATTAAGATTAATAGAGATTTTTAAAATATTACATGATTAAGGTTCCAACATTGTCATTGTTCATAATATTTCGACAACGTAAATATTCCTGACACAAATCTTGCCGATAATTTAATATTCTATAAGACACATCGTCAAAAGTTTTCGTCAAAATTTGCGAGTTTCAATTATTTTTTCCAGAATTTTCCGAAGAATTTTCCTCTCTATTTGTGACATTGGTTATGTCTATTGGTAAATAAATTTGAACTCACTATCTTATGTCAGACATTGTATAGAGGTAAATATAAAAACTATTTATATATTTTTTGTACGCCTTTTTAACAATTTATTATTTTTATTCTCATTATTTAGCTTATATACCTTTTTTTGTTTTAAATATAATTACGTCTTTTGTAATAGCAAGTCACATTATCCATTCTTCCCACTTTTATTGGATTTTCAAAAGGCAATTTGTCTTGTAACATCTCAATTGATGAATAGATAAACTAATTAGTGTTTATTGATATAGCAAATAATCAATTGAAAATTGTTACATAGACATATATTCACATTTTTCATATTAAAATAATATTTATAATATAGTAATCATATTTATCTATATTTATAAATAAACATAATTACAATATTATAAATCAATGTAATCAAAAAGTTGTTATGTTGTGAAAAAATGTTTTAATATAAATGAAAAAATATACGAAGTAATAATAAAATAACAAATTATATATAAAAAACAGTTTTAATTAACTTAAATTTATATTATACATTATCTATATATTTTTTATTCTCACTTAATTAGAATCCGTTATCGAAACGTTTTACGTTGTACAAAATGAAAAATTAAACGCCAGACGTATATACCAAGAGATAAACTCGACCATATGAATATGTTTTATTTATACAAGCAAGTCGGATTATATTATTTTTACAATGTGCCGAGCATTCCAGTCACGTGAGCCGTCTTAACGCTTGGCGAGTTCAAAACTCCAGCTTTACCAGACAGTCATACCCTATTAAAGCACTTCCTAATCTAGCCGCCTAAGGCCTGCATACATTACTACTAACTACTTACCCAACCCTCTCTAGGCTACATATAATTTTAGTAATTGAGTTTTATCAACAAAAATATTCAGGGTTAAAAATGTGTGGGGGGTTTTGAGATACATATTTGGTATACGCGTGCTCTTTATTTTTCAAGTTTATCCATTTTATTCAACTATTTCGCATACATTTCTCCCTTGTATTATCTTCCAAGCCGTTTCCACCTGTAATGGCTGCTATTACGGCACATTTTATCATGGCAATTCAAACCCCATCGTCTGTGTATAGATATCTAAGGGACCAATATCGAACCCTTTTTTGCCATCCAACAAAACATTCTCTCCATCCACCAAAAATATAACAAAAATTCAATTTCCATTCTGAAAATATATTTTCAGATTCATTTGCAAAATGTTTTTCGTGGACGTTTTTATGTCGTGTTTGTTTCTGTGCGTTGATGAATATGAAATAATGTTCTTCACATTAGATAAATTCTCTGGATCCGATTGGAACGTTGCGCTCTAAATATAGATAACTCTGATAATGAATGGACCACTCTAAATAAATAAAGAGAGGTCTCGACAGAAAATAAACGAAACCGATGAAAACCACCAGCGATATATTTATTGCCTGCAACGGCATTCTGATACAAATGGATGTAAATAGTCGGATAACTTCGTGGAGGTTTAAAATGTGCATGTTCTAAAACATGACATCTAGATTGAAATTAGATATAAATATAAATTATATAATAGTATTTTATTCTGCTCACAAATATGTTAACACCAAGACTTGAATTCATACTAGAAAAATAAAAGAGGAATAGATGAGTTTAACCAGAGAAAAAGAAAAATAAGATAAACAGCTAAGACTCAACAAAATAAGGTATAGGATTGCCCTTATTTGATAATAATATTAGACAAAACAGACTAGATGGATAATATCTACACATACTTGTCATATACACAAATGAATTTGTAATATAAATTTGAACAAAAAATTAAATGTAAAAATTGACTAGTTAATAACCCACATTTTCACATTTAATTTGGCAAAAGAATAAATAAAATTCGAAAATAGAACTGAATACTTTTTTCAAGCAGTACTCAAGAATTTTACCGAAATGTTAAAAAACTAAAGATTAACGAATTATAGTTTTCGTTAGCTATTATTGCTATTAACTTGTTTCTTATAATAAAACTTTACTGTGTTTCATGTCATGAATTATTTTACATGAATATTGGGAGCTTGATCTAATGAATCAATAATAGGTCTTAATTGTAAATTAAATTATAACTAATACATAATTTACACATTTGAATCATAATAAATATTTTTGTTAGAAATAATATACCTATATATCTTCAAAAAGAGCGTATGAAACTTATATTTTAAGAATGTAAGGTAAACTGGTATAATAGTTTATAGTTAATTGCTTGTGTTTGTGACATTTCCATTATTCCTTCAAAAAAAAAACCTGATTGAAATTAAACCTCCCGGAAAATTATGAATTTATCTAAGTCTGTCGAGTGCAGTAGCGCTTTTAAAGAAATGTTAGTATACATTGCAGATGGTTTGTGAGTCGAGCGGTGGTTTGTCGCTCCCTGCATGTATAAGATGGCTCTTGAAAATAACGAAGCATGTGCTCCTCTGTGCAGTGTGCCGAGATCTCGGCTCATAAATCAGCTACTTTTGCATTTCTGACATGTATACAGCGCCATGAATTAAATGCATCCCCAATGGCATGCGGTTTACCAGCATCTCATCCGTATCTTTCCTTACCGCCGCATCCATTGTGCGAGGAAAAGAGAGAGGCAAAACAGCCGGATGCCGAAAAACAGGACTAATACATCCTTATAATAAGAATTTGCATTAAGTTATGGTATGAAACAAGAAGACTACGAGGCCCCAATTTTCGTACTCTCCTTGCGAATAAATCCGGCAGACTTGCATTAAATCAGCCACGCACTCCATCCATAAGATAACGAACGGACGTACCTATTTATACGCTTTGAAGCGTTATCTTGATTGCTGCACTCACGTACATATAAATCCCAGTGAAAATATACAAAAAGGCGATAATTAAGTGCCTAGCGTTGTATCCTCTTAAACAACTAATAGAATTATTGCCTGTTTTGTCACTTTTTAAAAATAATAGAATCTCTTATCAAACCGTGGGATTTTTATTTAACAGTCAAATGTGAATAATCTTACCTTTTACCTATTAATAATTTGGAAAACTTCAAGATAAACCCGAAATAAATCACTTTGATATCTTAACATACCTAATATTTTAAAATCAGTTATATTAAAAAAAAAATGTATTTTAAAAATATCGAGAAAATTCTGTTCTAATTACCTATCTTTTGCATACGAGTCAAATTCTTAGAAAATAATTTGTACAGGAAATGGGATATTAAAAATATAATTTAGAAAAGTCACTAAGCTTATTATAATAAAAAACGGGTTATTTTATTTTTCTACAAAATATTTGTTGCCTTGCCTGATTATATAAACAACTTAATAGAAAGTCTGAATTGAAAAATTTGAAAAATATTAAATAAATGTTATATATGTCATATCTCTTAATGTAATTGAATATTAATACAATCCAAATTAAAAATGTCAACAGATGTATTCTTTCTGTCTAGTCTGGTCTAGTAAGTCTGCTTTTGTCTGTTTGGTCTTATGTATCCGGTTTTTGTCTTGTCTCTTTGGTCTTGTCTGTCTGGTTTGGTCATTCTGGTCTTTTCTGTCTAGGCTTGTCTGCAAAGTCTTCTCTGTCTGGTCTTGTCTGTCTGGTATCCTCTGTCTGATTTTGTCTATCTGGTCCTCTCTGTCGGGTCATGTCTGTCTGGTCTTGTATGTCTAGCCTTGTCTGCCTGTTATTTTCTGTTTGATATTATCTGTCAGGTCTTGTCTGTCTGGCCTTGTCCGTCTGGTCTTGCCTGTCCGGTCTTGTCTATCCGTTCTTGTCTGTCAGTAAATGTCTTACTGGTGTAGATTGCCTGGCCATGTGTGTCTGGTCTTGTCTCTCTTGACTGTATGATTGTGTATGTCTGACCATGTCTTACTGGTCTAGACTGTCTAGCCTTGTCCGTCTGGTCTTGTTTTTCTCGTCTTGTCTATCTGGTCTTGTCTGCCTGGTATTCTCTATCTGGTTTCGTCTGTCTGGTCTTGTATGTCTAGTCTTGCCTGTCTGATCTTGTTTGTCTAGTCGTCTCTGTCTGTCTAGTCTTGTCTGCCTAATCCTGTCTGTCTAGTCTTGTCTGTCTGGTCTTCTCTCTCTAGTCTCGCCTGTCTATGCCCGTCCGACAACTCGTCTCTCTAGTTTCGTCTGTCTAGTCTTGTCTGTCTACTCTCTCATTTCTAGTCTCGTCTGTCTAGTGTCGTCTGCCTAGCCTCGTTCATCTACTCTCGCCTGCCTACTCTCGTCTGTCTAGTCGCGTCTACCTAGTCTCGTCTATCTAGTGTCGTCTGTCTAGTCTTGCATATCTGGTCTTGTCTGTCTAGTCTTGTCTGTCTAGTCTTCTCTGTCTAATGTTGTCTGTCTAGTCTTGTCCATCTAGTCTTCTTCATCTAGTCTCGTCCGACTAATCTCTTATCTCTAGTCTTGTCTGTTTGGTCTTGTCTGTGTAGTCTTGTCTCTCTAGTTTTGGCTGTGTAGTTTTGTCTGTGTAGTTTTGTCTGTCTAGTCTTGTCTGTCTAATCTTGTCCGACTAGTATTGTCTGTCTAGCCTTAGCTCTCTAGTCTTTCTAAATTTTAGTCGTGGATATCTGGTCTTTTATATCTTGTCTAGTGTGTCTAGTCTTCTGTCTATTCTTGTCAGTATACTTTTATTTGTTTCCTCGTGATTTTCCTTTTTTTGTGAATCAAATATTGTCTATCTAGTCTTGTTTGTCTAGTCCTGTATATCTACTCTGTTCTGTTGAATCTATAGTGAGGAAGTAGTCTTCTGCCTGTGCTTGTCTGCATACTTCTATTTGTCTACAAATGATTTTCTTTTTTGTCCATTAAATATTATCTGTCTAGTCTGGTATGTCTACAAGTATGGAAAAATAATAATAGATAAAGCTTTACTATGCCTGTAGAAAACTATATGCTTCAAAAAATTTGTCGATGAATATCAAACTAAGACACTACAATGCAGTAGTCAGACCTTCAGTCCTCTATGCAGGAGTGTGCCTATATCTAACTAAGAAGACCCTATTAAGAGCTTTCGAGGTGCAAGAAAGAAAGTTCCTGAGACGGATAGTAGGACTAAGAATTCTACCAGATGGAAGCCGGTGGTATCAACTAAATCGTGAACTATATAAACACCAAGAAAATCTCATAGACGCCATCAGAAGAAAGCGACTGGCTTTTTACAGACATCTATCCAGAATGGACTCAAACAGGTTATCCCATAGGACCTTCAAGGCTACTAACAAGGGAAAAGCTACTGGATTCATGTGGATGAAGCAAGTGGAGAAGGATCTTTCGGAACTCCATATAAAAAATGACCGACCGGAATAACTATCATACAACTCTTAAAACTAAATACTTCGTAACATCCCTCACGGAAGTTACCCACAGACCAAAAGACGAGACCAGGAAATGGTATGAGGAAAATGAAGGACTACTGGGCCATCAGAAAAGTTCGAGGTACCAACATGAAAGCAGCTGCCAAACCCACAACTAAGAACACCAACCATGGCAAATAACGATGATGACATCAAGAAACAGCTAAAACACAAGCACCGTGGTCCATAGATGGCCCTAACGAAATTAAAAAAAAGAAATCTATAATCCATAATATAATGTCCTGTCTGTCCGACTCATCAACGCATAAAATAAGTCATTTAACCTACGAATGTAAAATTTGGAAGGAACTTTGATTTTATGATCTAAATTCATATTCAAATTATCTTTATTCCCTTAATAATTGAAAAGAATATATAATTACTTATACATAAACTGAAATTACCGGCCCGGTCCCGTGCCTATGATCTTAACCACCACCCCCTTCAAAAAAAGAAAAGAAATATATAATAAGTCTCATTACAACGCTCCTGCCGAATCGAGCCTTCCTCTCTTCAGAATCCGTTTAAGCCAATTATTTTGTGCTTTGCAGGTCTCAACGTTGTAGGACAAGATCCAGCCCAAGATAGTATTCCATAAGTTAGGATTGACTGGGCGACGGCGAAGTACACGGTCTTTAAAGGGTTGTGGTCCAAAATATTTGTTAATCTGGAAAACACGCAGATTAACTCATTTAAGGCCGATTCTCATATACGCGACACTCATCTACGCGACGTTGCACAATGAATTGTCGCGAATTGTCACGTTGCTGCTAGTTATTCTCATATATGCGACACTCAGTTACGCGATTATTTGCTGCAAATGTCAAATCTGTAGTTTCTCTACAATACAGGTTAAGTTATATTTTCAAAGTTCGTCAAGTTCCGATGATGTTTTCTTCGTCTTAGCCATGTGTTATGAAAATGAGAAATTAAAAGAAAAGAAAAATATTGGGTGTATCGGATCTTAAGAACAAGACTAGTAAAAGGAGAATTAGATACTCTCTTCAAACAATTACAAGAGTCTGTACAAGAAATTTTTCTCCAAATCTTTCCTTTGTTGATTACTGTAATTTTTATTTTGTAAATCATACAGTTCAACATAATCAGCCACAAGAACGATCAATTCCTCTGCTTTTTCGTCGTTCGTTCGAATTCCGACTTTTAGCACCTGTCGCGTAGCCCTAGTGAAAACGTGCCCATTGAAAACAATGTAATCATTATTTGACAGGAGATTTCGTGTAACGTCGCGTTGCGGTGTGTCGCGTATATGAGAATCGGTCTTTATTCATTTAGTTAGATAGTTTCTGAGTGTGATTTCCAGTTCAGATGGTGGTCTTAATACCTAAATATACCTAATTGTTAATAATTTGAACTCTTTCTATTGTATTGTTTCCTAATTTTATTTTAAATCTATTACTAGGTTGAGGAGTTTTATAGATTGAGAATGTAAATTATTTGGTTTTGTCAAGATTCGCTGAGAGTCTGATGAGGTCCATCTACCGTTTCACTATTTCGAGTCCTATTGAGGCAATATTGAAGGTGCTGGACCATGACGGGGTGGAGAAGAGCAGTACAGAGCAGAACGGTAACGTCTGCAAATAAGTAGGTGTGGCGTTTTATTTCAAGTTTTGGCAGGTCGTTAATAAATGTCGGGAATAATACAACTGTACAACTGGTCCCAAAACTGTACCTTGAGGGATTTCATAGCAAGTACCATACATAGTAGCGCTAAGAACATCCCTCAATCTAACCTGCTGAGGCCTATATGCAAGGTATCTAATGAACAAAGTTAAAGTTGCTTTAAAAAAAGCTTTTCAGCCAATAGGACATGAGACAGTGTTTGCTAAATCATGGAAGATTTCTATTGTTTTGGTGCTCTGGTCTAAAGATTCATTTATTTCTGAAGTGACTGTATCTAAGGCAATACCCACCAAGAAAGGATGTTTGGTGGGTATTTCTTTTAGGAAGGTGAAAAGAGGAGCCAATTTATTTACTATGATGTCTTAGAAAAGGAAAATGTTACAGATATGAAATTTTCTATTAAGATTCGTTTTTAAAATTCGTTTTTAAAAACAGAGAAACACTTGTTTCGCCATTTGAAAATTCGTTTCAGGGAGCTAAAAATTGTGGGTTGAATTATGTTATAACCTATATAATTATGTTATAACCACTGAAACCTAATATTCCACAAAATTTAAAATTGGCAGTTAGACAAAATAGATGAAAACGGGTTTTATTATTTCCGAAAAGATAGCTATGGGAGTTGCAATGCAGAATACTTATATCTCAAAAACTGGTGACGTTATAGATGTGAAAATTATTATATTTAAATATATTTAAATTCTACTTAAAAAATGAAGAAATCGATGAATTACCATTTTCCAAAAATCCAATCAAGAAACTTAATTATTAAAAAAATTAATGCTCATTTGCAGATCTGACAGTTGACAGCTGAAATTTTAGTAATAGTTTATAATTACAATTTTAAATGCAAATTGAAAATTGAAATTTAATGGTTGTAGATACGCAAGTACATGAACAAATAGTTGATAGTGTTGAAAACTGTGATGAATCCTCTACGATGTCATAAATGATTGTGATGGTAACAATCAGCGAGTGTCCTTGCACATTTCATAGCTCAAACTGCTTAACTTACGAAACCTTAAAAACGAAGTCCACACATACCTACTCTTCACACACAAGTCTCTCACGCAAAAGTTTAATAAGATTTGCAAATTGCTACGAGGACCGTTTAATATCAAATTGAAGGGCGGATCCTGATCGCGGGCCACGGGCCGAATTTGGCCTTCAACTTGATTTTATCCGGCTTTCGAAATAATTTTCAAATCTTACTTACAGTCTATCTTAATATTAGTCTACATATTACTCACAAGTTAATTAATATTTAGCAAGCCTAGCTGACCTGAATTAACTTGACTGATATAAACTATATATATACAATTAGGTATATATTCTTGAATCTTTAAAAACGAACGTATTGGGAAAGTAAAAATTCTGATTAGTCAGTACTTTTCAAGATTCACTTTATTACACACATTTGTACTCCTTTTGACATTTAATAGTTGAGTAATCTAAATAAATAGCACATTGACTACCACACAGAGATAGCTATGCGGGAACTTAACTCTGCAATAAATAATTGCCCAGGACGTTGAAATAATCCCTAATCATTTAATTACGGGTTGAATAATCTTTATTCAATCCGTACGGCTTGGAAAACAATCTAACTCAAAATCCAGGTGAGCGAAAATCCTATAGCCTGTATTATAATAAAATAAAAGATTTGTTGCTAATAAAATACGTTGATTTCAAAATATATTAAATACAGTATTAAATATAATGCAATATCAAGATTAGACACATATCACCAATATCTAAAAATCCTGATATTTTAAAATTCAAATTTTATCTTCGTAGGGATATTTCGCCCTCTTGAAGTATTCATAAATTCATGGAGGTGCTTATCTGTGAATTCACGTATTGTGTAAGCACGTGATATCAATACCCGTGCACAAAGACGAATAATTTCAGCAAGAAAGCATTTTATGGTAGGAATAGAAATAAATTTTTGATTCGTTTTATACAGAATGAAAATCATTTCATTAAATCTAAAATCATGGAATTATTGCAAATTATTCGATTTTAGCAATATCAGAATTGATTTTAGATTATTACATTGAAACGAATGCACATTTTAATCTGCGTGTATTGGTTTGGTTTATTTAGGATAATAATAGATATTATTATATTTGTTAATAATTATATAAATAAAAAAACGTTCTAAGAATATTTAAGTAAATTATTATTAAAATTGATTCAATCATAAAATTGATTTTCAGCGTTAATTTATTAACGTTAGTAAAGTGCTAATAAACATAGCGCTAGAAAATAAACAAACCTTATAAAATGTAAGCAGAGAGAATATCAATATTTATTTATTATTATAAATAAACATGATATTGGTTTTAAAAAATGATACATATTAGTATGTATAAAATATTCAGATTATTATATAAATTTCAAGAGGTTGCGTAGAATATCTGTAGAGGTCATACAATAACTTATACAATACAATTATCATAGAAATTTAATGATGTAGTTTAAATCGTCTGTGTTTTAAAAGACAAATAAGTTATTTCGAATGTGATCAAAACAATAAAAATAAATTACGCGAGTCGAGTGTGTTTTTAAGCACCCGCCACCCCCCTTAATGTATCACTAGTTTCTGCCCCATTGCTCCCTTGCTCGTTTTATCTGGGAGAGACGCCAACGCATACCGACATCAGGGCCTTCCCGTCGGCAATCCACCATGGCCGCATCGCATTTCTACATCCGAATCTAACCCGAAGAATTTTTAATATATAAATATTTTTTTGGGATTGACGTGAGAAGAAAATGGGAGAATCGAATATTATTTCCGCGCCACTAAACTGAAATGGGTTCCCCGCATATGAATAAATAATCCACTCCCACATCCCCTGTAACTGGGAAAAAATCACCCCAAAGGCACCCGGAACAACAACAAAAGGAAAAAAGACGAATATAAATATCTTCCAGCGGAATGACCCCTTTGACATCCGGTTTGTCTTTCGATTGGCCGCTTTCCGTTTCCGTTGTTTGTTTTGAGATGGAAAGCCGGGAGCAGTAGAGGGAGAGTTTCGCAGCCACCCCTATTGCTTCGTCTGCATGGGATCAGCGATAACGAACGGGTGGTTATTGTCACTGCGCTATCTGCATCAATGTCCATTGTCGGAAATGGCGCAGTAAATATGAGGAGTGGATTTTGAATGGCATTCGCCCTCAGGAAATATGAAAATTGCTACATTAATATGGAACTTAACGGACTCGCATCCCAGACCGAACTGCTCTTTTTTCCTCCTTCGACCATATCTCCTTGTTAAATAAAACATAAACAAATATTTATTTAGTAGACTTGGGAATTTATTTCTCAAGCAAAAAACAAACTAGAACTGGTTTATGGGAGCAACAAAAAGTAACGGACCCGACATTCTAAAAACCAAAGTAAAAACGAATTATTTATCTTCTTGAAAAAGGGCTGTATACTGTCTTTACATCGAAATCACACGCGTTTCATTTAAAACAATCACATTATGTAATCGAGAAGACGTCGGATAAGAAGGACCCGCGTCCTAAGGCTTCCTCTATCCAATTCAACCAAACGAAATCGTAGCTATTTTATAACCAATATTCAAAATCCTGTTAGCGGTTCACTCTGTCGGCATATTATGTAATCAACGCTGATTGGAACAGGTATGTGAATCTTTGTTTTAAAAGACTAAAGCCATCTATGAACATGTTACTGAACTTTTTTATAATAAATTAGTTATGCAAGATTTTAAAATAAAACTTTTACAAGTTTACAAGTAAACTAATAAAGAAATTGCATCTTTATGTTAATAGCAATCGGCGATTCATTTAATCCTAATCTCAGCTAGGGGATAAGGGAATAGGGTAAGAATGGACCCTAAAGTTAATGTACTCGTTGAAGAAGGGATTTGAATTAAATATTAATAAAACAGATTTGGGGAAATATATTTCGGTCTTCTTAGCTTTAGCTTCCTTCTTTATCTCATTATAGCAATATTCATAAAATAATTCATATGCTAATTAAAACCCCTTCGCATTATAAATAAAATTTATACCATCCAAATTTTGCTTACTTTATATGCAGCAAAACATTAATTTTACTTAATTTTGTACCCAACATCTACATGGCAACAAAAATTTTCTTTACTTACTTACTTTAGATTTATATTCACAAATAATTTTCATTTAATTGTTTATATCTAGTCTTGCAGTATAGTCTTATGCATCTAGACTTGTTGTCTTATCTTGTCCATCGAGTCTAGCACATCTAGTCTAGTCTTCGCTCTCTAGACTTACACGTCCAGTCTTGTCTGACTAATCTTGTTTGTCTTCCCTGACCAGCCTTGTCTGCCCAGTTTTGTATATAGAAATTTGTCTATGTAGCCCAATTCGTCCAGTCTTATCGTCTTGTGTGTCGCGTCTTGTCTGTCTAAAATTATCTGTCTAGTCCAGTCCGACTACTCCTGTCAGTTTAGTCTTGTGTATCCATTCATGTTTTGTCTGTCTAGTCTAGTCTATCTAGTTTTGTTTGTTAAGTATTTTCTGACAAGTCTTCTCTGTCTAAACTTGTCTGCCTATTGTTATCTGTCTTAGGGTTTCTCAAACTTTTAAACACGTGGCCCAAATAATTTTCTAGAAATGGGAAACTCGATGAAAAATTTATAGGAATTGGGAAAATATCAAAATTAAATTAATTTAATTGAATTAAATTGTATAATTTAATTGAATTAAATTGTATAATTTAATGTTTTTACCACTAATTCTGTAAAAATATTATACAGCCTGTGAAGTTAGGTATATAAATATAAACACTTGAGCACTACATGAGTTTCGACAGTTGTTCGACAGCACTACATGAGTTTTCAACCACTTTAATGTTCACAAGTTATATAATATTTTTATTAAAATAGTAATATAAACAAGGAATTTTTAATTCAGAGTATCTATAAAATAATTATATATTAAATAATCCATTTAACTAAATTTTTCTATTTGTAAACCTAAATTAACTAATCATAATCTGCCTAAATCGTGTCTACTCTGTTTTTTAACTATTTTAAGACCAAGAAAACACATCCAATGTGATAAATTTAATAATTTGGAATGGAGAGAATATAAAATAAATAAATTATGGTTATAATCTAATCTATGGTTCTATTGAATGAATAAATGAAGTATACGAATTGTTAGAAATGCCGATAAACACAAGATAAAAATACCAATAGAGCACAGGTTAGCAACCTTTTCTAATTTCTAAGCCAGAAACTTAATCTTTTGGAGTCATTAGAAATTTTCAAACAAAGCCGTAATCTATCAGTAAATCGCCTTAACGAGCAAACCGACTTAATCTTTCGGCAACTCTTTAATCTCACGCATTCGTCGCCACAGAAGTCGCCAATTACAAACATCGCTCCTTCCCACAAAAAGTCTAATTGTAAGAATAAATTTGATCTCATCACTTTATAATCCACTTAAAAATGACCTTCAACAGTCGAAACTCGACTCTTGTAGATTTATAAAACTTCAAAGGTTATCATGTTTTATTATACTTCAATAGTTAATAAGTTTTATTATACTTCAAAGTAACTGTTTTTATTTTTCATTGTATTTTGATTTAAACAGTTTCGTTCCGCGAGCTAATATAAACGTATTTTATAAACGTAGTTTGAGAAACGCTGGTCTATAGAGCATATAGGAATAATACATGCAATAAATTAAATAATCAATTAACTGCATGGATTTGAAAGAATACTAATTTCGTTTCTTGATAAATTCCAAAATTGTGAGCACTAATGAAGTTTCAAAGAAAAATCCGCAAAAAATCAAGATTAAAATATTTTTAGATTGAGAAACGAGTAATTTGCAACGTCAAAATTAGCTAAAAAAAGAATTAATTTCAAAAGTTACGGAAAGTTGGTTTTCCGTTAGATTTACAACGGAAAAAATACAATTTTAACCAAAATTTCCTAACAATCTTCGCCAAACAAAGCAATAACAATTAACTAAAAAAAGCTTCATGCTAGTTCTAACCTTAAAATTCCTCAAATATAACAAAAAAGTCACCAAAAACCAATCAATCGCCATTGCTCCACACGTCTCACTTACCAGGTCTCGATTGACTACCTATCTATGTCAGTATCACAATTTCGACACATCTGCGAGACAAAAAAAAGAGTACAAAGGTCGGCTGACTGGCAGAGGTGCAAACTGGATCAATCGGGAATCGGTCAGGCTCGACCACACAAATAAAATCGCAACCAAACACGCATTTGATTAATTTAAATGCGATTTATAAAATCGAATACCCTACTTATTTATATTCCAAATTGAATAAGAAAACTAAAGAAAACTATAAAAATAAGACTTGTAATTTAGATACATTTATGCCAGATTCTGTACAATTCTCCTCTAGATTAGAACTAGACCAACTTACATAACCTTTATTGACATTTGTTTTGTAAGGTTTTGTAGAACTAGACAAAATTTTGGACTAAATTTAGACTAATTTAATTATTTGTGATTACATTTTAAATTGTATTAAGGAACAGTGTTAAAATTAGTCAAGACTAAATAAGACTACATTAAGTCAGTCAAGAATTGACTAGATAACACTAGACAAAACTAGATTAGAATAAACTAAATAGGATTAGTAAGCTTAAATAAGTTAAACAGACTAGATATATTAGACTAACACATTAAAAAGACGAGAGATATTAAGAAGGCAGAACTAGACTTATATAATCTTGTCCAATGCTGTCTTATCTAGTATTATATAATCTTACCTAGACAAGACTAAAGAAGCCTAACAAAGTCCAGACAATGCCAGGCAAGACCATGCACGACCAGACAAGACGAGACAAGGCTAGACAAGGCAAGACATGACAAGCCCAGACAAGATCAGACAAGAGCAGACAAGACCAGACAAGACCAGACAAGACCAGACAAGACCAGACAAGACCAGACAAGACCAGACAAGATCAGACAAGACCGGATAAGACTAGACAAGACCAGACAAGATCAGATAAGGCCATACACAATCAAATTCAAATTCGAAATAATTTATTCCCATATTCAAGTTACACAACAAATGGAAATGTGTCAAGATAAAACATGAATAAATATTACAAAATTAAAATTTCGCTTTTATTTGAGAAAATCTTCTAATACAGCGTTTCCCAAACTTTTTTCTTCGTGACCCGGTTATTTTAATATTTTTCCTTCGTGACCCGTAGATATTCATCAAATCAATTTGATCAAATGAGAGAGATAGTCATATATATATATATATATATATATATATATATATATATATATATATATATATATATATATATATATATATATAGTGCGAAACAGTGTTGCCAACTTTATTTTTTCAGGGGATCGTACCATGCACTTGGAAAAATCGTATTTTTTAAGAATTTTAGAAAGAAGATAGTAGGCATAGAATTTTCAATAAAACAATAGTAAATAATTTAAATACGTAATATTATTATGGCTTTTAATTAATATTTCATATTTAGGATACGAACAAGGAATGATATTCTGAACCTTGGTTTCCAGAATTTGGACACTAATTTGCCAACTAAATTCAATAAGAAGTTTATATATACACTGCTCAAAACAATTAGCGGGTCACTAATTTGTGCTTCCATAAAACTCAGAAGTGAAATGAAAATAAAATTAAGATCATCTGAAAAACGCTCTATTTAATTGTTTTAATTGACACATAGGGAATTATCAGCTTCGCATACTTCCGGAGTACTATCCGTAATAACAGAAATTACTTAAACCAAAGTGAAATAATGTACCCCAAATTTGATTCAAAGAGCTAGGAGCGTCTGGTTCAGATCAATGAATAGGCGGAAATCATTACCACTGACAGTTCGACTAAGTGGCAATGAGTCATCTCAACGAAGTGGAAGTTGTTCGTGCTATAACATTAATTGAAAATGGCGAAAGCCTTCCACAAGTTTCAAGAAACTTCAACGTAAGCCTGTGTGTTATTCAGCGGTTCTGGAACAGGTACTTGGATACAGGTCAATAATCCAGGCGCCGGGAACCATGTCGCAAAAGAAAAACAACTCAAAAGACCGATTTATACTGATTTCGAGTCTTCGCAATATAGTTTCTACGGCGATAAACCTCTTAATTTCACCAAGGAAGACGCATGGGGTCACTTTATCAGACCAGACAATTAGGTATAGGTTGAGGGAATCAAATTTGAGGGTAAGACGATCCGTCTGAAGACCCTCTTTGACACGACGCCAAAGAATAGCAAGGATGAATTTTGGTAGTGAACATGTCGCATGGCAACTTCGAGCATAGAAGTATGTGCTCTTCACGGCTGAATCAAGGTTCCGAATTATATGTTGTACCTGTAGCATATGGAATAGGTCAAAATTTATTTGTTAATGCAGTATAACGACCATACTGCTTCAAGACCATACTGCTAACATACTACTTGGATTTCGGTAAATCGATTATGCGGGGAATCGTCGTATAGGCGAACGAGTTGACACGATAGTACACTGCGTATTTTCAAAGTGTGCGTGGGATACAGGGTATTATAGGATGCCTTCATTGATAATCCAAAGAAGAAGTTTGGCCGGTTAAAGTCTGTTTTTTTATGTTATTTCTATATTTTGTTATGAAGATTGAAAAATTTTGAAAGATCGTATATTTTGCGTACGATTTCGAATACATGATCGTACATCGTATCTGCACCAAAAAGGTCGTAAAAATACGATTTAAATCTTCCGTTTGGCAAGACTGATGCGAAATAGTTTGCGCATACATGTGATAACAATTTAAATATATTTCAAAATGGCGTGTTGATCATTTTAAAACAAGAAAAAGCGAAAATGATAATCATTTTAAAACAAGAAAAAGCGAAACTGATATAATAGGCTTATATAATGTTAGCTATTGTTAGCCAAAAACTTACAATGAATAATGAATAAGTACTAGTTTGTTACAATTAAAATCAAAATAATTTAAGTTTGTTTTTGTTTGTAAGTCGAGGCACTGTGGGACGTTATATGTTTTCAATAGTTTCTTCCAAGAATAGCTTAATATTTTCCCAGAAAGTATAAAAGTATAATGTATTTTTTCACAAAATTAATTTATTCAATAATGTCGATTTAATTTTATTTAGATATATTTTACATTTTCGTTAAAAAAAACACTAAAACAAAAAGCAGCTGATTTTTGTAAAGTTCCTGTGCGACCCGGTATTTTTTTTTTCGTGGCCCGGTACAGGGTCGCGACCCGGCATTTGGGAAACTCTGTTCTAATACATAAGGTTCTAAGTCCCGTAAATAATTTAACACTTGTTTTTAAATGTTTTAAAGTTTTTTATATCTTTAAATTTTTTCGGCAAGTGATTATATACTCTGAAGCAGCTTTAATAAGGTACTGTTTCGGACATTTTCAATTTGTGGATTGCCGGCATATATTCAAAATGCTTTCTCCTAGTTTCCACATTGTAGTCGTTTTGCTATTTTCGAAGAATGTTTGAAAATAAAATTCAAAGCTTCATAGATATATTGGCCATACGGTTAATATATTTGCTTCTTTAAATTTTCTTCTGCAGGATTGTCTGTAGTCTAAATTTAGCAGAATCCGTACAGCCTGTTTTTGTATAATGAAGACATTATTAATGTTTTTTCCAGTCCCGCAGAAGATTAAGCCAAATACGAATGTGAGATTGAAAATTCGAATAGTATACCATTTTTACCACCTTTGGACATAGAACTCTGTAAGATTCTTTAAGAATACAGTGATTTATTTAACTGGCCCATTACGTGATTACATACAAAACCAGGCAAGACTAGACAAGACCAGACAAGACCAGTTAAAACCAGACAAGACCAGACAAGAGCAGACAAGACCAGATAAGACCAGACAAGACCAGACAAGACCAGATAAGACCAGACAAGACCGGACAAGACCACACAAGACCAGACAAGACCAGACAAGACCAGACAAGACCAGACAAGACCAAACAAGACCAGACAAGACCAGACAAGACCAGACAAGACCAGACAAGACCAGACAAGACCAGACAAGACCAGACAAGACCAGACAAGAGCAGACAAGACCTGACAAGACCAGACAAGACCAGACAAGATAGACAAGACACAACGAGACCAGACAATAGGAGACAAAACTAAATAAGACTAGACGATGTTTAGTTGTGCGGAACGGATGTTGTCTAGAATTAATTGCAAATAGAAACACGTAGTCTATATCAGCGTATCTCAAACTTTTAAAGACGCCCATAAAATGATGTTCTAGAAATAACAAATCGTCGAAAGGTTTGTCGGAATTTTTTAAATCTCAAAGCTAACGTAATTTAATTAAATAATTATTAAATAATATTTTAAATTAATTTAAAAGATTTTTAATTAATTATTCCTTTCAGTATATTTCTTAAAACTATTCCGTTTCGTGACCCAATACAAATTTAATGGGACCCAATATTGGATCGCGACCCATGTTTGATGTACGCGAGTCTATCAGGTCTGTCCAGACTAGCGAGTCTGGACAGACTATCAGGTCTGTCCAAACTAGCGAGTCTTGTTTGTTCAGTCCTGTGTCTCCAACCTGGTCTTTATAGTATTTATTATATGTCTTCTATATCTACTATTGTATTTCTAGTATTGTATGTCTTTATCTGTTTAGTCGTCTCCGTGCAGGCTTCTCCGTCTAGTTTTATCTGTGTAATTGTGTATGCCTAGGTTTACCCTGGCTCTTATCTCTCTTGTAGTTCAATCTTTTGTGGCCAGTCTTGTCTATTTAGTCTTGTCCATGTAATCTCGTCAAAAAATAATCTGTCTAAAAAGTCTAGTTTTATATGTCTAGTCTTATCTGTCTTAACAAGGCTTGTTTTGAACGTTTCTTCTTGTCTGTATCTCCTTGTCTAAACATGTTTGACCAGACTTATCTATCCGTACTTTTCTTATTTGTCTGTCTGCCTAGGTTTAGCCCTCTGGCTCTTGTCTCTCTTGTAGTCCAATCTTTTGTGGCTAGTCTTGTCTATTTAGTCTTGTCTATATAATCTTGTCTGTCTAAAAGTCTAGTTTTGTATGTATAGTCTTATCTATCTAGTTTTGTCTGTCTAGTCTTATCTATCTAGTCTTATCTGTCTTAACAGGGCTTGTTTTGCACGTTTCTTCTTGTCTGTTTTCCTTGTCTTAACTTGTTTGACCAGACTTATCTATTTATACTTGTCTTATTTGTCTTGCCATTATAGTGTTTTTTCTTGTCCTAATAGTTGGTAATATTAGGGATGGTTTGATTATTTTGAAGTATGTTGTAGTTGGAGGGTTACAGTAATAATTTTCAGTGGAGGGCTTGTTTCAATCCAATTATGCTCTTATAACTATTAGTTCTGTAGTAGAAATGGGGGAGTAATGCGTACGAAGTAGTGGAGCGAGATGGTACCCTAAAATTTATGGTATGAGGGACCAGTGGATGCAGGGAATGCACATGATGACGTTAATAATTTTATATACAATAACGAACAAGTCAACGATGACATGTCGACACGCTATTAAATACTAAATTTGCCACACAAGTTGAGTGACGAAGTGGGTCCTTTGTGATGGGCGGAATTTGTGTTGAAACTTTCCAGTTTTTTTTTTTTAAATTACTGCAGAACAGCATACATAAGTTATTTAAAAAAATAAATATTAAATACTATACTTTATAAAATATTTAGACACACACGTTGAGTGATAAAATGTCCTTTGCGATGATCCGAAGTGATATCGAAATTTTTCAGTTTTCAAAATATCAACGCAGAAATGTTATCATTTACAAGATTTACACAAATAACTAAATTACATGAGAATTACATATACATTTAGAAATTTAATTCGAGAATTTTTAATGGTTTTTAATACTATTTTAATTATGTCGCATTTCTTCCATGCAGGTGCGTTCGAAAAAATAATTCCGACTGAGTATAAATATAATATTAAAATTTTAGTTGTCATAAATCATTTAATTTGATAATCATTTGATAGGTCAGAAGGACCTTGTGGTCCATAGCCCTTTGTATAAATATATAATAAATATATTCTCTCTCTCATTTAATATTTTCAAGTTTATTTACCAAGCCAACTTTATAACTATATAACTTTAATAAGTTTCTTAATTTATAAATCTAAAATATTTAAATGTAATATTCGAACAACTATAATTGTGTCAAAGAAATGCGTCTGTAACCTATTTATACACCGATTTATTTTTTAAACATGTCGATATATACCTACTGTTTTGAGATCAATTTGTTCGGGAATTTTTGAAATGGGAAATGGCCTTACTTTCTAGTAGTAAATTTTAGTTAAATTTGTGAAACACGGTTGAACGTCGAACTCTCTCTAAATGTACACAAAATAAAACTAAAAAATTTCCCCTAAAATTATTTCTTTATGAAAATTATTATTTTCCTTTAATATTACGTTTAATATTTAGAGATTAAATACAGAAGATGACGCAGCTAAGCATAGATCTATAAATTTAGATAGACTAGAGATTAAAAATAATAAATAAAATAGAACATATGAAATTAAACATTTTTATGTCTTCCAATGGATATATACAATATATGAGGTTTTGGGGATATTTTTAGATATAGTTCGAATTTATGTAAACCAAGATAGATAAGAACAAAAACAATTGTGCATGATCAGAATTTTAAATTACATAAATGCGACAAGACAAATTTTGCACAAAAAATGAAAGTCAGATTAATTTGCTTTTTGTACTTTAATTTCTGTATAAAAGAGAATCTAAATAAAATTTCTGGTTGCCATTCATGAAAGTCCCGATTTTCTATCTAACTAACTGTAAGCTTGATCTTAAGGTTATGATTGTAAGCTTGAACTAGGGTTTCTGAATATATTCGCAGTTTTTCAAAACCGCGGTATTCGGCTTTTGAAAATTAAAAACCGCGGGTTCGGTTTCGGGTTCGATTTTTAACTTTTGGTAGTAGTGTCTGATATTTGAAGAGTAATGGATTATATAATCATATATATATATATATATATATATATATATATATATATATATATATATATTATATATATATATATATATATATAATATGGCTATGACTGATCTTTAATTATTTATAGAGTGCTTGAAACAACATATTTCAATTTTTTCTCTCTCAGAAGTTCTATTATATTTAGGAAACTCCTGCTTCATAAAATTAGGAACGACTTGTTTGCATATACGTATTTTTGTTTAATACTTCTTGAATAGCTTTTTGAACTTCGTCTTGCAAGGAATAGTTTAGATTTGTCACTTCTAATTCTTCTGAATTTGAGGATTAAAGCTTTGGATTAGAGCTTTGCTTATATCAGATCCAATTAATTTCCTTTCCAAGAATCCTATTACACCTTATGCCGTAAACATGCTAGAACCATCGCGGCTTAATGTTGTTACTGCTACGCTTACTGGAGATAAAATTTCTTTTAAGTTACATGAATTAAGTTAAACTGAATTTAATTCTGTAAGAGTCTGTAATATTGGGACTTTTAGAAGAATACATTTTTCTAACATTGGTTCAATAGAAGACCACCTTGTCTTGATGTCCATTGTTAATGCAATTTCCTTTTCAAAAAGAGCTTTTACGTTTCGCTGTAGGAGACTGCATTTTATCGGAGATAAACGAAAAAAATGTACCATTTTTAAATTACTTTTAATTTCAGCATCTTCTTGAACGCAATACCCATTATCAACATTTTCTCCATCCGATTTTTCAGGAAATCTTCATCTTCACTGCTGCAGCAGTTTTTGACTTAAGATGATTTTTGTAAAACGTGTCCCAAACAGCGAGATGCATTATATGGTTAATGCAAATTTGTGGTTCAGCATGACAATCTGTACCATATTGTTGCATTACCGGGGCACATCTGTAGTTCCCACAATATTATTTCTGAAACTGATACCAAATGAATCTAAATATTTGTCAACACTTATTACGATATTATTTCCAAAACAAGTTCTTTTAATTCGCAGCAAGCCTAAATTGCAATTAAAATTATCTTCTCTATGAATCTTAATGTTTAAGTACCGTCTTAAACTAGTCCACTCATCTAGCGTAATACTACACTTGTCCATTTGCTTTTAATTCTTGAAATTTTAAAATCAAAATTTGTATTAATTTTTGAGTTAAGTTCATAACACCTAAAGGACATTTTGGCAATATTTGGTTGGGAAACCGGTCAGCTATTACTTTCCGAATAAATACAGATTTTAAAATTGTTTGAACAGATATACCGTCGATGGTTGCCATTTTTGCAACAACAGTTTTCAATGTTTCTCTGTTTATATGGTGAGTAACAAGTTATATTTTCCTTGCAGATTTATGTTCTTCGTCATCTACTGTTTTACCAGCAACTTTTTTTAAACAAATGTAATCAATCTTTATCAAATGATTTTGCATAGCTCCTGTAGATCTAACATTTGTAATTTTTTTTTCATGCTTTCATCTGCTTTTTCCTCGCTTTGTAATTTGCTGCAATATTTTCTACTTATTTCACCCATTTTTTTCCAAGAATTTTTTGGGGAGACAATTTAAAATATCTAAGAAAATATAGAGTTTTTTAATAAGGTTTGAACTTCTTTTGAAGCATTGTAATATTTTTTATTAAACAGATTCTAATATTTAATTGTATATTTATCGTTTTGAATATGATTAATATTACTTAACAGACAATATTAAGGACAAAAGAAAGCGTTTAATTAACGTTTAATTAATTTATATAATAAAATATACACTAGATTACTACAACTAGATTAACCTCCAAAATGGTAAGATTTGACGTCGAATGACTCAAGAACAGTCAAGAACTAAGTCAGAGACTGAACAACATAGACCGAAACAACTGGGACCAACTGAAGGAGACTCTTGTCACGGCGGTCAATGAACTCGCCCCTCTCGCTAGAAGAAGGAAGCATCCGTGGTGGACTGAAGACTGTGACAATGCAATAGCCCAAAGACAGATTGCCTGGGTGAAGTGGAATTCTAAAAAGACCAAGGAAAACTGGCATAAATTATTGGAACAAAGAAAAATTACAGCCAAGATAATTCAAGGAACCAAACGAACCTTCAAACAAAACCAACTAACCTAAATCGAAGAGAGCTTTGCCAAGAATAATTCCAGAGATTTCTTTGGAACCTTTAAGCAGGCACTCAGAAAATACGCTCCGCCAAGCCTCCACTTCAGAGACTCACAAGGCAAACTGGCTTATAACGACAAGGACAACTGCCACCTTTTGGCTCTGTACTTTAAAAATCTACTTAACTATGACCCACCCAGCGAAGACTTCGACTATAAACAAACCACACCAAACCAGGACTCGCTTCCCCCTTCGGTGGAAGAAGTTAGCCAGATCATTAAACTTCTTAAGAATAATAAGGCAGCTGGAGAGGACTCGTTGCTGAACTGTGGAAAGGTGCGGGAAACAATGCCGCGCGCAAGCTAACCGAGATCATCCAGGACATCTGGGAAACAGATAAATTACCACCCGATTGGAAATCTACTCTGATCCATCCGCTTCACAAAAAGGGAGATTTTACTGATCTAAACAACTACCGAGGAATTTCTCTCGTCCCGGTAACATACAAGATTCTCTCGAAGGCTTTACAAACAAGTGCAGAAAATCAGCTGGATAGTCAACTGGGAGAATACCAGGGTGGCTTCAGGAAGACCCGATCCTGTGGTGAACAGATACTCAATCTTAAAACTATACTTGCATACTCCAAGATGAGAAACCGCAAGGTGGTCGTCACCTTTGGTGATTTTAGGAAGGCCTACGATTCCACTGATAGAGAAACGCTTAACAAAGTATTCCAGGAACTAGCACTAGACAACAAAAACCCGCAGACTAATCCTAGAAACTTTGACCAACACCAATTCAAAGGTTAAATTTAGAGGCGAGATTTCAGAAAGCTTCGAAATAAAAACTGAAGTGAGACAAGGAGATTGACTTTCCCCACTTCTCTTCAACCGTGTCCTTGAAAAGGTTATGAGAGAATGGCGCAAGGAACTGAACAATTTGGGTGCTCAGAGTGGTATCTACCTGGGACGTAAGAACAATGGACTGGTTGTAGATTGGCTGGCCTTTGCAGATGGCATGGCACTGTTTTCTGATTCTCTTGAGATGGCAACAATGCAGGTAAACTGACTGAGAAAACAGGCTGCCAAAGTCGGTCTTCGCAGTGTCGCTGGAGAAAACAGAATTCTTCACCAACATCAGAGAAGCAAAGAAGCAAAGAGAGATGTTACTAGAACAGGGAAAACATCAAGAGGACTGAGAAATGTGAGTATCTCGGCGAATGGATTGAACCCAACTTATCAGAAAGAGCATCATTATCCAAGAGAGTCAGCAAGTTAGAACTAGCCTATCGGCTGACTAAGAACACTTACAATAAGAAATGCCTGTCACGCAACCTGATACTTAAGCACTACACATCAATCTTACGACCAGAAGCCCTGTATCCCATGTGTCTTCCCGGGTGTCTTTCCTTGAACCGAAGGGGTCTAATAGAGAAATTGGAGTTCTCTCCATCTCTTATCAGAGAGAGAAGAATACTCAGGAAGATCCTAGGCCCAGTAAAGAAAGATGGGGAATTCCGAATACGGCATAACTCTGAGCTCTATGAACATATTGAGATGCTCTCTGACTGTGCAAGGAAAAGAAGGGTAGCTTTCTATGACCACGTTGCAAGATTGCCTCCAAACCAACTGTCTGTTCGCCTTCTGGTAAAACAAGAAGCTTCGTACGACTTGGTTGACAGAGACCGAGAAGGATATTAAAGAACTGGGAATAACAGATCTCAAAAACATACAGTCTTTGAGGCGCACCCTGAAGGAAGTCCGTGGATTTCAGGAAAACCCTCGAAGGAAAGGTACCCCCTGGACAGAAGAGAGAAAGTAGTTAGACCGGCAGAAGATGCGACAATACTGGGCAAAGGTCAAAGCCCATCGGTTGAACAAGCGTGGTCCAAAGTAGGCCTATTCGAAAGAAGAAGACAATATATAATTCAGTATTGTATTGTATAAATATATATATATATATATATATAAAACAATGTTTACCTTGCTGTATAGCACTTTCCTTTAAATGTAACAAAGTGTTCTTCACAAAACCAACGATAAACTAACACAAAATCTTTGTGACACAAAATCTTTCGACATTTCTTTGTCGGTAAACAGTACGTTTCATTAGTAAGAATAACATGCAAGTTGTTCCAGTCTTTGTATCTATTTATTTTAATAATAATAATATATTTAATAAATTTTAATATATTTCGATGATACAATGATGCAAACTAAACTAAACAGCAATAAATTTTCATAAAAGTCTCTATACCGCAACGAGAGGTAAATGTATAAAACCTAACCAAGCAAATACATATGAAGGGTACAGAGGAAAAACCACGCATGTCCATCTATATTCGTTTTGAGAAAAACTAAATTTAAAGTTAGGACTTTGGAAGACTAGGAAGTTAGGACTTTGTTTTCCCATGGATATCTATTTCATAATGCCAGTTTTATACGGATTAACGTACTTTTTCCCAATCTTATACAGTGGAACGTAAAGCACACATCAAATACACATATGGCAGTACCAGTTTAATATTGACAAAAAATTGACTTCCGTGGTTTTTTCCCTGTGCCCCTTATATGTTTAGACTTGTACTTGACTTTAGACTTGTACTTTACTTGACTTTAGAGCTTGTAAACAGTGTAGTTCAATAATTCAATGTATTTTATATTTATTTTTAGAAATTTTTAGAGAAAATCGAAAACCGCGGTTCTTTATGACGGTTATGCGGTTCCGCATTTTGCACAGAAAACCGCGGTTGGGATATATCCGAACCAGAAAACCTAATCTTAACTTGGTAGAAAATTAAACTTGAGATGCAGTGCCCGATACAGAATGCAATGCGCTATTAAGAAGGCTCCTGTACGGCTGGTCCGATATTTAGTTTTATGCTTAATTAATAACTTTGTGCTTCCTTGATGAGTTTTAACCCAACCGATGAGACTTGTTTGTAGTAACAAGTAGAAAGAAATTCAGGAGAAAAGTAAATTAAAAAGAAAAATATTTGCAGTCGAGTAATTGAACTGATGCTCAACTAATTCACCCGATCGAGCCAACCACACAAGAGCCTTCTTACATAGTGCATGAATAATATAAATACGAAACACGAAATACGAAAGTTATTAAATTACTTGGCTAAAGACATTTCAGGCAATACTGAATTAATTAATTAATTGTTTATTCGAATATTGTGATATTGAAAGTCAAGCGTAATTTCTGCATGAAAATGTCAAAAGCATTTATACGCAATTATTACGATATATATGCATTTAGATATTTCTATTTGTATATTTTTCTGCATACTGAAAATGTAAATAACGTATTATACAATAAAATTTGCATATAAATATAGAAAATGCAAGTTAAGTGACCAAAACAAGAAAAAAATAAAACAATGTAATTTTGTTTCAAGATTGCATGGAGTCAACGGACCCAATTTTTTCACATTTATTTGGCAACTTTGCAAAATGTATACGATTGTCGCTTTGCTATCATACATCTGTTTAAACTACACACCATTTTATTTGTAGACGCCGAATGTCCGAGCCACGAAAAAGATAAGATTAAAACAAAAAAGAAATATGTTATGTTGTATATCACAAAAATGTCCCAGACACAAAAATACATTCACAAACTGCAGTCGTAGATTAGACGATTCTATTAACAATATTTATCCTATAACTGAAATTTTACTAGTAGGTAGGTAGATATATCTAAATTTGTTTGCAAAAAAAAACTACCAAGAATTATGTTAATAGCAAGATTTAAAATTAATTCCTTGTTAGATAAAAAAAAGAAATTTATTCCTCGTAATTTTATTCTTTTATAAGATCTAGGTTAATATAATAAATTAGTTAATTAATTAATAGAGTCCTCGGGGACTTTTATGCAAAAATTGTAAACAAATAAACAAAGCTATTTAGATAAGACTAATAGCAAAATTATTAATAATCTAATTAGCATGGTAGACGCAATAACAGAATATGTAAAAAAATATATTAGTAATAAACGTTATAAAGGAATTAAAATTGTCATTGAAACTAAACGAAAGCAAAGTTAAACTTACATGTTTATTGCTTTTGTAAACATTTTTAAAAATCTTATTATTTTGAAGAAAATATTATTTATTTTGTTATTGTAAATGGGATATTATTAAAAGGCTTTGATAACATTAATATTCATTTGCTCGGTTTATCGTTTTGACAAGTTTTGAAAAGTTTTACGAAAACGTTAAAAAACCTGATGATTTTTGATTTAAACTCCTTTTAGCAAAAATAACTTATTTGGAGCCTATGATTATGGTGACAGAAACTTTTCAGGCAAATAAATATTAATATTATAAAAGCCTTTTATTAATATCCCATTCATAATGAATAAAAATGAATATTAGGGATGATAAGAAGCAACATTAATACAATATTATCAAAATACGGCTATTATTAATGAAAATATAAGCGTATATAAGCGTGTTTATACACAGAAAATTTCCAAATTATTTGGCATTTATTTAACACTAC
Source organism: Phosphuga atrata (assembly GCA_944588485.1). NCBI lineage: Eukaryota > Metazoa > Arthropoda > Insecta > Coleoptera > Silphidae > Phosphuga > Phosphuga atrata. Next base: position 41,497,833 of record OX155898.1, on the reverse strand, counting down.
ATTCAATATATTTTGTAGTTAACAAAATTTTACATTTACTTATTTTTTTGTTTCAAAATTCTACTTGTTTTTACTTGTAGAATATTTAATGAAAAATCTTCGGGTTGAATATGGATGATTGAAGATATTCTGCGCACCACTGGAAAGAGATGGATGTTGGGGTCTGCTGCTTGAAGCAGAAGGAAATTTACTGTGAGAACCTGATTTAGAAACTGATTATTTGGAAGAAGAAATAGAAAATACATGGTTAAAACATCAGCCATTAGAATAGAAATAGGTGGAGTAGAACAACACATTTACCAAGCTACCAATTCAAATAAAATTCTAAAATCATACAATGTTTCAATTTCTCATACATTTTAGAATGGATTAATTTAAAACTGGATTAGTTTTTAAATTAAGCTAAATATGTAAAACGTTTGTAAATTAAGCTTAAAACTTAGTAGTAGTAATAGTTTGCAATATTTCTGTAAGAAAAATGGCACAGTCAACTAAGTATAGTATCTACACCTAAATAGTAGATTGAATTTTTGAAATTCTACTTATGTCGAATGTTGAACGGAAAATCTTTGGGTTGAATATATATGATTGCAGATTTTGGGATCTGCTGCTTGAAGCAGAAGGAACTTTAATATGTGAACCTGATTCATACACTGAAGATCTTGAAAATGATTTTATGGAAGAAGAAATAGGAAACAACTGGTTAATAGGTACATCATTAGAGAATATGAATACACCATTAGAGAAATATGTGAAGAAAACAAAGGTTGCAATATACCAAGTACAAAACGGAAATACAAATCTAAAATTATACAATGTTTCACTTTCTCAATAATTTTCGAATGGATTAATTTAAGAGCTTGCAAATTAAGCTAAAAACGTTTGTAATTCACATAAAAGCTTACCGTAGATATGTAGATTTCGGTGGTGACTTGTACTGCGACCATCATAGATCTATTGTACCTCACCCCCTTGCTCTAATTGTTGGTATACTTACACATTTAGAGCGCCTCCTTCATCTACTCATGATTTCTTTAGGATAAAAGGTTCACACAGTGGGCCCCAAGGTACATCTGTCTCTTGCGGAGCGGTGCTCCGCAGTCTTTGAGCAGATGTATTGCGGTTTCCTCTGCTGCGCCGCAGAATTTAGATCTGTCATCCTCCTCCAGGCTTAGAGCCTTGAAATGTTTGCAGTATCTCATCAGAACTCCTATCAGAATTCTAAGCTTGTTTCCGTTTAGTTTCGGTAAGCTGTTGTTCATTTCTGGTTAAAAGATCCCGCATTATTTTGGACTGTCTTAGACCTGGAAGTTCTATCCAGGTTTTCATCTATTGTTCTCTTATTTTGTCATCTAAACTTTTGTGAATGGTGTTCATACTCATACGGAAAAAGGGTTCCGGACCTATAAACGGATTACTAGATCCCTTGTTTGCTAGATGATCGGTTTCCACGTTTCCATCTATACCGGTGTGTCCTGGTACGCAGTATGGCGTTACTTTATTTTCTCTGCTGAGCTTTTTTAGTTTTCCCACACAGTCCCATACCATTTTGGATCTGATGGTGCATGTGCTAATACTATGATTAGTATTAGCCTTGCTGTGTATGATGGCTGCTTCTGACAAGATAACAATTCGTTTTTTGCGATAGTTCCTGTCGCGGTTAAATTGTGCACATCCTTAGATTGCATGTATCTCTGCTTGGAAGATACTTGTGTAGATTTCCATGGATTCAAAGTATTTGGTATGAGGTCCAAACACTCCTGCACCAGTATCTTCCTTTGTCTTCGAACCATCCGTATACCGCTTGATAGCATTTGCTTTGTGGTATGCTGAGGATTCTTCGCTCCAATCGGCTTTACTACTTCACATTGCTGTGTAGTTTTTCTAGAAATGGTATTTGCATACTAGTTCGTCTTTCAGTACTTCTAACCAGGGGATCTTGGCAATCGTCCATCTGGCGGCCCCCTCCAGAACAAGGTGCAAGGCAATCTGATCTAGCAGCATCCATCCAACGCAAGTCTTTGAATCTTCTCAAGCTGTTTCTTCATAGAGACCAGCTTGGTTCTACTTCCCCATGCAACTGCCCCGTAAGTGATCGCAAGTCTCACCATCATGGTGTACATCCATCCCTGGTTTGTGGGGTTAAAACCCTACTTTTTCCCTGCCAGAATTCTGCACACCATCAGAGCGCGTTTGGTTTCTTCTACTACATCTTCAGCGTGCCTGTTCCATAGGAGTTTACTATCTAGCGTTATACCGATATACTTTATCTCCTGCCTACTGCCCTCCCATCTAACTCTATGGGCTGTAGACAGTTTAACCTTCTCTTCCTATTCACCGTGTATGTATATTCACCGTGGTTTTGCTCTGGTTGAGTTTCTGTTCCACAGTTTGACAGCCTCTATTTGTTACTTTGAGGTCTCTCTGTATGATTACACAGAGCGTTATCTCAAACATCCCTCTGAAAGCTTATAGTTTACAATATTTCTGACATGGGTGGAAATTTGGATAGGATCAATAGAATTCGATTGATATATTGGAGGTTGATGATAGGGGTAGATTTTTAAGTTTTATTTCGTTTTTAAATCAAATAATTCACGTGTATCATTAGACCGTAATAATAATTTTAAGGGTGGTAAATTGCTAATCTAAATAATGATTTATGATTTAAACTAATCACAAATATAAAAGAAAACACCATTCACACATGATTCTGAATTTATATGGTTATAGTACGATTGCAATAATTTTATATCCTTTTTTGCTTAATTATCCTTGTATTATTTTTAGCGTAATAATTTAGCATCAGAAATGTTTGTAACAAGAATCTTATCGCATTATTAAATATTAATTCTTTTTAAAAATAATAATTAAAGAATTAGTAGTAAAAATAATTTAAAAGTTAAAATGATTACTTTTAATTAAAATAATTATTTTCCTATATATTAGAGAGGAGGCAGCCCTCACTAAGGAGCCTGGCTCCTTTGTTATCTTAAATCATTTATTTTTAATGTTAGTTCCAACAAACTTTACCCACATTTAAAATGCAATTTCAACAGATAATATCAAATATATTTTACAATACCATTCTTCATCATTTTTTTAATGCACAACGACGCGATTCATGGGACTGTATCTTTTGGAGGGCGTCGCGGCGCAGCCCTCCGTCGCACAGCTGGCGGCGGATTACTTTTTTGCCTTCCGGGCGAAAGTCACAGTCTAAGCAGAAAGCTTCCCCGTAGAGGAGTCATATACGACACTCTGTAGGGCCATAAACTGAATTATATTTGTTCGGAACATCGCCGGATGAAAACTAACACCGTTCACATTCGGTTATGTTTATGTTATGTGCGGCACACCGATTTTTAATGTTCGAAATTGCTGCGAGTTCACCATAAAACTTTAACAAACAATTTTATATTTTATAGGGTCAATTATCTGATAATATTAAAACTGTTTGCCTTGATGGTGAAAAATAAAATAAAATTTTCCAATCACAAAATGGATATTTTTTATATAAAATCCTCGAGAAAGATATTAAATGGAAATAATCACTTTCTTCTAGAAATGTATAGGTTTTCGATGAGATATAATTTAAAAACAAATCACTCAATTAAGACAAAATCAAAAGAGATGAGATTCTTCTGATTTTAAATTGCAAGTAGAGGTAATTATAATAAAGAACGAGTTCAATAAGCGCGAATTTTCAGCACGAGTTTCAAAACGACGAACGTAACGAAGAGTTTTCTAATGGACAAGAGCGGAAAATGCCTTATGAAAGAGTTTTTTGTACTATGTTTTCTATTTTGCGCCCTTTTACGCAATTTCTAAATAAAAAAGTCGCCGATACATTAGAAAATTCTATCACACTCGGAGAGCCATTAACGAACCCATGTGAGTGCTTTAACGACTTCATTTTATATGCAAAATAGAAAAAAAAATTAAAGACACTACCAAATAATAAAACAAAGTATTGTTGGTTTATTAGTTCACAAAAAAATAATTGAAATTATAATTTTGACACAAAACACAGTTTCAACTTTATAGTTTTATAAAATTTCAAAGGTTTTGGAATATAATCTCAAAACGACTTCATTTCTATTTTGATTTATTGTAACATTTTTATATTTATTAATACATGAATTGAATGGATTAGGACTAAATATTTTCAATTTTAAACTAGATAATTTAAAATTTATACAAAAAATATTATTATTTATTATTTTACCGTATATAAATTATAATTAATACACTAAATTTCATTAGTTTCTAAACGCAGTTTCAAATATAAAGTAATTTTAAAGTAATTTAAACCAAAGTAATTTCAAATACAGGGTCCGGCAATAGGTACTGACGATTTTTAGAGGGTTGTGGTGTGGTTAATAACAATGAGGGAGATGCACTCGCGATAATGTGGTACTCAATTTGTTCAAACATGAATTCTTGGTCAATGAAAAGCCCCTTTTTTTATTAATGTCTGAATAAACATAACTGAGGTTCAGCGACAATTTCGGAGAGAATATAAGATAACTCGACAAGGTAAGGTTCCGTCTCGAAACACAATTAGGCAATGGCACCAACATTTTATGGAAACTGGGAATATTAATAATGTTTACTGCGGAGCCCAGAGAACGGTAAAACGCACCCCAAATTATAGTACACTTCGTTCAGCAATTCGTCAAGCAGGAACACTAAACATTTCGAACAGAAGCTTTCAAAACTTTGAAAATTTGCAAATTTGAAACGTTGATTTAGGTTTCCATGTCTAGAAAATTCAAATAGTGCAAGAGCTTCAACACCGATTTCGTAACACGTAGCCTGTATTAGCGCAGACTTTCATAGTTACGATAATGTGAATATTTTGCCTAATATCCGATGAAGCACATTTTCATTCAACAGGTTATGTTAATAGACAAAACATGCGGTACTCGTTGTCAGAGCAACCCAATGAAATTCAAGAGCAACACCCCTTACCCTCCAAGAAAGCCATAGTGTGGTGAGGCGTACCTGTTTTCGGGATACTTGTACCTTATTTCTTCGAAGAAGAGAATCAGACTCTTACCGTTAATCAGAAAACTGCCATCAAATTTAGGTTGGGAAGTGACATCAATGAGTTGTGGTTTTAAAAAGATGCGACAACAAGTGAATCTTCTGGAGTCTGTATCAGATTTTTAGAACAAATGTTTCTTGGAAAATTAATTTCACGACACAGTCATTTTAATTAGCCGGCAAGACCTCCATATGTGATTTCTTCTTATGGGGATACTTGAAGTCGAAAGTGTACGTAAACATACATAGAAGGCCCCATACATTAGAAGAGTTAAAAAATAACATTAGAAATGAAATAAGAAACATAGGTCCCCACATAGGAAAAAAAATCCCCCCTTGATTACGCCGGCGATGGGGTCATGCCCGACAGCAGCAATGGAACTGCTATTGGATCTGACTCCGTTGTATCTTGTCGTGGAGGGGGCCGCCAGAACGGCGATTGTAATGTTCAGCTAAGAACGACTAGGTAGAGGTAAAATAATCGGGAGCAGAGACCGACCCAAATCCCATCCAGAAATTCCTGAAAGGAATCAGGACTAGAGGAGGTACTTTATATGTTTAAGTATACCAAAATCTATGAATTACAAGTTTATTAACATCACTACCAATTCTACAAATTTACAATCTGCAAAAGACAAAATGGAGAGAGAATGCAAAAGACAAAATGGAACACATTTATCAAATATGATTTAAAAAAATAAAGTTGCACAAAAAACTGTATGTCAGACTAATATCTGCGTTTAATTTAATTATTAAACTCACAATCATCCCTTAAACATCACCAATAGCTCTTGTCGGACCTTGTATAAGGCAATATTGGAATCACGGTTTTCACGTGTTTTCGTACATTAATTCCACTCTACAGCCTAATCTGGTGAACTGATTTCTAGAGATCCCTTGAATTCATCTTGAATGTTAGTCCAGTCATTATAGTAAGTTCACCTCGGAGTTAGAGATACCCAGCTGTAAGTCTGTAAATACTTGTATATTGGCACCCTAAAAGTTATCTCAAAACCTACATATGGTAGGGTATGTAGGGGATATGTAGGTTTTGAGACAACTTTTAGGGTATCAATATACAAGTATTTACAGACTTACAGCTGGGTATCTCGAATTCCGAGATTCTTACCTAATTTAAGCTTAAATTACTGGACTATGTCGCTAAGGTGCTATCTTAAGACGTTCTTGCGACGAACTTATATTTAAGTATCGAATAAAAGTTGCAATCCGTCAAATCTAATGATAAAATACGAAAAGTATTTTATTCTGTTTGCTACCACCCAACTTACAAAACTACTAAACCTCCGTATTTCTAAACCATCAAATAAGAAATCGAAGTACAAGAAGTGAACCAAATATTATTGCTCTACAAGTTTTTTATAAGATTGTGATGACCCAAGAAGTGAAGCCATTAGATCATCGCAGCCCTCGTGAGTTTACTGATTGAGTTCTAGAGCAGGGATGACGAACTTTTTTGATTAGTGGCTCAAATTTTGTTCAATATATTTTGCGTACTAGCTCGTGGGTCACTAGGCTAGTGGCATCACTTGAAAAAGAGGAGGGAGATAAAAGACTACTTTTTTTGTTCTCACTTATAAGGCTTTTACATAATTCGAGTTTCCTTCTTGTCTTACAACTTCCACTTAGGAATTGGAGAGCAAAAAATAAAGATCGAAAGCAAAAAATGTGTACTGGACGTATCGTCCAATTAACCAACGGCCGAATTACCGAGATTATACTCTCGGTAATTCGGCCGTTGGTTAATTGGACGATACGTCCAGTAATCCGGCGGTCTGGAGAGTGCTCGCGCTCTTCCATCCCACCACTCTTTCTTATAATCCGGCGGTTGTCTGGTCCCACATGTGTCGGATTATCGAGATTATACTGTATAAGTGTCCTAGAGCGGATCGATGGCTGGCTCGCTGGTATTTTTGAATTCAAGCTTCTTGTAAATATGATATATGTTTTCCGACTAATTTGGCGACGCTGAATCGATTAGTAAAAACTAGAAGTCACTGTGTTAAGCCGTTCAAAAGTTATGCCATCGTGAAATCGGACTAAGTTTTGAGTTAGATTGGTTGTAACTTAGAAATTAGGCAAAAGAAATGAAAGTGGCTTCGACAATATTTGTAGAAAATTCCATTGTCTAAACAACTGAGTTAATTTTGTTTTGAAAAATTTTGGTTTAGAAATTTCTAAAAATTCAGAGGGAATCAAATTTAGACAAGGTTTGGGTTTGATCCGCTGTAACTTGGAAGTTGTAACAAAGCACGTGAAAATGTTTTAGACAAAAACTGTTAAGAATTTCATTGTCTAAGAGAAAATTTGTTTGATTTTATCACTTGTGTTATTTTTTGGAACGATTTGAAGGGAAGTCTAAATGGGAGAAATTTGAGAAAAACAGACAAAATAGGCAAAAGTGGTTTAAACAACATTAGTAGAGAATTAAATTGTCTATAACATATTAATGTTGCAATAGTATTTAACTATTTTCATGATTAACTAATTTAATAAAAAGTTGAAAGTTTGGAACATTATAACTCAAAAACTAAGAATTTTAGGCAAATTTTGTTTGAATAAAAGTTGTATAGAATTCAATTCTCTATAAAAGGTACGTTCTACAATTTTTTATTGTTTCGTGTTTTTATGCAGAAAATTGCAAAAAAAAAACGGAATGAAGCTTAAAAGCTGCTTTGAGTTGTCAAATTTACGAGATGATATCAAAAAAAAAAAATCGGCCAAGTGCAAGTTGTGACTCACGCACCGAGGGTTCCGTACAAACTTGTAAGTAAGGTATCTTTAGGAGAACCTAACTGTATGCAACCCATATGCTTCTGGTGCCTGACAATACCACGCAACACATTCGTGTACTTTCATAAGTTTCTAATAGTAAATTCGCACTTTTCTTGTAATTAAACTACATATTTACGGTTTTCGGATTTTTCCTTTTACATGTGCTGTAAGACACCGCTTCTTGCCAAATTTCATGATTCTAGGTAAACGGAAAGTACCCGTTTTTCGTTTTGATTCCCTTGTGAAATCGCAAAATATGCGACATAAACGGTCATATCTTTTGATCCCGTTGACTTACAAGTTTGATTTTATCACAGCTGAAAGAGACCGCAGACCCGAGTATTTGATACAAATTTCAACTTGTTACCTCTACGCCTTCCTGAGAAAAATGGTCTTGACAGACAGACAGACGAACGGACAGACGGACAGACAGCCAGACGGACAACAAAGTGATCCTATAAGGGTTCCGTTTTCGGTACGGAACCCTAAAAATAAAAATTTTAAGCAACCCCCGACCCCCGAGAAAACCGCATCAAAATCGGTCCATTTGTTTAGGAGCTACAGACGGACAGACTGACACACAATAAAGTAAAGAATTTAGAGAAACGTTTTAGACAAAACTTGTTGCAAATGTAATGTTGTCTAAGAATCTTTTAAAAAATTTCGCAAGGCGTTACAAGAAATTGATATTTACTTCACAGGTTTAATAGCGGGTTATTTTGAAAAAAAGCTGAATGTTTGACAGATTATTTCTCAGAACCTAGATGAAATTGACAAAAGTGTTTTAAACGGGAGTTATAGAAATTTTAATTCTCAATAAAAGTTATTTTAACCAATTTTCTGCAATTTTGTTTTTTTATTCACAAAATTGCTAAAAACCGAGTGAAGGTTCAATTTCGGCCAAGTCAACTTTAAGGGATGATATCAGAAGAAATAAACAAGTTACTCAAAAACTCTTTAGACCAAACTCTAATGCTTTATAAGAAATTAGCTCCTTTGTTGTCGTACTAATGAATAATTCCATAAAAATTCCTGATGAATTATATAATGAAATCCAATTAAAGGATGTGGAATATTCTGCTTAGGATATTGAATAGAACCAATGTTTCCTAGAACGTTCAGCGCCGCCGTGGCTGAAGTTGCTAACTAGTAAAAACGCACAGTGACGGGAACACTATTTGGTCGTTGTCGATGATTAGACTAAGTTACGTTAAAGCGAGACCAATTCAGACTGAGGGGCCGAGACTTAAAATTAAGTCAATTTGAATAGAGGTCAGAAAATTTTCACTACGTCTATGTGTTTTGTTTAGTGACGCGAGTTGTTGCCATAGTAACAACAAAGAGAACTCATTTAATAATGAAACTCCATTTGATTTACATCGGACTTTTACGCACGATTTTTATACTTTTATATACGATTATAATAATGGTCCTTCATTTGTGGTTGAGAAACTTTTATAAGGAAATAATAAAAGCTAGAAAATCAATGCCTGGATCACTTAAAAAGCCTGTGTGGGTCAGTGTTTGACCCGCGAATCATAGGTTCGCCATCCCTGCTCTAAAGCATCTCAAAATTGATTCTTATTTTAGTCTAAAAATTAAAAAAGCAATGAAAAAAATTATTTAAAATTGAGTCGAACTTGGCATTCTTGACGTAAGGCCTGTTTGAAAAAGTCACCGAAAAGCCAATTCATCGAATTCATTTCTATAAAGGAAACCGAGGTGTCAAAGTAATCGATGTGGTATATATTATGTGTTATAATATATTGTAATCGGCTATCCTTCAAATTATAAACACAATTGTGGCTTTTAATCTTAAACTATCTGCCTTAAACTCTTATTTAGCTATCTAAAACTGTTTTGGTTTCTTTTCATTCCAAAATCTTTTCTTCTTTTTTGGAAACCCTTTTATTTAGCTATTACAACTTCTATTTAAAACCCTGTGGAACTATCTATAAATTCTAGGACGTTTAGCATGTCCAAAAGTTATGGAAAAAAACTTGCTGGAGACAATTAGATTTGATATCTAAAGATTCGAACTGAATATTCTAAAACTGAAACTAGCAGGGACATCGTAAAAAGCGAGAAAATGACATTGTGAAACTGAGCATATATATAAAATTGATTTATAAATATTGGAAAAGCATTTATATTAAATTGACATCTAATCATCTATAGGGACTAATAGATTCACAAACATTTTATTTTTTCAACCTAGAGCTTAAACCGCTAGACCGATTTTGATAAATAGGATATTGTTGGATTCGTTTTGACACTGCAGATATCAGGTGACGTCATAAAATGATCAATATTACCGCAATAATCTCGGATTCGTAATTTCGTTTATAAATTCCAGCAGTATTTAATAGCAAAGTGAAAGTTCTTGGTAAATGAGTTTTATATACACAAAATAACATAGAACCCCGCATTCTTTTTAATCTCCTTACATATAATATATTATTAATTGCATGGATGTAGCTTATAAAAGGTTTACTCAATCATTATGCAATATGCCTGAACTGTATTACAAATTATATAATTCTTGACATTTTGTGAATGTGAATGCATTTAATGAAGTTACCCAACTAATTATGAGAAGCTTCAGAAACTGTCGTATATGTATTTTATAAATATCTTCATATTAACATATTGTAAAAATATTTGAAAAATTCGTTCAAATATTTGGTAAAAAAGTTATGATTATCTCACAAAGATGATTTTTCTTTTCGACTCACAAACGTAATGCCATTCATTTCACACTAAGCCGATATTACATGACTAGGATTGTTATTATATTTAAGAGTTCCCTTTTTTACTTAAAATTTTAATTTAAACTTAATTCCAAACAATTCTGCTGATTGTTTTTTTTTTATTAAATTTTAAATTAAATTAGTCGACAAAATGGACAAATGGATTGATCAAGAAAAACATTTAGTGAATTTTATTTAAAAAAACAATAAGCTCTATAAGAAAAACTATAAGTACTAAAACTAACAGAAACTAAATACTAATTAACGCACCAATATAAGCAAGACATATTTAAGTCTGGTGTTTTCTATGATAACTTATTTTAAAATCCTAGAAAACGCCAGAACTAAATTTATCTAATAGAATAATAGTATATTAAAGAACGAGTTCAATATGCGCCATTTTTCAGCACGCGTATATGTTCAGAAAACGCCGAGCGTAGCAAGGAGTTTCCTAATGGACAAGTGCGAAAAACGCCTTATGAACAAGTTTTTTATAGTATTTTTTCTGTTTTGCGCCCTTTTATGCCATTTCAAAATAAAAAAATCGCCGATACATATTTTTAGAAAATTGTACCGCACTCGGCAAGTCATTAACGAAACCATATGAGTGCTTTAATGACTTCATTATAGGCGCAAAATAGAAAAAGGATATAAAAACAAATTTGTATTATATACAATTATCATTCATGAACCTAATAATAATTAGTGTTTTTGTCTAAAATCCGGGCATTAATTATAAATACACAAATGGTTATTTCTAGCTGCATTCGACAAACATCTTGTGAGACGTGAAACAATTATAGAATAAATCCTCAACCGGATTTGGTTTGTCGCAGTTGGTTCTTCAAAAGATTTGTATTCTTTGCCGACATGATTTTCAGAACACATTTCTGAGAAATTATATTTAATTGGTAGGAATGCGAATTTACGAAATAAAGAATCCCCTGAAAAAATGTGCCTCCGATTAGTTGATATAATGAAGCAGATGGAAAAAGATTTTGTTCAACATTTAAAGTTCTTTTATATACTTAGTGATTGAATGATTCAGTTATTTATTCTCAAATACACAGAATAAAAAAATTACGCAAATAAACTATAAATTTATATATTATAAGTATTTACGTGTAATATATTGTAGCTTGTTGGTAAATGTGCTTTTTATTTATAACTTATATTTAATATATAAAATACATATTTATTAGGAGTATTTATTGTTAAAACTAACGAAAAATATATTTATAATAACAGCATAAGATGATTGAAACAATTTTAGATAAATTAATGTGATTTTTAAATGTCACCCCTGATATCGCTAAACTAAAACTTGCTAAAACTAAACTTGCGTGCATTGAAATTAGCCCGCAGTAAACTTTTGACTTTAAGTCTTTGTTTTTTAGAAACTATTTATGAGATGACATAAAGAAATATGTCGTTTGAAAGACAATTTAATATGTTTTAATATGAGTATACGTTTATTAATATTTATTTCCGTTTCCCGTGTTTAACATAGTGAAATTAACTCATGAAATAAATTAACTTTTATTTTTTTAACTTTTAATTAATATAATTATATTAATATATTTATTTAACTTTAATTATTACTAGAAGAAATATGTTTATTGAGAACTATCTAAGTTAACACTTAATTTTTAATAATGGGTATAAGCCCCTCTTGCCCTAATAATATCTCTTATACAATTAGGCATAGATCTAATCAAGTTCGGTATTGTGTGAGACATGCTTTTTTAAGTTTTTCAAAATCTTCCTATACTGCAACAAAAAGCTATGGAGGTTGGAGAAAGAAGGCTAGCTCGAATTCTTGGTTTAAGCCCATCCCATAAATGTTCTATCGGATTTAGATCGGGGCTGGAAGCGCTGGCCCCTCCATAACCCGAAAGGAAATTTCTATAATGTAATCTTGCACAATTCTTGCGGTGTGCGGCTTTGCATTGTCATGCATAAGGATAAAATATTCTCCAATGTAGTGGACGTAAGGTACCACATGAACTGGTATAATCTCCTCGATGTACCTAGTACCCGTGAAACCTCCTCTCCCGTGGGCACGGGCGCCCCAATGATGAAAGCATTATCATGCAACAATCACGTCCATAAGCAGTGTGCTCTTCAATGCAGCATCCTTCAAATCGCTCTTGGTCTCTATATAAAACTAAGGTATACTTTTCTTATTCGGTGGTTTCCATAGAGGCGTATTCCAGTCTCATCTAAGAATAGAATAGACCCCCATTGTTCAAACGTTCAATTTAAATGATCACTTGCAAAACGCTGGCGTACTTGACTATGATCTGGGGTAAGTTTATGACAAACTGCAGGTGTCTTAGGGGTAAAGTAACTTTCCTGCTGTCTTCGTCTTACTATCCACTGACTAATAGCCATTTTTCGTACTTCACGGAGCTATTGTTGCAGTTGAACATCATTAACCCTTTTTTTTTCTCTCTCTAACCTATGTGGGTCCTGGGGGGTTAGCCCTTAAAACACTGCGGCCCATTGGCCTATTGTATTTCCCCACATTGTTTTGTTCATGCAAATTGATCCAGTCCCTCTATTAGGTCCAGGATTCTATGTGCCATGTTTATCACGGGGACTCTTTCAGCTGTAATATCAAGCTTGTGTCTCCTACGTGCAATTGCTTCACAGTGGAAGATTATATGGGCGGCGGTTTCGTCCTCCTCATAGCATAACCTGCATAAAGGTTCATCTTTCCAGATACCCATTTTATGCAGGTGTTCTCGTAGAGGGCAGTGTCCTGTAAGTAGGCCTACCACAATTGCGATCTGCTTCCTTGGCAGTCGCAGGATTTCAGCAGTTAGAGTTTCCGATTGTTTAGCTACCATTCGTTTGCTGTGTGTCAGACAATTCAAATTGACCCACTGTAAACGGTGCTTAGTTGCTACCCATTTACAAATTTTATTTCGGGTCGTGGTCTTTGTAATGTAGGGTCCGCTTTCAACAATGATGTTTGCCGGCTCCATCTTTTGCTAGCTTATCCGCCATTTCGTTACCCACCAGTCCTGTGTAGCTAGGCACCCAAGCAAGTGTGACCTTATTATGCTTTGCCAGGGCTTTTAGGTCCTGAAGACAGTTCCAAACTGTCTTGGATTTGATTTCCTGACACGCTAGAGCATTAATCGCAGCCTGACTGTCCGTAAAAATGCGGATGTTTCTACTTTTGTAGTCCATTCTCAAATTTTCACGGGCACAGGCCATGATAGCGTGTATTTCTGCTTGCAATGCTGTGGTGTGTGTCTCCAGCATGTCAATGCATGTGTCCCCAGGGGTACCGATAAGCTGCACCCCAGGGACAGTCCATAGATTCCTGCACCAGTACCACTGTCCTTCTTGGAGCCGTCTGTATACCAGTCCAGTGCTCCTCGGCAAGTGGTTATTTGATTGCCTTCTGTCCATCGTAGATGTGTTTCGAAGGGTAGATCGAATGACAGCCTTTTAGGCATCGAATCCCCCTCTATATTGGGGTACGGTTCTGATATGACATTCATTATCAAGGTGTGTCCTGACCTCGCCAGAGATTCCTATGTGCCATTGCATATGCATCTGAAAGCTCCCATCCTTGCCTCGCCCATGATAAAGATATCCAGGGGAGAAAGGCCTAGGATCACCTCCAGAGCCGCAGTTGGGGCGGTTTTCATCGTTCCCGTAATTGCTAAACAGGCCAGTCTTTGAACATAGGAGAGTTCTTTGATGGCCTGTTTTTGTTTCACTTTGGTCCACCATACTGTGAAGCCATATGTCAAAATGGGTCTAACTACCATAGTGTATAGCCAGTATATCATGCTTGGTTTCAGTCCCCATATTTTTCCAAGTGTTCTTTTGGTCATCATAAGTGCCATTTTACACTTGTTGGTAGCTTTCTTTAGGTGTTGATTCCAAGTCAGTTTGGCATCCAGGATTACACCTAGATACTTGACTTCATCACTCACCTTTAGATGCTCGTTATAGAAAATTGGGGACTTTAGCCCATCCGTTTTTCTCATACTAGTGAATGGTACTAGAGTGGATTTTTGGGGATTGACCCAAAGGTTGACCCCCCTGCACCAACTCTCCACCTCGTTCAGTGCTTCTTGCATAAGCGCTGCTATTATAGAGGGAAATTTACCCCTGATGAGAATGACTATGTCATCCGCATAGCCTTGGGTGTAAAATCCTTTATTATTTAGTGACACAAGCAGGCTATCAACAACCATGTCCCAAAGCAGTGGAGATAGGACTGAACCCTGAGGACACCCCTTAATGACAACCACATTCATTGTGTCACCTGCTACTGTAGCCTCAACATTTATACCCTGTAGCATAGACATAATCCATCTCATTAACCCTTTAACTACTGGAATATTTTCACAAATCTGTCTAAACGCAAAAAAGCAGAAAGTGTTGTACAAAGGCTGATATTTCTATTTCTTATCTATATGAGATGATATGTACATAAAAATTGCAAAATTAGTGGGGGTAAGAGGGGTAAACACCCCTTCTTTTTAGAGCAATTACATGTCATAAAAAACGTTTGCTGAGACTCTGAGACCCTCTAAACTTCTTGTACACCTATTTTTATATATTATAATACAACCACCCATTTATTATCAAAAATTGTGTGTCATATTTATCAATCAAGCGCATATTTTGAGTATAGTCATACAATCTGGTTTCCAAATATGCTCGCCTGTTCTGTGATTCGCTTTTGGTAATGATTTCTTCATGAAATGTTGAAAGCATTAACACGTCCCGTTCGCCTTTCTAACAGCAATTACATTTCCGCTCTCTTTCCGCGTTCGCACATGCTGCGTGCCACCAGTTGTAAAAATTTAGAGTGACACATATACCCGTATTCTACTGGTTCAAGCAAAGTGCCAGTTTATGGCTGGTATACCAATTATCAATATATAACAAATGCCCTTTTTTCATAGTTTAACATTAGTTTTTGTATGACTGCACTTGAAACACCTAACGGGTCATTTCTAGGAATGTCAAGACTCACAAGGCAAACTGGCTTTTAACGACAAGCACAACTGCCACCTTTTAGCTCAGTACTTTAAAAATCTACTCAACTGTGATCCACCCAGCGAAGATTTCGACTATAAACAAATCACACCAAACTCGGACTCGCTGCCCAATTCATTGGAACAAGTTGGCCAGATCATTCAACTTCTTAAGAATAATATGGCAGATGAAGAGGACTATTTCGTTGCTGAACTGTGGAAAGGTGCTGGAAGCAATGCCATGCGCAAGCTAACCCAGATCACCCAGGACATCGGAGAAACAAAGAAATTACCACCCGATTGGAAATCTGATCTGATCTATCCCCTTCACAAAAAAAGAGATTTTACTGAACTAAACAAACAAGATTCTCTCCAAGGCGTTGCAAACAAGGGCAGAAAATTAGCTGGATAGTCAACTGGGTGAATACCAGGGAGGCTTCAGGAAGACCCGATGCTGTGTTAAATAGATCCTCAATCTTAAAACTATACTTGCATACTCCAAGATGAGAAACCGCAAGGTAGTCGTCACCTTTGTTGATTTTGAGAAGGCCCACGATTCCATTGATAGAGAAACGCTTAACAAAGTTCTACAGGAACTAGAGCTAGACAACAAAACCCGCCGACTCATCCTAGAAACCTTGACCAACACCCATTTCAAGGTTAAATTTAGAGGCGAGATTTCAGAAAGCTTCGAAATAAAAACTGGAATGAGACAAGAAGATGGACTTTCCCCACTTCTCTCCAACTGTGTTCTTGAAAAGGTTATGAGAGAATGGGGCAAGGAACTGATAGACTTGGGTGTTCAGAGTGGTATCTACCTGGGACGTAAGAACGATGGACTGGTTTTAGATTGTCTGGCCTTTGAAAACAGGCCGGAAAAGTGGGTTTTCAAGTGTCGCTGGAGAAAACAGAATTTTTCACCAACATCAAAGAAGTAAACAGAGAGATGTACTAGAGCATGGAAACATCAAGAGGACTGAGAAATTTAAGTATCTCGACGAATGGATTAAACCCAACTTACCAGAAAGAGCATCGTTATCCATGAGTCAACAAGTTAGAACTAGCCTATTGACTGACTAAGAACACCTACAAAGAGAAATACCTGTCACGCAACCTGAAACTTAAGCACTACACATCAGTCTTACCTTGTGTGTTTTCCTTGAACCGAAGAGATCTGGTAGAGAAATTGGAAATCACAGAGAGGAGAATCCTCAGGAAGATCCTAGGCCCGGTAAAGGAAGATAGGGAATCCGAAGACGACAAAACTCTATGAACATATTGAGAGGCTCTCTGACTGTGCAAGGAAAAGAAGGGTAGCTTTCTATGGCTACGTTGCAAGATTTCCTTCAAACCGACTAACCAACCGTCTGTTTACCTTCTGGCAAAACAAGGTAACTACGTTCGTACCACTTGGTTGAAGGAAATCGAGAAGGATATTAAAGAACTTGGAATAACAGATCTCCAAAATAGACAGTCTGTGAGACGCACCCTCAAGGAAGTCCGTGGATTTCAGGAAAAACCCCGAAGGAATGATAGCCCCTGGACAGAAGAGAAAGCAGTTACATCGGCAGAAGATGCAGTACTGGGCAAAGATCTAGACAGTACTGGGCAAAGATCAAAGTCCAACGGTTGAACAAGCGTAGTCCAAAGTAGGCCTATTCGATACAAGAAGAAGAAGCATAAAAATATCTGTTGCATAATTCGGGTACAATGTTGAATAATGAGGTGGCAAGAGCAGTAGTTGTTTCAACATGAGATTTGTTTTGTAGTCTTAATAAGACTTAATTTTATAGAGCTATGGACAGGTTGAATTCATTTAAAAATTCAAGCTATATTTCGCATTTAATATGTTTAATTTATTCAGACGTACCAAATTTCACCGATGTAATTGTACCAGTGTCTTAAATAAATATCTGTGTAGTTTTAGCAATCTAAATTTCAGGATTTTGTAATAGACACAATTCTAGATAAAATATTCAACTTTACAGTTATCACTAACTAATTTAGTTTAGTGGTCTGGTAATAATGGTCCATATTATAAGATTTGCAACTTTTCCAAAATTCCTGATTAAAAATTATGGTTCTCAGTATTTCACCAAGTCATTTAGTTGTAGCTTATAAAGATCTAATTACAACGGCAACAAAGTTCGGTTTTGCAATTTTTCGAAATTCCAAAAATATTATTCTAGTTTGTAACATTAACTAATTACATCAAGTAATTCTACTTTGTATCACTAACTAATTTAATTACGTATATCCACGCCAAATTTTATTATTTATACTTCCAGATACCTATAGCTAGTTTAGTAGTTGAAATCTGAAGGTACGATGATAAGTACTAAGTAAGTACTAAAATAAGTACATGTTTTTTTTTAACTTTTTCAAAATTCAAGACAAAATATTTTACTTTTCATCATTTTATATTCTAGTATTCTTCACATTTATAGGCTATTTATTTTAAAAATATTTATTACGATATTATTAGAATGGGATTATTTTAATATTTTCCGTAAATACATTGGGTCAGGTGTTTTCTATAACTCTAATTCTAAGATTGTGTTTGTAGTTCATAAAAGCTGTTTGTTGGTTTTCTAATAAAAGAGGAAACGGTTAGAACGGCATGTCGGCGGCGTATATAACCATCACGTGTATTACCCCATAACTGAGCTTATTGCTAGTTGCAGACGGGATCCATTCTCGGGGTGCGTGCCGTCGCCTTTGCCGTTTTCGTCGTTTCTTCCTTCGGAGATTTTAAACGCTTCCATGCCGCATGTAAAATTCATGGAATTCTAAAATAATAAATTAATTTCGCTAAAGTTGAATTGTACAGCATTGGAACCGTAGAGCGCATTTACGTGTAAACGTATAATGAGACTAATGAGAATACAGAGCTTAGGGCTCCCGCATCAACCATCACAGCAACTCTCTCACACACCCCAATTTAACCCTTACAACTCCTCTATATGGACGAACATATCAGGATTAGTATTACGTGTTAGTTAAACCAGCCCCTGTCGCATACATTGCGTTCGAGATAAGCTTATTGATAAAGTTCAACATACTGCACACATTATCTCGTGAATGCCTTTGGGAAACATCCCCTTTCATAATTAACAAAACAAAAAACAAAAAAAATCATGTAGCGTAAGAACAAAAAATATTATCTCGTATAAAATTTTTTGACATGAGTCTGGAATAATAAAGATAAAGTTAATGATGGATTTTGAAATGGAATGTGGTGGAACGGTGAAAATAAAGCTATAAATTTGTACAAACATGAGAAAAATATTAAACGAGCTTTGTGTCAAGTGTCAAGCCATTTAGATTTATGTTATAGCGATTGCTGATTGTTTTAGGTCTTTATTAAACGCAAAAACTATTTTTTCTCCGATATATTTACATACGACGCATTATTTTAAAAGAGTTATTCATTTCCAAATATGATGCAACCGAATTATATTACTTGGAATTTCAAATTTTCAGTTAATAAAAAAACTCAACTGGTTAGTTGTTTGGAAACAAGAGAATTTATGTTGCATTAAATTAACCAAAGTACTCACACAATCTATAAGGTAATAAATTGAAACATGAAAAACTGAGTTAAACAAGAAATCAAATTTAAATGATTTGCACTTTAGACTCAACTGAAGGTACTCATGTGGTAGAATGAGGAATTCAGCGAACTCCTCGAACATGCCCTATTGTATTTGTATATAGTATTATATTTAAATGTAAACACGTAACAGAATATGTACCTACAATAAATGCTTTAAAAAAAGCATATGGTAATACCTAATTAATCGTTTGTGATTTTTGATAACTTGAATTAAAAATATCATGGATCCATTCGAAATTTGGAGAACCTGAGACAAATTTTGAGAAATACTCTCTAAACTATTTAAAAACTTAGATCATTTAAATATTAGGAAATTTGTCCAGACAATGGTTATGAAATAACAATTGTTCTGAAATCGATGACCCAGTGTCATCGAAATGTTTTCTTGAGGACAATAGGAATCGCCCTAATAAAATTACTTACATTTTAAACAATAATCTAAAATTATATACAACCAAAATGCAATGATAATTATGTTATTATGAACTATTCTGAAATTGTGACATCAATTAGAATTAATAGCGGATATATGTTTGCGTTTTAACATTCAAAATAAAATACATCTGAAAATAATTAAGTCTTTGATCATACGAAATATGTAACTCATCCATAAAATCATTAAAAAGATTTCCTTTGCACTTCGTTTTTTCTTTTTCATTTTTTCTACAGATAATCCCAACTTTTACGATCCAATAAAATCTATTTACGAATCGCTGAAATTCTCTGAAATGCGCTAATAAAATAATTCGAAGCAATTATCCTTATCCTGAAGGCCTTGGCCATTTGCACTTTACTATTTAAAAAAGGGACGCACTAACAAATACCTACATAAAAAATAATATTTACCAACTGCTTTATTACCTGGTGTATTTTTTATTTTTTTATTACCTGGTGTATTTTGGCATGAATTATACAGGTAAACGGTTTATTTTGGCAATTGCTAATAATTTTATGACCTTAAAAAATACACACCTTTACAAATTTCTAAAAAGGTACAGCAATTTAAAGTAATATTTGATTTTTTAAGGGGAAAAACCTTGAGAAGGGGTGGTATATGATATTGTATTTTTTAAAGAAACCTTGAAGGGGTTCTTGGACTTTTATCATTTTTAACAAAACTTAGTACACTTCGAAATATATTGAAAATAATTTTAATGGAATTCAAAATTTTCTAAACACACTGTTTATAATTTACAATTTTCGGGTCTAGCCAAGATAGATGGTAAGGCCAGACATGAAGCAAAGAGGACCAGATAAGAAAGAAAACCAGACAAGACCACACAAGACGAGACAAGACGAGACAAGACCAGACAGGACCAGGCAAGACCAGACAAGACCAGACAAGACCAGACAAGACCAGACAAGACCAGACAAGACCAGACAAGACCAGACAAGACCAGACAAGACCAGACAAGACCAGACAAGACCAGACAAGACCAGACAAGACCAGACAAGACCAGACAAGACCAGACAAGACCAGACAAGACCAGACAAGACCAGACAAGGCCAGACAAGACCATACAGAACCAGACAACATGAGACAAGACCAGACAAGACCAGACAAGACCATACAAAACCAGACAAGGCCAGAGAAGCCCATACAGTACCAGAAAAGCCCAGATATGAACGGACAAGACCAGACAAGACCTAACAAGACCAGACAAGACCAGACAAAACTAGACAAGACCAGACAGGACCAGACAAGACCGGACAGGACCAGACAAGACTAGACAAAACCAGACAAAGACCAGACAATACCAAGTAAGACCAGACAAGACCAGACGAGATCAAACAAGACCAGACAAGACCAGACAAGACCAGACAAGACCAGACAAGACCAGACAAGACCAGACAAGACCAGACAAGAGCAGACAAGACCAGACAAGACCAGACAAGACCAGACGAGACCAGACAAGACCAAGCAAGACCAGACAAGCATATACAAAACCAGACAAGACCAGTCAAACAAGATAAGACCAAATAAAGCCAGAGAAGTTTAGAGAATATTATAAAAGTTTTGATAAGATTAGACAAGGTTAGGCGATACTAGGCATGACTAAATATCAATTTTGTTGAAATGCCTAGTGCCGTATTTCCCCAATATTGTAATTCTTAGAAAAATCTAGGATTTCCTAAAATAAATAAGAAAACTATAAATTTGTCAAATCAAATTACATTCATTTTGCAAAAAGCAAAAAAGTACACACAAAAGGTTTGAAAGCTAATGATGAATAAATATCATGACCCCTTAACTAAATTGTACAAGCCCCATGGGTTACATTGTTCCACTTAGAAATGCACTGGACTAGTTAATCTATAATTTCTGCTCTATATTAATATGTTATAGGATATGCAAATAATATATTACATGAATAATTAAAAAGAGTACCAAAACTGTCACATTTATATCTTCATTCAGGTTTTTTTTAAATGTGTTTATATGTTAATTTATACATGACGTTATTTATATTTAACGATATCAAATGCATATACCATGTAGGCTCGTACTAATCGGAGAATAAACATTATCTCTGTTTTATGTCTCAATAAAACATAATGTCTTTGCAGACCGGCAGCCTTGCCGGAGATAACTTGCACTGATTGATTTTATATCCTGTCGCAGCGGGCAACTGTATAAATTACATTTTCATATAATATCTTTCGCCATTAATAATTACCTCAAAAACTTTGTAAAAAACCGCATGCGGATCAAATAACATGTGGTACGTGGGGGAAGAAAATAAGTTGGAATTTTATTGTTATATGAGTAAGGGACCTCTTTATAGACATAAAACACTTTATAACAGTAAAAAAGTAAAGCGCTGTAAAAGTTGCTGACCGTAGGACCTTATTTTTACAACCCTTATGTAAGGAACTTGTCCTCGACAGCTCTATACAAAAGGGTTTTATTTCTTCTTTCTGCTAAACCTTGAGGTTTTTTTTAACACGATTCCATAAAAAATAAGATCCATTTATTTTCAGCAAATACTTTTCAGTTACTGCGGAAATGCGGTAGAGGTGAAATCTTGTGTAAAGAAAATATCATCAAAAGTTTCAAAACAAATCTTATAGTGCATTTTCGTTTAATTTCGTCTATATAGTTAACTAACAAAATGTAATGAAAATAAACCTACATATATTTTGTAAGTATGACACCATATCTCTTTTACAAGTAATTTAATTATTGTAGAGTGTAAACTAGTTTAAACAACGATTTCTAAAATAATTTATAATTCCTAAAGAAAAAAAATGATAAATATTAAATGTACGAGACATTTGAGAAACCCTAAAAAATACGATAATACGATAACGTATGTTATAAACGCGCAAAAGAGAAATAAATATAATACTTAGATTAAAGATATCCCGATGTTTATGTGTCTACACAAAGCCTTAAATCAATACTGGGAAGGATAAATTTCGAATTAAAACACAAAATGAAATGTCTTTAATATGCTAATTAATTGAAGTTGTTTTCTTTTTAAATAAAAAAGTGGAATTCATTATAATATTATTAGTCCATGTTTTTTTTTAATTTTGTTGAGTAAAAGTGCTTTTATTATTTTTATAAAATAAGGTTGAAATCAACAGTTTTTTTTGTGTTGCAAATTAACTACAAAATTAATAACGTTAATGATTTTTATTTAGAATAAACCGTAACTTTTTAGTATAATTATCTTAAATATCAACATGTTTATAAAAACATAATAGTTGTAGCTATAATAATAATAATAATAGCTATAAAAATATATAATAATAGTTATAATTTTAAAAGTATAATATTAATTAATTTAACTATTGAATAAAAATCATATTAAATTAAGGTATTAAACAGTAGTGATATTGAAACAAAGAAACAAAACAGACTTTAAAATTTTTGTTTTATCAAGTAATTAAGAAACTAACCATTTTTAATATTTTTTACAAATAATTTAATTTATTTTAAAACTTTTTTATAGTTGTTGAACAAATGTTTAATATAATTAAATAATAACTACACATTACAACATAGTTTTAACAAAATAAAAAAAGTTTTATTCGCAAAATTGTAAAAAAATATTCATAAAAACTTTGTATTTAATAGAAAGAAATGTGTGCATTTTAATTACTTAAAACGGACAGGGCTTGCGATTATCTCCATTGCATTTCTTTTTTAATTAAAATAATGCATTCTTCCTTAATCAACATCGTCCTGAAAACCATCAAGCCATCATTACTACTTTCATTATAATATTAAATTTGCCTTATGTAGAGATAATAATTACGCGTTTTCTCCGACAAAAGGGAAAAGCTGCACTGATGAGAGATGAATTTCGAAACGTGTCTGGAGATATTCACTATATCAGCTATTCACTTAAGTTAAATAAAAAGAAATGATCTTAAAAACAATGTTGTTTATTTAGTAATCATTAGTGACATAAAAATTGTATTGGGGGCTGGTAATAACATGAAAATACCTATTGTATAATTCAATATACTGCGTGGCATTAGCCAGGGAAGTGCTTGTTTCAACATGGGATTTATTTTGTAGTCTTAATAAGAATTAATATATAGAGTAACGACCAGGTTGAAAAGCCCTTAAAATGTTTATATGATTGTATCTATAATTAGTATGGTTTGACCATACCATATGAAGTTTAGACTAAAGTCGAGGTTTTTTTTAAATCCTTACAACTGTGTGTAATATAGCATCAATTCAAGTTTAGATAATCACTGATTTATATTATAAACTCGCCACTAAGTAACGGGTTGGTGATATTCGACGAAAGGATCGGACAACACTGTGTTTTGACAGAGAGACCAGATCGACTAATGACATACCGCGTTTGAAGCATCACTCTACGGAGATTTGCGTCATGGAACAGTACACGCCACGTGAACGCTCTAAGATTGTTGAATTTTACATTCAACAAAACAAGTCAATTGAGAAACCGTAACGTGCATGGAGGAAAATTGCGCGTTCTGCAACCACAGAACAACTGGTGCGGCACTTGTACAGGCCAGTGTTGGCAGATCTCCAACAAAATCTCAAGAACGTCGTTCTGATCAGTTGGGCATAAAACGATCCACTTTATGTCGCATATTATGTGTCGATTTGCATTTGTTCCCGTACAAAATTCTATTGACACAAAAACTGTTGCCTCCTGATAAGCCACGTCAATTGGAATGGACTCAAAAAGTCATTGAAATGGTTGAAGATGACGAACATTTTTGGCAGAAAATTATCTTGAGGGACGAATTTCACGCGCATTTCACGTTAGACGAAACCGAAAACAAAAAACAAAATTGCCGTTACTACGCCACCGAAAACACTCAAATAATTCATGAGGAGCCTCTCTACGGCCAAAAAGATTCTGCTTGGTGCGGTATTTGTGCTAATATGGTCATCGGGTCGTACTTTTTCGAAAATGATGACCGAACAGAAACCGTCAATCAGGTGCGTTATTGGACAATGATAACTAATTTTTTGATGCAAATTGTGCGTGATAATGGTATGAATGACTTCTGCTTTCAACGAGACGGCGCCCCACCGCACACTGCTCGAGCTACAATGTATTTTTTGACAGGACTTTGTTCCCAGGCCGTTTGATGTCAAAAATGCTGATTGAGGACAAAAATCAAATTTTGAATGGCCACCGCGTTCTCCAGTTTTAAAGCCTGCAGACTTTTTCTGTGGGGCTATTTGAAATCAAAGGTTTATATCAACAAACCAAGGCCCCTAGAAGAGCTGAAGAAGAACATTCGCCATAAAATAGCCACCATTTTGGCCGAAATGTTGACTAAAACCATGGGATACTGCAAACTGTGCTCAAAACGCCGGAGACGTTCAAGGCGGCCATTTACGAGATATCATATACAAAAAGTGATGTAAACAAATCTCCTTCAATCCAGTTAAATGATTTCTAACCTGAACAGCAAAAAAATGTGTTTTCTTACATGATTTAAAAAAAATATTTTTTTCGTTTTCGTCGAATATAGCCAACCCTGTATATACTGAATAAATTTGTTGATACCAATAACCTAGAGCCGACTGGGCACGGTGCCGAATTTTACAGTACCGAGTTTTCCAGTGCCGAGATGTCCAGAGCCAAATTGTTGCTTAATATTTAGTTTAAGTAGATTGGTTTGTCAAGATTTAATTATACATTTGTATATTAAAATTTTTACTAGATATTGCAGAGTTGATTACAGAAAACTATTCACATAACGTTTAAGAACTAAAAAAAAAATCACTCGAAGTTGTTTATGATTCATGGCCTATAAAAAACTGGACAGTGAAAACTAAAATAGACTGAAATTCAAGGGTTTAGTCAAGAATTAGTTTATCCGGATTCGTCAAGTATTAATTTATCAGTTGTACTTAAGTCGAGATGCTCAGTATGTAAAAGGTTAAAAATCTAGGTAAGATTTAGATCAGGGGTGGGCAAACGGTCGATCGCTAACTGTTCGACAGTCGATCGCAGACATATTAAATTATTTACTAGGTTAATTTCAAATCTTTTAATCTAAAACGTGTACTAAAAATTTAGCAGACGTTGAAACATGGATTTAAAATAAAACACGTATCTATTCTACAACTGACATGGGTAATTCCCAAGTAGTGCCTTATCGGGATGATGAAATTTAGAAGGAAGCTTTTCTTGAGGGCAGCGAAAAATTATTTTTAAATAAAAGTGATGATATTCTTAATGCTATTAAAGATTTGCAACTTTCTCGCAGAATTGTAACTCGTCATATTAAAGATATGAATAAAAATGTAACTCGACAACTAGAAGATGACAACTAGAAGAAGTTTCCGTTTCTCTTGTTTATAACAGATATCGTTTGTACTGTACAATTAATTGTTTTGATAAGAATGGTTTATTGCGATTTTTCCGTAAAAGAAGAATTTTTAAAAATACCGGTAAAGGGAAGAACGCGAATTGCCGATATGATGGCAATTTTTATGACATTTGCTGAAAAAGCAATTTGGCTTTGCATACATTGGTTGCTATGAGTACTGACACATCACCACCTTCCAACGCGTCCACAGATGGCTATCCACTCAAGGTATCGGAAAGACATGATCTTAAAAATCAATGTTATTTGTATGGTTTTTGTTGAGTGCCACGAAGGTGGACTGAAAGCTATAGAATAACTGACAAATTTCATACGAGATTTGTTTTTGGTAGTCCTAAAAAGACTCATTAGTATTATAGAGTTCCGGAAAGGTTGAGTATATTTATATATTCAAGCTTTGTTCCGTCTTTATTAAGTTTATCTGATTATCTATAATGTTGTTTGGTTTTACCAATTCAAAATTTATCATTTATATCAATAACCTGCTCAAGTTCATGTCTCTCTCACAAAATGTCAAAATTAAAAACATCTAACCCTAATCAACACATGGGTTTTCAAGTGAGTGATTTACAAAATATTGTTCATGGAAGCAAAGCTGTGCTGATGAGAGATAAATCTCGAAACGCGTCCACAGATGGCTATCCACTCAAGGTATCGGAAAGACATGATCTTGAAAATCAATGTTATTTGTATGGTTTTTGTTGAGTGCCACGAAGGTGGACTGAAAGCTATAGAATAACTGACAAATGTCATACGAGATTTGTTTTTGGTAGTCCTAAAAAGACTCATTAGTATTATAGAGTTCCGGAAAGGTTGAGTATATTTATATATTCAAGCTTTGTTCCGTCTTTATTAAGTTTATCTGATTATCTATAATGTTGTATGGTTTTACCAATTCAAAATTTATCATTTATATCAATAACCTGCTCAAGTTCATGTCTCTCTCACAAAATGTCAAAATTAAAAACATCTAACCCTAATCAACACATGGGTTTTCAAGTGAGTGATTTACAAAATATTGTTCATGGAAGCAAAGCTGTGCTGATGAGAGATAAATCTCGAAACGCGTCCACAGATGGCTATCCACTCAAGGTATCGGAAAAACATGATCTTAAAAATCAATGTTATTTGTATGGTTTTTGTTGAGTGCCACGAAGGTGGACTGAAAGCTATAGAATAACTGACAAATTTCATACGAGATTTGTTTTTGGTAGTCCTAAAAAGACTCATTAGTATTATAGAGTTCCGGAAAGGTTGAGTATATTTATATATGCAAGCTTTGTTCCGTCTTTATTAAGTTAATCTATTAATTTATTATTTTTGATTTTTTTTCATTTTCTTTTGGAGAATTTGAGGATAATAAGAGGATATTTCATCAAATATAGCTTATACTTTTTTCTCTTTTGAATTCATCGAATATAAAGTTAGAAATTTTAAAATTACAGTCAGATATAATTTTGAAAGCAAGTGCAAATGCAAAGTTATTTTTGGAATTTATTAGCAGAAGAAAAATGTTCATTATTGAGATCGGGGGCAATGCGGATATCCGCATTTTTTTTGTTCCGCGTATCTCATGATTGATGACCGCTTAAGGGCATCTATTCGATTGTGTATCAGCGATTACAAACGTAACATTACAAGACATGATGATATGAAATGTCACGCATCTATATAAAAAAAATAATCCCAAATATTTATCAATAAAGTACATTGCACAAAATAGTAAATACAATATATTTAATATATTATTTTATTATAATAAAAACGTTAATTAGATTTTTATTTGCTTATAATTTAACCCATTTTCGAAGTCGATCGTGTATAAATAAAAAATAATAAATTTGGTGAAACCATACTATTTATAGACAAAATCATACAAACTTATTAAAGACCAAATATAGTATAAATATATAAATATATTCAACATGTTCGTAGCTCTATAATATTAAGTCTTTTTAAGACTATGAACAAATCCCATGTTGAAACAACTACTCCCTGGCTAACACCACACAGGGTATTGAATTATACAACAGACATTTGCATGTTATTACTAGTCCCAGTACATTTTCATGTCACTAACAGCACTAGACAAATACCATTGTTTTTAAGATCATTTATTTTTTATTTAAATTACGTGAATAACAATCTGGAAACGCGTCTAGAGATTTATCAGCACCAGTGCAGCTTTACTTTTTGAATTCAAATTGGAATACATGTACATTAGCTAAAACCTCGTGAATGACTGACAATGTTAGATTTTAATTTGACATTTCTGTAGAAAGACTTGAACTTCGTTACGGTTATTGATTTAAATGGTTATTTAATATTGGTGAAACTATACTAATTATACAATTATATGTGTGTATTCCAATTTATAATTCAAAAAAGCGGAGCTGCACTGATGAGAGTTAAATCTCGAAACGCGTCTGCAGATGGCTATTCACTTAATTTAAATAGAAAGAAATGGACAAAATACAATGTTATTTGTCTAGTGCTATTAGTGACATGAAAATGTACTGGGACTAGTAATAACATGCAAATGTCTTTATAATGCAATATTCTGTGTAATATTAGCCAGAAAGTAGTTGTTTCAAAATGGGAATTGTTCAATCTTAATAAGATTAAATATTATAGAGCTTCCAACAGGTTGAATACATTTATACATGAAAAATTATTGTCGATCATACCAGTATTATGTTTGCCCAACCCTGATTTATATTATCAAGTTTTGTTTGAATATAATGGTAATAAAAGTTTAGTCACTCAAGTTTTTGTCTTTGAGATTAGAGAATTATAATTTAATAAGGACAATGTTTAATTAAGCCAAACAACATTTCCTGGAATTAAACTAGCAAGACTTGAATTGATTTGTTAGACTTAGTTTGATTAGTTAAGTATGAGCTTTATAGTATTAATATAATAAAGACTGTATATAAATGGTTTATACTGTATAGATAAAGATTAAATTATCAACATTTAGAGCCAAGAATATTTGTAATTCAAGTTTGAACGGTTAACTTTATATAATTCAAAGTAAGTCGTACAGTTCTAATATATTTATATTATTTATCTAGTATATATATATATATATATATATATATATATATATAGATATAATAATATTATTTATCTAGTACTTGTTAACGGGTGTGCTGTATAACTCCTTAAAAACTATGATTATACAGAATCTGAAATATCTTAAAGAATGTAAACTTATATGGAAAATTAGAAATACTCACAAAACTAACATAATATTGACTCAAAATAGTGACATGCATTATCACAATACAAGAACAGCAGATAATCTTAGACCAAACCACCCCAGAACAAACATGATCAGATGAATAGGATGGTTGCGACAGTTACTACGTGGTAATTCATACTTACATTGAATTGAAAAATTCACTATGTTTTTACCACACTTAGCTACTTCAAAGTGTGGTAAAAACATAGTGAATTTTTCAATTCAATGTAAACATGATCAGATTCTCACCAATATATGAGGCCTTGCAAACATTCAACAACTTGTCAAATAAAATAAAAAAATCAGTTATTTACGAAATATTTTTAAGAGGATGACAAACATAATTGTGTAGTGTAGTCAGTTCATTTATATGTGGTGTTGTGAATGGTTAAATATAAGACAGTAATTATACTACTGTTTATCTTGCTTTTTAGAACAAAATCGATTAGGGTTATGTTATCAGTCTTACGGACGGCTTTAATGTATAAATAAATAATTCAATATTATGTGTGGTATTATCCAGGAATGTGGTTGTTTCAACATAGGAATTATTATAGAGTAATATTATTAATATTACTACGAACAAGTTGAATATATTTTTCTATTCAAGCTACATTTCGCCTTTAATAAGTTTATAGTAACACTTTTTTGAATTGAAGGTATAATTAAATTTCTATTTATTACTAAGATGAAATTTAACTGCTAAGATGTAATAACAAAATTATAATTGTTATAATTAAAAGTAGTAAGTAATATATATATATATATATATATATATATATATATATATATATATATATATATATATATATATATATATATATATAATTAAAAGAATTAGTAAGTAGTATATAATTAGTAAGTATCATTCTAAATTTAGTACTAAGCAACCACCCGAGAGATTCCAAAATCTTAAATAAAAAGATTTGTTGTCGTATAATCATATTAATTTTAGTTTATTTTCTCCTGTTGTTAAAATTTTGTGAACTGTTGCGTTAAAATATTAGGTATGTATATTTCAAATAATGTTTGTAGAATCCTCTAATTGTTGTTAATATAATCATTATCAATAAACATTCAAGTGTGAAAACAAGTTAAAGAAAACATTCAAGTGTGTATTTGGGAAGAACATTAAAGATTTTAATGTTCTCGGAGTTATATAATTTAACAACAATATTGATAGTGATCATAAAATTCGTCAACTTAGAACTATTAACATGGATTTATAGTATAATATAACTAGAAGTTATATATATATATATATATATATATATATATATATATATATATATATATATATGTATATATATATATATTATATATATATATATATGTATATATATATATATATATATATATATATATATATATTTATATATATATATATATATATATATATATATATATATATATATATATGTCCAAGTTAATATAAAATGTATTACAAATTTTTGGACAAAAAAAAGTTTTTTGATTTACTATACTTTTAACTGCCTAACTATGTATATATATTACTCATGAATTTTTATAGACATCACTTACAAATGTAAAATATTTAAATCCATGTTCACGAGAATACATTTTAACACTCGTATATTTTTTTAGTTAATAGTAGTTTTAATTTTCATACATGACTATATACTAGACACTGGATATTGAAGATGGGTATATAAATGTCGTCTTACAAGTCGCCACCAGTCTATAATATAATTCAAATTTCTAAATTTTTGTTAGATAGGGTGATGATTTAGTTAAACAACCATAAAATCTTAAAGCTGCCTATAAAGAGCAAATTATATATATATATATATATATATATATATATATATATATATATATATATATAAGGAGAATTATTAATTAAAGTGTCCTACTGGTTGTGATAAAATGAAAAGTAATAACTATTAATAGAACCAATTACAACTTTGTTCTGATTCAAACATGGACAATGTACAAGTTCTTAGTAATATGTGTGCGTAATATAACAGATGACGTTCGTTATAGACAATCAAAAGTTAGTACGTGTACGTTAAATGTACGTTAGCATAAATACTGGGCATTAAAAATAGTAACATAAGTATAATTCCTTGAAAAAATCATCCAAATTCGATGAAATATACTATTACACTAATTTTAAAAATTATTAAGATACAATATTGCTTTTATTGTTAAAATCAAAATAATTAATATTAACGTAAATACTCTATAAGTTGATAATTCAAGCCTTTTTAAACATCTTTTACAACACCATTAATTTTCAACAAAAAATATCAAAGAGCAAAGTGCTAAACCAACATTTAAAATAAGATACTTTTAGTTGCTAAACTATCGATTTCAATATATTTTAATTTAAACTTGTATATCATATAAAGAGTATTTTTAAAATATATAATTACACATAATATTTATTTTCACTATTTGTAATTTTACAACTTTTACATAATATTAATCACAAAAACACCTGTAGGTGGTGAATGCAGCATCATTTAAAAATTTGAATGAAGTTATAAACAAACACGCATAAAAGAAAAAACTTAAAAAAAATAAAGATTCCACAGCAGTAATAAATAAGATATGGCATTGTAACTGTCTATACAAATTTCATTTGCATATAGATGTAGCAATAAATAATAAACGACATTTTAGCTCTCCTTATAAATTTCATTTCTTCATCTCCAAGGTGTACAAGATAAATTATATTTGAAATTAATCTGTTATAAACTCTTTGGTTATTATCAATTTGCTATAATGACAATATTTATAACGTTGTTAGCTTTTTACATTATTAAATTATTTTTGAAGACGTGTTGAACAATATTACTTAATAAATCGAAATTTTATAATTAAACTCATATTTTATATTTTTTTATAAAATAATGCATTCTTCATTCATCTTTATTATTATATAGAATCGTTATTATTATTTCTGCATAAGGCAATTTTAATAATGAAATGCACTGATAATGCCTTGATTAATACCATACAGTTATCATAAATTTTCCATAAAGCTATTATTTATAATATTTCATTTTATTGATAGTTACATTTATAGAATCGAAGCAAAGAAATTGCATTAATATAATTCAAATTTCAATATCTTATCGAACGATTTCTAAATTATCATCAGCTATATAATAAATATTTAATATACCATAAATGCACCAGCTTTAAAATTCCTAATTGTCTATTGGGAATTCAATATTGTTCAATTAAATGAACTAAATATAAGAATATTATATTATCCTTGCATTTTAAAGAGTAATTTTCTTGTAATAGAACGTTTTCCGTCGGCAAAAGCTCTGAAAACGCAGAGAAATCCGGTATCCGGTATTTTTTATGTATGAAAGTTAAAACAAAGATTGAGAAATCTATAGCTACCTTAATATTTATATAATTTGATTTTGTGTGATATCAAAGAGTACAATTTTAATTTTCCTAAAAAAAATAAATTTATTTCTGTGGAATTTTGGCTCTAAGCACTTTTAAAAGCATTTTGAATTCTTTTTTGTTATAAAAATTATTATATTTAACATTAATCAAGTATTTTTTATTTGTATAGATGACAATAATTTATCCCTCTTGTACTGCTGTTAATATTAACGAAACTAGCAGGAATACTAATTTATAACTAGCAGGAATAATGTTGAAATAAAAGTCATAAAAGTATCTTTTTTATCAAATATTTTCAACTTAAATAATTCCAATTATTCCAAAAAAAAGTCCAATAATTTTATATCCTAATTTAAAAAATTCTGTAAACAAATTTAATAAATTTTGCCAACTTTAATAAATTGTGTAAACAATTTTAGTAAACTGTTTTTTTTTTAACATATCTATAGTAAAATTATTGTCGTTTTATTATACTTTTGTTTTTATACATAACTTCTTCCAAAATCAACTACCGATTTAAATTTGTCAAATAAATTAATGTTTCTTTTAAATTTTGTTCCCTTATATCACCAAACGGGTGTAAAGAAAACTACTTCAAATTTGATTCTCATTCAATTAATCTTCAAACAGCATCGCGGGGTTCCGGAGGGACCCCTCGACGGACCCCGGACGGACCCCATCAATATTCTAAATTGCCGTAGCTTTTAAAAAGAAGTGAATATGATTGCCCTCTCTTATAAATTTAAGTTATTATATCTACCAACTGTAGCTTCCTGTGTTTTGTCAAATTTATTCAGTGTCCAGTCTACAACATCTCGAAATGTATGTGGGGTCTGTCTGACCCCACGGTATCTTTTATGTTTAAATAATTTGGTGGGTTGTTTTAACCATATTATTTCTCAGTTGGTAATTTACGAAGTATTTGGAGCTATTAGAGGCACACAATCAACATCATGTCTGAAGCCGGTGAACACTCTGACCGTCGACGTATTTTCACGGAAAGAGAGCTTGAAGAAGAAATGGAAAGCGTTTCCTTGGACGAACAAGAAGAGGATTCCTTTAGCGAAGATGACACCGATACATATATCGACGCGGACCCAGATTATGTGGAAGAACAAGAAATTTCAGAAAGCGAACAGAGTGATGAAGATTTAGAGGTGGAACAGCCATCAACAAGTAGATTATCAGTAATAAAAGGAATGACGGATGGAGTGTTAAAGTAACAGAAAATAGAGATAGACGCACAAAAAATACAGGAACAGCCATCGACAAGCAGATTATCAGTAATAAAAGGAATGACAGATGGAGTGTAAAAGTACCAGAAAACAGAGGTAGACGAAAAAAATAGTATCATTTATGCCAGGACCAAAAAGAGAAGCCATCGTGTAAAAACTCTTCATTACATGGTCTCTTTTATTTGATCAGGACATTTTAGATTCAGTTCTTGTTCATACTAAAAAAGAAATTTTGCCAAAAATAAGTTTATTTAATAATTTGTAGTCATACCATCGTAACACAGATATGACAGAAAATCGTGCTTTGGCTTGCTCTTTTATCGGGAGTAAAAAAATGGTCCCACGTTACTACTGAAGAATTGTGGTCCAGTAAATTTGAATGACATTATTTAAAACGCTTCAAATGTTTAACTTCTTGCTAACGATTTGACGATAAAGTGACTCGACCAGCACGACGAGTATGATAAATTAGCCCCAATCAGGGAAATATGTGATAAATTTATCTTGAACTGTTTAAAATATTATACACCGCTGTGTAAAAGTGTAAAAACATTGCACAATAGATGAACAGTTAATGGGACATAGATTCAGATGTACATTTTGTCTTTTACCTAGTTTTTATTGTTCCATGTGTTTATGTTCCACCGGGCAATTTTTACATCACTTTTTCGTAGCAGATTTTTCCATTTTTCCTTGTTTCTTGCGTGGTCGTCAACGTGTATCAGTTTTTCCGAGGCTTGAGAATTGCTTCCTTGAGCGTTTGGTGTTTTTTTAGCCTTGTCCCCCAACCCTCTTCATTTTTGACCCGGGCTTGGGACAGGCGCTGGCAGAGTTTACCTAGTTTCTAAACCAGATAAATACGACATCAAAATAGTAATAATTCATGACGCCAAAACGTGGTATATGGTCAACACTATACCTTATGTAGGAGCAGTAACAACTGAAAATCAAGAGCCAGTTCCTTCATATTACACACTCACTCACACACTTACTCCGTTAGCTTCTTAGGAACGTGATGATCCTGTGCCGCTCTCACTATCTGCTTCCATTCCTTCTTATCCAGCGCCGCATCTTCCTAACCATTGACGCCCTTCTGCCTGCAGTCAGAGGTCACCTCATCTTACCATCTACTCCTCGGTCTTCCGGGGGGTCTTGAGCCTTCCATCCTCTTCTCATAGATCTGGCGAACTATTCTGGGAGTTATATACATTCTGATAACATGTCCTGCCCATTGCAGCCTTCTCGTTATCATGATGCTCACTACCCTGGGATGATTGGCTAACATGTACGGCTCATGGTTTGATCTGTTAACCCATCTTTCAGTTTCCTGGTCAAAAGTAGGTCGGAAAATTTTCCTGTACATCTTGTTTTCGAAGACTGTAAGCTAGTGTTCGTCCCTTTTGGTCGGACTCCACGTTTCGGCTCCGTATAGTAGTACTGGTCTCGTTTTCTATAGCTTTAGTTTAGTTTTCCTGGTTAGCTTGGAGGAAAAGTAAACTTTGTTTGCGTTCTGTAATCTAATTTGGTATTCAACTTGTCTTCTGTTGCAGTCATTTATATTGACACCGAGGTATTTGAAGTTTGGATAGTTCTAAAACGTGAAATTGTCTATATTAAGGTTATTGCGTTGATATGTAGTCATGATTTCTCTCAGTATGATCACGTATTCTTCTATCCATTATTTTTTAGACCTATTTTAACAGGAGTTTCATTTAATTTCCTAAAAGAGTATAAAAGAGTTACAATTTCTCCTCGATTACTTCCTATTAATACTATGTAATCTGCATATTTATCTGTATTTTGTGATTGTTATCTGTAAGGTCTCTGGTTGTGGCTTCTTTGGATTCCCAAATTACTTCTTCCCGAACAATGTTGAAAAGAAGTGGGGAGAGTGCATCATGAAAAACCTTGTTTTAGTCAAGTTCTGTTTTTAAAACTGTCTGATATGGAGCCACAGCGTGTCAGCCTGCTCACTATCTTCTCTATACACATTTTGACCAAGCTGATCTGATCTAGTTTCTGTGGGGTTCCGTATTCTACCATGATTTCCCACGCTGTTTCTCTGTGGACTGAGCCTATGGGATATGTAAGAAAACTTTCTTTCCACGGACGGGTAGAGACATCACTGTTGTAGATTATAGTTCTGATGGTGACGACTTGTACTGCAACCTTCAAAGATCTATTGTACCACACCCTCTTGCTCTAAATGTTGGTATACTTAGCCATTTAGAGCGCCTCCTCTAGTCCTGATTCTTTTAGAAATCTCAGGATCTGGGTGGAATTTAAAGACTGCAACTCCTCAGCGTTCAAGCTCCCCAAGATACATTTGCCTCTTGCGGAGCAGTGCTCCGCAGTCTTTGAGTAGATGTATGGGGGTTTCCTCTGCTGAACCACATAATCTGCATCTGTCATCTTCCTCAAGGCCTAGGGACTTAAGGTATTTTCTAGGCCTACAGTGTCCCGTCAGGACTCCTGCCAGAATTCTTGTTTCTGTTTAGTTTCAGACAAGCTTTCGTTTTTTTCTGGTTAACAGATCCCAGCATTACTTGTCTCAACAGATTGTCTTAACGCCAGAAATTCTTTCCAGGTTTTCATCCATTGTTCTCATATTTCTTCATCTAAACTTTTGTGGATGGTGTTCACACTCATACCGCAAAAGGGTTACGGCCGGACCTATTAAGGGATTACTCGATCCCTTGTTTGTAAGGTAATCAGCTTCTTCGTTTCCGTCTATATCAGTGTGTACTGGTACCCAGTATAGCGTCGCTTTATTTTCTTTGACAAGCTTGTTTAGCTTTCCCACACAGTCCCATACCAGTTTGGATCTGATGGTGTATGATCTAATGACCTTGATGGCTGCTTGGCTGTGTAACAGGATAGCAATTCGTTTTTTTGCGATAATTCTTGTCGAGGTTAAATAGTGCACATCTTTCGATTGCGTGTACCTCTGCTTGGAAGATAATTGGAAATGTTCCCATGGATTCGAATTATTTGGTACGGGGTCCAAACGGTCCCGCACTAGTACCTTCCTTTGTCTTCGAACCATCTGTATACCACTTGATAGTATTTTGCTTGATAGTATTTGGCAACATCACTGTCGATTACTGGCTTTCTTCTGTGAACTTATTCAACGAAATGCTAATTGAATATGACATTACTCCAATCGCAACATTTCGGAAAAACAAGAGACAAGCACCTTCCTTTTTTCTTGATGGAAAAGTGGAAGGAACATAAAAATTTGCATTTGATAACAATAAAACTCTTGTGTCTTTTGTAATAAAGAAAAATAGAATTGTTGTCCACAATGCACCAGTCAGACGCGGTAAATGATGAAACTGAAAAACCGGAAATCATTATGGACTATAACAGTACCAAGGGTGGTACTGATACTTTTCACCAACTTTTGTCACGCCAATAAAACGGCTAGAGCCACTAGAAGATGGGCAATGAGAATTTTCTGTAGTATTCTGGATCAGAGCGGCATAACTGTTGCTGGTTTACTTAACTTGGCCAATAATGGGCTCAGAATGTATAGAAGTAAATGTATTTTTTTTAATGAACTAGCCTTCCAGTTGAGTGAGCTATTGTTGAGAGTTTGGTTAAAAATTACTATTCTAAGTAGAATTATATGTACTATGTACTATTCTAAGTGAAATTCTAAGACGAAAATCGTACATAAAGGACATTTTGGAGGTGTAGGCAAAGGAAACCTAGAGTTTTGGCGAAAAGGGTTAGGTGTGCCTTCTATCCTAGAGGAAAGGATAGAAAAACAAAAAGTTTGTGCAGCATGTGCAATCATGCGATGTGCGATGATCATCGAACAACGATTTGTCGTGACTGCACAAAATAAAAAGTGTTAATTTGGTCATCCGTCGAATCGTAATTTTTTGAATTTTTTTAGTTTTTTTTTCATTTTTATATAGAGAACTTTCTCTTATTTTAAGGTTTTGATTTTGTTCAAAATAAATGTTATTTTCTTATTTTGTTTTTTTTTAATCTACCAAAAGTAAGATTGTGTTAAAATTCACAGTTCTGCTACTTTTTGTTCACCAAAATATATAAAACCTAGGCTTCACACGAGACGAGATAGGGCGAGAGTTTCAAAAATCTCGTCTCGCTCTCGTTTGTTGTGTAAAAAATTACTCTCGTCTCAGTCTCGCTCTAGGAAACGTTAGTCTCGTCCCTCTCTCGTTCTCGTAATGAATATATGATTCAGCTCTATTGTACATAAAAATTAATGATTTTCTCATTTAAATGTCCCTTTGAAACAGTCTTGAAATTTGGGTCCGACAGACCCCACGGTGCCTTACGTGTGCTTAAAAACTACAGTGTCCTGAAAGGTTAATACAATTTTAGGTACATTATTTACTCAAATTTAGGAACATTCAATGATTTTTTAATATTTAAGAATTTTAGAATCAATATATAAATAGTATTAGTTTAAGAAATATTCTATGCGTTATATTCTTGTAATACTATTTTGTAATTCTTTAAATATTGACTTTCTGCTCTTAAGGATTAAAATTTATATAAAACTAGTGTATAAAATATTAGTTTCTTTATTAAATTATTGAATGTTCGCAGTTCTAAAATGATACTTGAATGATACTTGAATGAAGTATTTAAAAATTATTTAAATAAAATATAAATAAAATAAAAGGAGAATAATTATTAATTGTACATATTGTTTAAATATAAAGGAAATTATTAAATTATTCTGTTATTTACATTCCATTTATCAATATTCCATGCATTTGCAAGAGATTTTAGCGTCCATGTGTAGGCAATAAAAAGGGCTTTACCAAATCCGTCTCCAATATAATCAGTACATAAAACCAATTAAAATTCTCCGCCTGAGCTCGCTACGCAACTTCCCCTAAATAAACAGCCGAAACAAAAACAGAAAAAAAAAACGAAACGACAAAACCGTCATCTGGATTGGAAATAACATCAGCCAGACAAACGAACCACCACAACAGCAGCAATAGTAACAATATCCGCCAACCGATGATAAATAAAATTACTATCCCCCATAATATAAATAACCCCGAAATGTCTACGTTGACTATTTTATAACCCTAAACTATGTAGGTGGTCCGTACAACAAACAGTATATATCGCCCCCAATCTCTAGATAGACCTGAACCTCTTCATTATTGCTTCATAATTCCTTTCGGAATGTCTATATATATATATAACAAGAAAACTGTGGCTGGAATTGCAATATAGGGAACGCGTAAGAACCTATACACATGTCGCGTAAATATTAAAATACTACGCGCAGAACATTATAGGGGAGGAAAAAACCAATAAAATTTCATAGGAGTTCAAAAAAAAGTTTCCAAACGAATATTTAATACTTCACTTATATTATAATTTATATTTACGAAACGGTTATATTAATCAATTTATTCACTATGTATTGTATTTTACACAATCTTAAACATAATTAAACATAAATCCCCATTATTAACAAACGAACTCATTTATTGAAATAGTTAAAAAAAATTGCAAGAAAAACCCAACCTAAACCTAACCTAACAATGACAGTACATATACAATAATAGCATTTTTTAAATTATGTAAGTGCATCATATCATTAACGTTGAATGTTATTTAGATTAAAATATTTTTCAAAATGTGTAAATGCGTGGTAACGCATTTAACTTATATATAATATATTTCTTTCAATAAAAATATAGTTATTATTACTACAGTTTCTGCAAACGACAGACATGAATTAGTAATTCATTTGCTATTTGTTTCAAAACTGTTAAAACCATAAAGACAGAACATTATGGTGATAAATCTATGCGCAATATCACTTTTATGTCACTTTTTGAACAAAAGACAGAATGTATTAGGTTTGCGTGTTTCGGAATCTTTGTAATTTAACTCCGGCTATTTATTTCATGTCGAACAAGAAGGGGAAATGTGGAACACGCAATTTTGATGTGTAAATTAGGGTATTAGAAACAAAAAGGAGCAATAACTAAATTCGTTCAGTATAAATATTTGCGCGAATCAATAAATCTTGGCTTCCAACTTTTCTTAATGTGCTCCTTGAAAACTATTTAACATGATCCAGCGATAAATTGCAAGGCTCTTAATTAAAAGAAACCCAAATAAAAAAGATATCAAGAGTTATGTTAAGTGAAACATCAGAAACCAAAAAAAGAAAATCCTCGTTAATAAAACCGCAATAAATTAAGATACAAGAAAACCTTTCCCCTCCACAATGTAAACCGATTATAGTGAAGGCCCCAATCTCCATAGATTTAACACCCGTGACATGTTCCACATAGGCAGCCGCGACGGCCGGTGCACCTGAGCCCCCTGTAATCAATTCCAACGAGTCTAAATCTTAGCGCGCCCCCATTGGTCGCTTCTTCAGTAATTTAGTTAATGGTTCCCTGCTGCGCGCTCCCCGGCCATAACTCACCAACTACAAGAAGTAATGGCCGGCCGTCACGCTTTCAACCCCGTATACAATGCGCCCACACAACACCAATCCCCCCGCCTCATTCCCTTCTTTTTCCTACAGATTCAACCCCCGGCTGCAAAAACTTTCTCAACCCCTTATAATTCGGACTTTCACAAAAAAGATAGAATTTTCTGCCCTCCGAGAGAAATCGTACCGTACGGGGTGGTTTCCACAGCACTCAAACACATAAACCGATCACAACATCATATACTCTGATTTATTCTGAATCTCTTGAAAGGTTTTGGAATATCAATCAGTATTTTATTGATTTGTTTTTAGCAACCGTACTATCTTATTCAGTCTTTTATTCATGATCAATATCTAGAAGGGAAAAAGATATTTCCTGTAGAAAGCGTTTTATGAATCACAAATTAATGCAATACAAATTAACAATATATTATAATGTATAGACTGTGGTAATAAACTAAAACAATTCTAAAGTGAACTTGAATTATATTATTTAACAAAAAAATAGGGACTCTTGCAATAGAATGTTGCACCTTTTGTTGACTTTTTGTTTTCAATAAATATTTATTATTCTTCTTCTAGACCGATAATTTTTTCTTCGTTGAATTGAGTATATTACTTGAAAATTCTCTTAATTCAATAAATTCACAATTCACAATTCACATTTCTAAATAAGCTCAACATAATTTGTGTAGGTACACATAATTTTGCAAATTCAAATTGTTTACAATACAGGTTTGTGGTGAAAATATGAAACACATTTTTTTGCAAAAAAAAGTCCATGTTCAATATGCAGAAACCATTTTACTTTTATACTCAACAAAACCTAATTATCCCAAACATTTCTATTTGGGTCATGAGAATATTATGAGGACCTTTCACTGGAGCAGTCGCATCCATCACCGCAAGGGTTCCACCCTTGGAACGTCTCAATGTGCTCGCATTTCTTTCTCTCTTGTACATAAATGAACAATGCCGAATGATGGGTCAACCATTAATCTCAGCCACTGGCTTTGTGTTTCGAATGAAAAGACGGAAATGAAAGGCACCTCTGCACTCTCTTGAACAAAAAAGCAATCGCGCGCAACTCTCCGAGAAATTATTACGCGAACGAAGGGATTTAACCAAACCCCTATGCACACTGCGAAAACTTAATTGAATTAGCTCTTGATTTATTAAAGGGAAGTTTTAATAATTTAATTAAGATTATGTTTCTAGGGGATAAGGGTTTAAATCTCTAAATTATTTCTCTTCTCATATTCAAGTTTAGATATAAATTATAAATAATCATTTATTTTAATTACGAAATTTTATTTGTAATTTCTTTTAAAACCATCCTATTGTAACCAAATAAACCTTTTTCTGAAAAACAATTCAATATGAATGAACTTAGCAATAGTAATATAGAAATAGTTGAAATCATAAAAAGTGTAAATGTATATTTTTATGAACTAGTAAAAATTCCAGAGAGACCATGTTACTCATATTTGATGTTAAATCACAAATTTTGATGTTCATTTACAGTTTGTACCATTACAATAGATATATAATCATTAAAATAATAAGTATGTTACAAAATTACATAATTTGTCATTATACTAACATATTTTCTCGATGATTTAATTTGTCGTGCAATTGCATAAAGTTATGTCGACTCAGAAAATTAATTTGTTAAATCAGTGATTAACCTTTTATTCACTTTATTCAGAATTTATGCTTTTCTTATATAATAAAATAGTTTTAATGCAAATTTGTTATTCAGTATTTGAAAGCTGGATTATAAAATTAATTGAAATCTTTATAAAAGTGTAAATCGTGTTTACAAATCCATTGTATTAGATTGATTCAATTGCTGTTAAGGTGTAAATCAAAATAAAGGTAGTTTATATTAGAAATGTTGAAACATTGTAATTTTATAAATGAAGGAAAATATTTAATTTGAATAAATTTTAATAAAATCCTTAAAAAATTAAGATAAAATGCATCCTGTCGAGTAAGAAAATTAATTATTGCAAAATGTCTTATTTGAAATTCAAAATAGAAAACGTACAAAGAACTAGTAATAAATATTAAGATTTTTACTACATAATATAGTAGTTAATAAATTGAGCTTAAATAAATAAAAAGAGACGCGTAAGAGTTGAAAAGATGTGTTTTATAGTTATTGCTGACTGGAATTGTGTTTTAAAATTTATTTCAAATTATAAAGATTTGAATAGAGTAAAATATTCAACGAGGCTTAAACCGGAATGAATCCCAAACGGGATCTGAATCGAAACGGTCCGTATATCCAGATAATTGGATCGCAGTAAAGCCCCGGATCAAGTCAGCTAGATAACTAACCCGGTGGCGCTATGAAACCGGGATAGACTGTGAGACTAGAGCGGCGGTTGCGGCGGCCTTCCGGTCCGAAATTAATCCGGGTATCACATTCTAGCCCGGATGCGATATACACAGATATATATTTCGGCCAGCGGTCCGAAAACAATCCGCCGATAGAGAGAATGCGACGGTTATACGAGTGCAGGTGGAAAGGAGACGGAGGAATGATGAGTTGTTCATTTGGCGAAGTGCGGGCATATCGCAATGCGGCCAGGGTATATACCCCCCCGCCCGGGCAATTCAAACGGCCATTATCACCTGAATTACGACCCAGCGCCGACAGAGTTGTTCTATCCGCCGACATCGGATTACCCTCATTAATCTACATGGATTACCTTTTGTTCCTATTTAACGTTGAAAAATAAAAAAGTCGATAAAAATATACAGGGTTCGCAACAAGTTGGTAAAATCTTAAACAATAATTACAAACAATCATATAAACTTTGTGTTTATGATCAACTCATAACATAATCATGGAATCACCGTAGCGTCGGGTAAAGTGGTGATAGCGACGACGTCGATTGCGCGATTCCAACGCTGTGTATGTGTGCTGAGGTGTATTCGGCTGTGTTAAAAATTTGAGTTTGAAGCGCGCGTGAGGCGGCAGGCCGCCGTTCGAGAAGAGCACTCAACGCAACGACCGCTGTAAGAGCTGAAATGGGTCTTTCCGAGACCGGAATGGGCAATGCGCTCGTGAATGGCCCATCTAGTCGCAAGTAGCTGAGCTCCGAGTGCCCCATTGAATATTTAGTTCCGTTATTG
Source organism: Phosphuga atrata (assembly GCA_944588485.1). Lineage (NCBI taxonomy): Eukaryota > Metazoa > Arthropoda > Insecta > Coleoptera > Silphidae > Phosphuga > Phosphuga atrata. The sequence continues at coordinate 41,454,312 of OX155898.1, read as the reverse complement.
AAAACTTCCCTATCTCTACATCGATATTTACATTGAAGCGATGAAATAAACGCTCGATTACATCGCGCTAATTTAGATTATCACAAAATTATTAATATTACGAGACTATGGCGATTTAATGACCAAGCTCCATTTCAACAGAAGCATTATGTCCTGGTAGTATATTTGGGCAATAGTTCATTTATAATCCGCTTTATGGCTATTATACCAAATCCGTTTCCAATCCCGCGTTATTGTCACGGCTATTAAACAGATCAATATAGCTGTTACGTCACAACCTAGACGGGGAAAATGCAGGGAAAATAACAACAAATTCAAAAAGTTGTTATACTTGAATTCCATTAGCAATAAGAATAAGTTAAACAAATACCAAAGACATAATAAAAGATATAAAGTTGCCATTTGACTGGAGTTCTGAAAGGGTTCCTTTCCACGAAACAATCTAGCTAAACTTTTTTCTTCTTTCTTTTCTCTCGTTCGTATATATTTTTTCCGCGTTTTTGAATACGGCTACAGAACTCTCCCGCGTCGACTTTTATGGGCCATTGCCGAGAATTATGTAGATTAAAAGTTGCAACTGTAATTGCGATTTAAAACTCCGCTATACGAGTTCGCGAAGCGCAGGTGTATGCTCTGTATATAGAATATCGCGTAGGAGTGAGAGGGTGGGTATCATGAATATTTTAAATTTGCATTTTCGCGACGCATTTTCCATTAATTAATTAAATGGCGAGGAGTTCTCGCTTCGTGAAATATTTAACCAACAAAAAAACTTAATACCGTGTTTCGTTTCGTTTGTAGAAGTTTCATTAGATACATTTTGTTAGTATTACGAGCAAAGTTTTACTTTCTAATTCCAGTTTAATAAAAAGGATTGCCTCACCAAATTTTAGTTTTTTTCAAATAATGAATTGTGTATTAATCAACAATTTGAATAATAAAAATAATAAAGGAATTGGAATACCTAAGGAATTATTTTACATTATATACAATTACTTTTTGACTAGGATTATAATTATTTCATTTGTTTTACGAATAGAAAATGTATTAATTATTATTTATTTAATGTATAGTTTCATACATGCATTTTAACATGGAATGAGTATAGAAGAAAAATTTATCAATCTTAAAAAATTAATTTAAATATTCTAATGACTAGAGCCAATAAATTGCAGTAATTCAATTATTAAAAATAAAAATAATAATATAAAAGTATTTGCTTATAAAAAAACATTTAATTTAAAAAAGTAGGTAAAAATGGTGTTGTAATTAAGTAAACAATATAATAAGTCGTTAACTTACATAATCCTTAAAGAGCAGATTATTTACACCTGAAACAAAACAAAAAAAAAGGTTATAAGGAGAATTAGCTAGTTAAAAGTGCATAAAAAATAAAGATGTAAATAGTAATAAAATTGTCCCCGTCCCATTAAAAGGCAATAGAAATAAAAATCAGCTAATTGTGACAACCATAATCATATACTCAAAGTGGTATTTGAAGAACATTTTAATTTTTTACGATCCATAAAAGAAACATTTCGGATTTTTTCCCTGCTTATTTTATTGCATCGTGATCTTACGTAAAATGGCGCATGAGCACATCATTGTATACGTTTTACGGCGGTCCCTACCCTTATGCACCCTCTCAAGAACACATCCCCACGTCGTCATCCCCCTTACAAAAACAGTGGGCTAGACAGCGACCGGAAGACGCAACGTTCGGGCCGAAAGGGAAAAAACCTAAGAAGACGACAGAGAAAACGCTTTTATTGATTTCGGTAGCGCTTAAACCGGCACCGCGCCTATACTTAGACGGTGAGCGTCGCGACGCCCAAATACATTCCAACCATTCACATTCACGGGAGCGGATCAAAGAGTATTATAATAATGCTTGGTGGGAGCTGGGGGGATGCGCGGGTAGCACAGAATGGCCGCTTCGGATGGTTGAACGGTGCGGGGCGTCCAATGGGTGGCGCTACGCCCAAGAAACTCGTGGAGCCGGTCTCCACAAAACACACTGTCAAGATTTAAGATTACTAACAAAACAAACATTTCTTAATTTTTATGCTGAGAAAGCTTTTCCTAAATGACAAAGACGTATATAAAACTAATAGTTTTATTCCTCCAAAGAAAACTCTTACTATAATATAATATATTATCTTTTATAACAAAGAACTATTTCAATGAAATCAAATTTGTACGGATCAATAATAATATAGTTTAAATCCCACAATTTGTAACAACTTTATCACAAAATACCTATAATTCAATTGTTTGGAAATATCTTTAAATAATAAACAATATTTTTCAACCCCACCCCCGCGACTAATTGGGCCGCCAAATATATTCTTTGTTAAACATTTTACAATGCATAATACATATATACAGTAATTCATTATATACATTAAATATTTATTTTAAATTGAAAACCACCAATATTTATAGAATTATTTTTATAAGTAAATAATTCAATTTTTTTTAAGCTCAGATTATAAGCTCATAATAATATCATATAGATAATTACTATAGATTAAAGAATAATAAATTAATATGAAATTAAAACAAATAATTAGGTGAATATGTGAGATACCAATCCACATTTACTAGAAATATAGAAACGCTTAAATAACTGTTTTTCAATAGAATTATTTCTATTCAAATAATCTTTAAATTAAGTTATTTTGTATTAATTTTGTGTTTAGTATAATTAATATTTAAGGTGTTTCAAAGACATTTTATACAAAAATATAATATTTATGTGATAATAAATTGAATAATATTAAATATTTATGTAGAAGTAATATGAAATTGAAAATGTTCTTGGTATATGAAACTTTGAGAAAAGTGTATTTTGGAATGTATAATAGAGCCATTTTAATACGATGGTCGCTTATAAATAATGTAAAAATATTAACGGTTAGAAAATTCAATGCATGTAAAACAGTTTCCATCAGTTTCGCACGCCTGGCCGGGGAGTACGAAAGCGAACAAAGAAAATGTATTCATGGAGTTAGAACGGCTCGAAGTCGTTTCTAAGACGCATTGTCGTTCGCCGGTGGAACGGCTCTCTGGGGCGACTTTGAGACATTTTCATTTTAGTTTTTCCGTAGTACATCGCCAGCAGCTCGATGAAAACCTTGCTGTTGAACATACTCTCACACATATCTCATACATACATTATCGAGATTAAAAATGTTACTATATTTCACCAACACCTGAGCCAAAAAAATAACCTTTAACCCCTCCATTCTAATCAATTCTGAGACACTTGCCCCTTGTAACTTTATCTCTATATTTATCTAAACTTTTATTTAGCGACGAGATAAGATGTAATGTTGTCTCCGAGCTTTGCCAAATGGTTTTCGTCTCCTACAATATGTTATCGTTTCTCTCACTCCCTGTATATACTTTAATTCTTTCCAATTTCTTTTTGTCCACTATGGTCAGCCTTATAACTCACATTTTCTCTCTCTTCTTTTACGATCCGGCCATTAGTTTCGGTACATTTGCACGACGTGCAGGTTATTTACAAGATCGCGAAATAGTTGTTATAGATACCCGATTACAACTCAGTTGTAAAGATACTGAGTGTAAGGGAGCAAAACAGTAAAAACATCGCGAGTTAACGAGAAAGAAAGAGTTAGTACATATATTTATCAGAAACAATAAAGAAAAGGGGAAAAGAAGATAACGATTTACAAAGCCTTTAATGAGGAGCGAAATACTCGTGATGGACATTTGGAGCAAACGGGTCTATAAACTAGGCACAAATCGCAGCCTCCTACGATATATACGATACTTATAAATCCCCAGAACACCCAAATTCTTTTGTAATTAATATAAAATACATAAACTTTTCTTTTATTAATACTTGTATACACAATTTAAATACAATATTAATTAAATTAATTAATATGATTAATACTATAATATATGTTTGCTTTTTATTATATCAAAAGATTTAAATCCTCATGAGATTTTTTTAAATAAAGTGTTTTTTAGTAGATTTATATTTTTTATATCGATATTTATATGATAATTATTTTATGTTAAGAGATGAAATAGGGATAACACAAAACACACGAGTAATTAATTTCTACTTCGTTTGGATATTTACTTTTTAGGCGATTAAAATAAATCGAAAATAAAAAAATACAATTAAAAAAGATCGTTCCCTTAAATATCAAATAAAGTGAAATATAAGGGCACTTGGCCGTATTAAATCTAAAGTTTAATTACGAAAAGGCCACTTTAAAAACACTTCCAAGAGCCATTACCATATCTAACCTCCTTCCCCGAAACTCATTTTATTAAAATATCGTTTCTCCAGAAAATATAATTTGAAATTTTAAATAGTAAGTAATTACTTTTATGCAGTTTATACAACGACCCTCTCGACTTTTTAATATTATACCTCTCCCGCATATTTAGATAAGTCGTTACGGTCGAGATTACCCCCCGATCCTATATAATGAAAAGTTAAATGAAAAATATGCAATGGAAACTTATAACAATACCACGCACGCATAACAATAAATTTCATTTTGAAATGTTAGATATATATATATATATATATATATATATATATATATATATATATATATATATATATATATATCGTGACACGGGCTAACAGTTAAACACTCCATTACGTTGACGTTTCAATGAGTCGCACCTTTGGACCTGTCAGAACTTTACGATACTTATATGGACTTCAAGTAGCCTCAACTGGAGATCATAAACAACTCGCCCTCGTGTAAACACACACCAGAAATTCCGACAAGACGTTTTTTTTTCTGATAGTAGATAACAGAATACCATATACAGAATTCTACTGAAAAGGACATATAATTTATGGGAGACTGTCATCGCCGAAAATATCAACCTCTTCACGCCCAGCTGGGAATATCTGCATTTTTATATCAATGTCGATCTTTCCGCTGTTAATATTTATTTTAATGCAAATATTTCAATTCCATTTAAATCAATCTATCTGATTTGATGATATATTTAACTATTAAAGTATATTATTATTGGTTTCCATTAAAACAGAATTTGATGGGAAAGCTACGGTAATTATTATACCTAATTAAAAAGATATTTAAATAAGAGATTAAATAACTTACATCTCTGGTCACGATAATTGATGCCTAGGAACCTTATATAGTGAAGTTAATTATTATTAAACCGAATAGGTATTAACTTACCGATTCAAAGGACTATTATGTGTATCTCAGAAGCAGATGCAATTATCAATAAGAAATAAATCTAAGTCAGAAAATAATCTATCGATTCACATAGTTTACAACAAGAAGCTTACAATTCTATTGTCAATGGGATATTAAGATACTAATATTATTATTAAATAACCAACTAATTCTATTGTTGATACTTGAGACCAATAGTAAAATACAACATTTGTGAACTTTATGATGTTAGTAATTTAAATTTAAAACCTTTTTTAAGCTTCTACTTATATATTTACTAAATATATATGTAAATATACTTATATATACATATAAGACCAATACATATACACCAAGGTATAATATAACAAGGCATAACATTCCAAATGATGGAATAAAAAACCATTCATTTTTTTATAAATCTATGTACATATAAATAATTATTTAAAACAAAATAATTATTAATCTAAAAATTGTAAGTTGTTTCAAAAAAATTTAAAGATGATTTAGTATTCGACATTCTTAGGTGCTTAAAGAAAATAATATTTATGAAAATATTCTCTGTAGGAAGGAGACATTTAAATTATCCCTTGTTGTTTTCCGAAAGTTATAACTAAGATATTATAATTTAATGGAATCCTCGTCGTGTATATCTCCACTTGAATTCAAAAAAAAGAAAGAAAAAAAAGGGCTATAAGTCAGCATAGCGGCCATTATAAACATGTCTAAGGACCAACCTACCCACGGAGAGAGACTTTTTCTACCTGGTGAGAGTTATTGCTTATTGCTGCTACCCGCAACGTTACCGGAGGACTTTAAAAGATAATTTAGATTACGAATAATGGCCAGTAATCGACTATTGTAATACGCTTGGGTGCCATATATAAATTTCTCTCCCCGTTGGCAAAAATGGATAAATTAAGTCGTTAGGTTTGAGAATCCCCCGTGCATTAAATAAACGTTATCGGTTTCCACGACTTGAGTTTTGTTAAAATATTATTCTAATTGCATTTTGATGCAGCCGTAACTTTCTCATCTTTCTCCCCCCGATGGCCCATAGATTACGTAAATACATCATGAAATATTCATGAGACTGTCTATGTGTCGTCCAAGCTACATCTAAATTTCAAGCAGCTTTACCCGACCTAGCCGGTTTAATACAATATCATGTTGAAAGAGATTTGTTACTCTACACTACATAATTAAGTAATACATTATAGAAAATAATAAAGCCTTTCTTTTGAAAGTTTTTGAAAGAAAAAAAATGTTTTTTGATCATTTCAAGAAAAACTTTACGTTCACACCAAAAGTTATCTATATATCTAGATAAGTGATAAATAAGTTGAATTATAGTAAATTGAGAGATATAGGAACAATATTTAAAATAGTGCATACAAAAGTAATATTGAATGGCGCATTTCATGAAGAAATTTTGAGTAATAAGAAAATTATATATTCTTATTTATAGGATGTATAAATTGGACACTATTCTTTAACGTCAATTAATATCAGATTTTTTCGATCTAAGAGCTCTCACGAAATATCTTTAATGAAAAAAGTTGAAACGATTATTATTATAAGATTATTATTCACAATGTTTTTCATAAAAGAATAAGAATTTTTAGAATAAAACCATTAGAGTATTGTGTTACCAAAGATGGAAACCTGTTTTAAATTTTTGACTAACCGAGCCAATTTTTGTGTACCTACAGTATGAACCAAACCAAAAACCATTTCGAATTGGTTTAGTTTTGGTTCGGTTTGGTGAGAATTAGGCAAAATATTAAAAATTTACTTCAAACAAAATATTTATAACTTTAGAATTTAGGGTTCAGATATTTCTGTCACTACAGTAGGTTTCAATTTACTTTGCCTTGCATTATATCCAGAGATTCACGTAGCAATTGAAACTTTTTGCTATCATTTTTATACAGATATTTATTGATATGTTCAAATTGACAACGATGTATACAGTCACATAGACAATGCCTACTCAAAATTGAAAAGTAATAATAACATCCACATGCGACTGCTTTACTAATTAAATCAAGGGAGGGACACGGCAATCTTCTATTACTCTTTAGCACAGAGCGCTCAAAATTGTATACGATACTACAATTGGTCCGGAGACGAGGAATTGCAGAAGAACTCACGAACAAAGGTGAGGTTTCTCGTTTTAACTAAGGAGTGAGGTTACACAAATTATAACTTACTTACTTTTTACTTTGCTAGTATATAAACCTATGGGCTTCAGCCCCTGACATACTAGCTCTTTGACATATTAGTCTTCATTCTAGTCTGCCAAATACAGTAAGAATTTTGGGGACCTGTTTTTCTGCCATGGGCAATAATAGACACAAATTTGTTACAAAAATTACTTCTTTACATCAATTCTTTGAATAACCTAGCCGTTGTTATTATAAACTAGCCATTGCTCTTCTTATAACGTGAATTTATATTTTGGTTTTCAAAATCCTAAGCGAACTTGTTTAAGAGAACTTGGGTTTTGTTGGATTTGGCTGGAAACAAAAATTAGTATTTAATTATTTTTTGTTTCCAGCCAAATCCAACAAAGCCCAAGAGCTTAAGATTTTGAAAACCAAAATATAAATTCACGTTATAAGAGCAATGGCTAGTTTATAATAACAACGGCTAGGTTATTCAAAGAATTGATGTAAAGAAGTATTTTTTTGTAACAAATTTGGGTCTACTATTGCCGATGGCAGAAAAACAGGTCTCCAAAATTCTTACTGTATTTGGTAGACTAGTAAATATTTCTAGAAAAAGGATCAATTGGACGAGGTCGCTAACTTTTAGCTTCATTACAACATATCCACTTTTGAGGAAATCCTACTTTAAATAAGTTCGAATTTGTAATTTGAACGAAAATTGAAATTTGACTTATAACGCTATCATTCACAATAATCTCTTGATTATAAAATGATAGGAAAGAACTTTTACAAATTCAAGTTGAAGGCCGATTGCTGGTAACAAAAGACAAGAATCTTGCTGCCCAATTTCATTTTTGAAGTCTATGTTTTTTCTCACATACATAATATAAAATATATTTTGGATGTTCTATCACCATTTAATAGAATCAATATCCATTCTTCAATGTATTAGTACACAGGGTCGGACTGGGACTCAATAGCCCGGCTCTCCACAAACCCTGGCCCGGGAAGGGATAATAGTACTATACTATCGTAGAATACTATATATAATAGTAGAACACTATCGAAGAATATTAAAATATACAAATTATTAATTATCGATAGAACGATATATATTATAAGAAAATTTAAAAAATATATTATTGGGTAAACAGAGACCCAATTACTTATTATTATTTTACATGCACTGTCCCTTTAGCAACACACGGAGCTTTATGATTTCGATTGCGAAGGATCCAGAATGCTTTAGTCTGTTTAGTAAAAATCTGCTTCCTTTCTTTCTCCCACTTGATACCTGTACTTTTTGGTACTTCATTCTCTGAAACAACTTCCCACTTGTCAATTTTTCTTCTGGCTATGTGTCGGTACAAATTTTTTTTTGGCTGGATATCAACATTTCTCATGTCAGCCTTTACTTGTTATGTCCAAGGGAAAGTCTTTAGTTTCTCAACTTGAGAATTTGATGGGTTAACCTGGTGTCAGGAAGTCTCTTAACATGTCCATTAAATTTTAACCATCTTTTCCTGAGGTCTGCCGCAATATTAGATAATTTTTCTGTGGATTTCCGTGATTAAAGGCTCACCTTATTTATTAAACGCGAGAGTTTCTCCTGCATATAGAGCTACAGGTTTGATTACAGTATTGTAATGTTTAATCTTAACATTGAGCGACATACATTTTTTGTAGTAAATTTGCCTTGCATTGTTCTCCCATATGCTCTTCTGAATTTTTGAACACGGGAGTTTTGAGCTATTTTTTTTTTCCAGTTACCTCGATGATCTATCTCACCCAGGTATTTAAAGTGAGGGACTCTGTTGATCTGTCCATATTTCGTATTTTGACTTGAGACGTCTAGATTTGAAGCGAAAAAATCTGTTTTCTGGAAGGAGTTCTGCAGTCTGACTTTTTTAACACATTATTGGAGAGTTTAAATTTGCTTTATTACCGTGACTTCATCGCTGGGCAGAAGGACCAGGTCATCTGCCAAGGCTAAGCATGGAATTTCGTGCTTGTTTTCCTGTGTCCCAATATTTATTGGGTACCAGCTATTTTGTGCTTTCAGTCCTTTTTCCGATTCCCTCATCACCTTATTAAGGAAAAAATTGAAGAGGGTGGGTTACAGTCCATCTCTTTGCCGGACCCCAGCTTTTATCAAGAATTCGTCTGAGATTTCTCCAATGAATTTTTCTCTTGATTTCGTATCGGTGAGGGTCTGTTTGGTCAATTTTAGTGTAGTCTAGTCCCTGTTCTTTCTGGATGCTGAACAGGAATTGTCGATCAATTTAATTATATGCCTTCTTGAAATCTACGAATGCACAGATAATTTCCAGGTTTCTGAGGGCCCTGAATTTTAGAGCGGTTTTTAGGTTGAAGATCTGCTCAGTGCAGGATCTGTGAGGACGGAATCCAGCTTGATTTTCGCCAATCTTATGCTCGAGTTGTTCTTGTATTCTTTTAAACAGGCATGTAAAGAAAATTTTGTAGCTGACTTCAAGGAGGAAGATTCCCCTGTGGTTATGTGATGGTTTATGTGCTGTTACATCTGTTTTGTCTCCTTTTTTGTGGAGTCGGTGAATCAGATCACATTTCTAGTCTATGGGGAGTTTTTCCTTTTTTCAAGATTTCCTGTATAATCCCTGTAAGTTCCTTGGGTGAATTTGGACCTAGGTTCTTGAGGAGTTCTGCCACAATCCCATTGCTTCACGAGGTTCTGATGTTCTTTAATCGTTTAATGTTGTACAGAATTTCTTCTTCGTTTGGTGGAGGTGACTGTGGGTGACTGAAACTGGGGGCTGCTTCAGGAAATCTTTCAGTAGGTTCAGTGAGAAATATCGTGCTAGTTCTTTGCAGTGTTCTTCATTACTAAGGGCCTATTTTTCCTAAAGCATAGGTTCTGCGGGATATATCCATTGATTTTTTCTCTGAACGTTCTGTAGAAATCTCTAGTTCTGAAGTTTTCTTCTATTAAGTCCAGTTGTTCTTTTATGTGTTTTTTTTTCTTTTTTCTTGTCTGATGGTTTTAGATACTTGTTTTCGGATATCATAAAATTTGTGATTTTGTGTGATTTTGGTACAAAATTCTTCCCATGTGTTCGCTGGTTGATTTTCCCAAGTTTCTTTTAGATTGGTAAGGGGACTAATTTTCATATCCAATTTCTGTTTTTGGAGTTTCTTGGGCAGTATTTTCTTATAGTAAATTCTCATTATATATTATTCTTATAGTAAAATATCATTTACCTCTTTCTAGAGGGGATATGAAATAGCTATATGGTCAATCTGAAAATCACCAATGGATTCAATAGGGGATCTTCAGTTTGTTTGTTTCTTAGGATGCTTCCTAAGGGATGTGGACATGACTTTAATGATTACTCATAATATAACAAAACTGAAACTACCCAATCAGCAGTTTTTTCTAATGCGGAGAAGTTTCAGCTAAGTTGTCAAAAACTCAATCGTAAAAGCTGCTATTCTCGTTATCCGTGATTAGATCCCATTCCGTGTTTAATATAATCAACGAATCCAGCAGTTCTTGCCCCAGTAGAGTGCGACGTCTCGTTTCAATGCGCTTCAGAACTGAAAATCGTCTCTAACAAGTCACTGCGTGAAATAAATTGTAAGAATGACACAATATGCGACATATAAGATGGTATACGTGCTGATGTGCATGTTATATTGTGATAAGTGTTTACATGCACATGGTATGCAACTTTGTCAGACGTCCGAACTGGTTCGAAAAACACATGGCGTCCATTCCAGATTAGTCTAAGACATCTTCGTCGTGTTCTTCCTCACTCTGAGAATTTGAGCCATTCATGTCTAGATGCCTTGGTGGAACGTGGTCACCCCAAAGAGTTTTAGACAGTTTACTAAAACTGTTTGAAAAAGATTCTAGTTCTTTTGATATGAATTCTCGATCGACATTTGCAATGTGAGGGACTTTAATGCGTACCATTGTTGTTAATTTCATTGAAGAAATACCATTTTTGTAAATATCATTGCAAGTTTTTCGGGTCCAAATAAGCGGCATCTTTCATGAAATGTTCGTTGTAGTTGAATGTTTCATCTATTTTAACTAAAGCTGTATTAAACTCTTTGTAGACAGAAATAAAATAGAATCTCTGTGGGTCTGCAGTCAATAGTGCCACTGCGTCTTGGCATAACTCTATGTGTTTCTTTGGTGTTCTAAATATTCCTCGTAACGGCAACGTAGTTTGTATGTTGAAATCAATGTTTTCGGCGTGCATTCGGTCTTGAACAAGGGATGCAAATAAACTTGCAGCTTTGAAAAAGTTGTCAAAAGCTTCTAAATATTTCAGAAAATTCATGTCTAAACTTTTGATAAGCCCCCAAGCTTTAAGATAATCTGATGTAGCAATTTGGAGATATTGGCTTATTGGGGTTGATAAGTCAAACATTTTCTTGAATACGAAAGTTGTTAGGACAGTTTCAAAGTTCAAAAAGGAATCCAGTAATGCAATCGCTTGGAATGAAACCTATGGCTCGAACTCCATGCTCGAAGATATATAGTTCGAGGCATAGGAGCCATTTAACGTTTTTATCAACGGGACGTATCGAGATTTCTCCATAACAATGGTCAAGGCTTTGTATTTAGCCCACCATCTTGTTTTTACGATGTTCTGTAATCGTCTCAATTTGTCTTGCATAGCTATTAATTTTTAAATTTTGTCTCTTGGTCTACCTACCGCCTGTCTTACCTACTGCCGCAAGCCAGGCCCTCGAGACGTCACCTCGACTACATTCTTAGTACATGCAAAAATGTGTAAAACAAGAGAAATAATTATCAAAATATTATTTATAAAAAATATTATACTGGGTGTTTCAAAAAGAATATACGTATTTCCAATGCACATTTTTATTAAGCTTTAAGACATACAAAGAGTTTAATACGCCCGTTGTGGGGTTGCTAGTCCTCCATTCGGGCGCCTCCCCAGGTGGCGGATAGGGGTATATGGATATGGCCAGATATGGGTGGTACCGGTGAAATCAAATAGCCGGGACGGACAAAAACTAGCACAGGACAGTGGCAGCTGGCTTTCCAAAACTGACCCCAGGCAAAAGAAAGAAAAAGAAAGGTATTTCAATTCAATTGGTTGTGGTCCAGATAACAAACGGCGCAGTGGCAACCACAGAAACGGCGTTTGCACAGCGATGAGGAAGGCAAGGGGAAATTACCTCATTACATTTCCCTAGTATAATTACAAAGCTCATCGATAAGCACAGAGAAGAAACGGCCCTCAGTCCAGGGCACCCCTTTAGTGGGGAGAGGGTGCGAAGAATCCCCCGGTGGAAAACCGAAAAAAGAATAGGCACTTGGAACCGGAAAAAAAAGTGTATGAAGCCGGAAAAGCAGCAAACTTGATGAGGGAAATGGAAGTACTGAAAATAGACATCTTGGGATGCAGCGAAGTCAGATGGTCCAACACAGGATCAACCCTAATAGGTAAGCACACAGTCTATTATTCTGGCGATAGCAACACACAAAGCAGAAACGGCGTTGCTATTATAGTGGCGAACAGCATGGCTAAGTCAATAAAAGGTTTCATACCCGTCTCAGATAGAATAGTTCTATTGCAGATAAGTTGCAAGCCGGTCAATCTAAATATAATGCAAGTATACGCACCAACAAGCCAAAGCAGCGAAGAAGAAATTGAACAGTTTTACGACGGTGTAATTAAAACAATGAACCTCCTAAGAAAAGAAAAGGTTAACATTATACTAGGAGATTTCAATGCTAAGGTTGTTGAAGGTAAAACTAAAAATGTAATAGGAGAGCCTTGGGATACGTAATGAAAGAGGTGAATGATTAATCCAATTATACAAAGAAAAAGAATACTGTATAATGAATACCTGCTTTAAATTACCGCCTAGAAGAATATATACGTGGAAAGGTCCGGCAGATGGAAGGCCGGCTAATCAGAAACCAGATTGATTATATTATTGTTAATAAAAGATTTAAAAATTCTATAAAAACAGGCAAAACATATCCTGGGGCAGACATACCAACCGATCAAAATCTCCTGCTGGCAACAGTAAAAGTCAGACTGAAAAAAAATAATACAAGGAAAAGAGAAATTAGGAAAGACTTCAACACAGTAAATGCAGAACCAACAAAGTCACGTATAATAACAGAGATAAACAATCAAAGAAAAACCGTGAAAATTAGAGACACAACAACGTCAGAAGAAAAATGGGGAAGCATTAAAACAATTCTAAAGAGTACTATCGACAACTGCATACCAGAAGAGACAAGGCAAAATAAACAAACATAGATGACGGACAACATAATTGAATTAAAGGAAGAAAGAAAAAGTATCGAAATAAGGAAATGCAAATATATAAGGAAATTCACCGAAAGATCAAAAACGAAATTAAGAAAGCGAGAGAAGCAATGCTTAACAACAAATGTGCCGAAATCGAAGAACTGGAGAGGAAACACGACACCTATAACTCACATAAAAATATAAAAGAAGCAGCAGGAACAGCAACATCATGGAATCATAGAGGATTGGAATGGAAAGACAATAACAGGCATAGGGACTCAACTTGCGAGATGGAAGGAATACGTGGAAGAAAGGTTTGACGAGGACCAACGGGGCGACAACAGGAAAACCAAGTCAGATATTGAAGGTCTATCGATTACAAGGGAGGAAATTATTCATGCAACAAAGCAGCTAAAGAACAAGAAAGCAAAGGGGAAAACGGTGTACCAGCTGAGGTTACTCTTTGCTAATCAATACATTGACGACATACAAGACTTGTTTAACACTATATACAATACAGTGGTAATACCACAGGACTGGTTAACTTCTATTTTTATTCGTTGCCAAAAAGCCCAACTCAAAAAAATGCGAGGAATATAGAATTAGCTTAATGAGCCACGCTCTAAAACTATTCCTCCGGATATTTCATGGACGAATATATAATCAATTAGAAGAACTTACAGATGACATTCAATTTGGCTTTAAAAAGGGACTAGGTACAAAAGAAGCTCTGTTCGCTGTACAAGTACTTATTGAAATATGCAGAGATGTCAATACAAATGTATACCTATGTTTCATAGACTTTAGCAGAGCGTTTGACCTCGTGAACCACGACAAACTTGTTGAGGTGCTGGCGCATGGGGGTGTAGAAGCTGCTGATCTTCGTATCATCTCAAACCTATATTGGAATTAAACTGCCAAAGTAAGAATAAAAACAGACAGTATCAATATAAAGAAAGGAGTAAGACAAGGGTGCATTCTGTCACCTCTACTGTTTAATGTATATTCAGAGGGAATATTTAAAAGAGCACTGGAAGACGCAACAGATGGTGTTATTATCAACGGCGAATGTTTGAATAATCTGCGATACGCGGATGATACGTTGATCATGAGCAACAGCGAAGAAGGATTGCAGCGGCTAATGAACCGAGTAGTTGCCGTCTGCGAAGAATAAGGCATGAAACTAAACATTAATAAAACCAAAACAATGGTAATCAGTAAAAACTCAGATGCTAGCGCTGAAATAACTGTAAACGGGAACACCCTGGAAAGAATGAGGAAATTGACATATCTGGGCTAATGTGATCGCCAACGTCCTGAGAGGATAAGGCACATTGAGAAGAAAAAGACATACGAATATGAAACTTTACACACATAGACGAACCTAAATATGTTCAATATGTCCCCCATCAGCAACACGAATAATATCACACCGATACTCAAATTCCTCCCATACTGGGGTAAGCATGTCCTTCGTCACTGATGTTATGGCAGTACGGATACAGATCTTCAACTCTTTCAACTTCTGTGAGAGTGGTGGTACATAAACGTTGTCTTTAATGAAACCCCACAGGAAGAAGTGACAGGGTGTCAAATCGGGTGACCGTGGAGCCCAGCTGAGACATGCTAAGTCGTCAGCTCCTTGACGACCAATCCAACGGTTCGGTAGTGTTTCATACAGATATTCACGCACTTGGCGACTCCAGTGAGGGGGTGCCCCGTCTTGTTGAAAAATTAAGTTGTCTTTGTGTAGCCTCGGAAAAAAATAGTTTTGTAACATAGCGAGATACTGCTGACAGTTAACCGTGTTTCCACCAAAGAAGAATGGGCCGTAAACATATGATCGGGATATCGCACAAAACACATTGACTTTGGGCGAATATCGTACATGTTCAATGACTGCATGTGGGTTCTTCTTCTTCTTCTTCTTTCATGTGCCTTGTCCGGTCTCCCTGACGTTGGCGATCACCATGGCAAAAGCTGTACGGTCCTCCGCCAAGCGAAAGAGTTCACCAGCCCTTCTTTTGCCGGTCCAGCCCCGTATATTTCTGAGCCACGACTGTCGCTTTCTTCCAACTCCACGGCGCCCCTCAATCTTGCCCTTTAGCATGAGTTGTAATAGACGATATTTATCACCTCTCAAAATATGTCTAAGATATGATGTGGGTTCTGAAGGCCCCAAATTCAAACATTTCTTTTGTTTACCTGACCACTAACATTGAAAGTCGCTTTATCACTAAACACGATACGTTTTGCGAAAGAGTTATTATTGTCAATAGCATCATGAATCTCGTTACAAAATGCCACACGATTGCGTTTGTCATCAGGACGCAGAGCTTTTAACAGCTGAAACGGCATTTAGCGGCTATTAATATAAACTAGACTATGTATTCGTTTCTCCAATAACCGAGACGAGGCGCAGCGATCGATAGTTTGGACAAAATAATACTTTGTAATACGTATATTCTTTTTGAAACACCCTGTATTATAAATATATTTTTTTATTATCTTATTTAATTTAACCAATTGTAATTAATTATTGTTATGGACGAACTTTTTTTATTAATATTAAGTTTCTATAAGTTCTATAATACATTATTTTAATTGTGGAAAGTCATCAAGGAAATACGCGAAGCAGAACAGATTTATGTTTGCAATTTCCCTCCTGCTACGTCCTACGGCTCCGCAGGGTTTCCCCAGTCGTTGTTACTTCTTGTTCCTTCCTTATGCGCCCCCTCGCTGTTCGGTACACTCTTGATCAAAATGTATATTCAAGTGAAATCACGCAATTCCTATCCGTAAAATAATAATTTAAAATCGGTTTGTTTCTTCAATTTGAAATACTTTACGTTTTAGGGAGCTTTCACGTTCTCGAGCAAGACGATGGAATTAATATTTATGCGAAGCAAGGGAGTGAAATGCAAATGATGCAATTGTACCGCGCTGTGGAACAACGTGATGATCCCCTTTTTTATTAAGGAAAAACTAAAGGATGCGCCACCCCTCGCGACAACAGATTTATGTTTTGTATATTCGCAGTCGCATGCAAATATTTGGATATTTTTATGATTCTGCGTTATTGCCTCTTAAAATGTAGATAAAAATACTGTCCTGTAATATCGCAAAGTAATTTGATGCTGTTAATAAAAAATCAGCATGAATGTTTATTTTTTTAAATATTTTTATTCGGTGATAATGACGTCCTGCACATAAGATTGTGAGAATAAATACGAGGCTGTTAGTTTTAAAATACCAGACGATAATGCGTATTTATTAGAAGTTCCGCTGAATAATGGACTGATATTAAGTCGGAACGTGAGAATTGCTGCGTTCCTATTCCCGGGAAATGAAACTCAATAACTTAGATCCCGACGAACATTTTTCATCGAAGTCGTAACGGGAGTACGTGCGAAATACATTTCCAGTTTTCCAACGATTCCAAACCGAACGTAGAAAATATAATATAGCAAAAGAAAGTATATAGCAAAAACGAGAACTGTATATAAAACGGAACGCAAGGAAGACTGACGATAACGGAATTTCATTTTAAGTTATAATTTAGTGTGTTAATTAAAACGGCTGTTTAATTAGAGCCAGGCCTGAAACATGGCGCGTTCAGGCCTTCCAGCCTGCATGCAGCTGATATAACTTCTGAAACTTCCAGGATCTTGTTCTTGTTCCCGCGATATTAGAGGAACTCTGCCTCGTGTGCCCTTTATCCATATAAAATGTGCGGTAACGATCGCGCGCACCCCTAATGTCTTCGCGTATACTACACATTAACCGAATTGCGAATATGTGGAGGAAAGTAATTGCAATTTTCGGTATAATTTTCATATATAATGTTACTTAATTACTTCAACTTCACATATATGTCCGCTTAACTACACATTCAAGATACTTAAACTTCATAACATTTACTAATTCATACAACACATTCTCACTAAAATATTCAGTATAAAAACTAAATTAATGCCAAGAACAATATTTAAACTTATAAACAGATGAACATTTTCGAAACATTTATTGCATAAACCTCATAAATACAAGAATAAGTTGTTTATTAAAAAAAAATGGTCATGATTATATACTTAGAACAACTAAATAAAAAAACAAAACAAAAATTATGAATGAGAAAGAACATCTATAACAATATATATTTTAGACATACATTTTTAAATGGATATAGATGAAGGAAAAACTACAACAGATGAAGAACAGGATATAATAATAACGTTATGTTTTTTTAAGCGATTCTTTCTTATTATCACATTGCCTAAAAAACGGGTAACCGCAATTTTACAAGCAGGGCCGGATAGGTATTGCGGAGAGCTAAACATATTTTTGGTAAATTGACGATAAAAGTATGAACAACACATTATGATGAAAATTCATTATAACTTACTAGTTATTACGAAGAGACTTTATAAGAAACTTCTATAAAAATGAATTTAGAACAAGAATAAACAAAGAACTTTATATAAAACAATAGATGAACTGACAAATAAAGCACAGAGCAAACAAGTTATTTATATCAAAACTAACGATACCATTATAAAAGACAGCAGCTACAGTCGCTTCGATGTTTAAAGATGTCTTTAAGGGTGCATATGAGAGGATTAAGCAAAATAACCGCTTTGTAAATCTGGAAAATGAAAAATCTATTCCGAGAGAAGATTTCTAATATTTCCAAAAAATAATACAACTTGTGTCCCAATATCACTTCCTGAATTTCAATATTAATTGATCGAATTGCACATATTATGTTCGTTTTCTACTGAAAAGGTGCCAGAAAGTTTCAAAACCCTACAGTCATTCCAGTATTCAAAAAAGAAGACCGTTTGGATATATGCAACTAATATCGTTGGTGTCAGAAATGGCCCAGATTTTAGAATACGCTATGGAATATAAAGTAATGCCTTTTATGGAAAAGCCTAACCTAATTCCAATATGGACAATAAAACCATATGGCATGGAGGTTAGCGAAGTTGATGAAGATTGAAATTCCCGGTGAGTGTCTTCTGCGACCTGTCAAAAGCATTTGATCTCTCTCTAAACACTATTAGAGAAGCTAGACTCATATAGTATAAGAGCTAAGACAGTCAACAATCAATTCAATTGAGAGGATTGGTCTGTCAAAGGCTAGAGTAGTTAACTTGGGTGTGCTTCAAGGAAGTAGCCAGGAAGGAAGCCCCATTATTATTTTCTCTATATTCAGCGGATAAGATTAAATATATTGGACAAAAGCTTTCTACCCTCCACCTCCACCTCTCTCTACGTCGATGATACGAGTTTTATATCGGATGGATCTGTGGTTCAAACCACAATACAAGGAAATGCTACATTAAAAAAGCTTTACAAGTGGTTCTGCGCAAATAACTTATTTCTTAATATCAGTGAAACGAATTACGTAGTGTTTCTGTGTAGTCGGAGAAACCAATCAAATATATTGTATATTTTTATATATTGTATGTATTGTATTATATATATTGTACTTAAAATTAGCGACTGCAGATTAGAACGATAGAAGAATGTCAAATTTCTGGGGTTATATGTAGAAGAACATTTAAAATGTAATATGTAAACTACATAATGTAAAATACTTAATATAAACTACATAAGAAATAATTATAAAGATACACAGCAAATTGCTATTGGCATTGTTGGACAAGTGCATCAAACAGTGAGAGAAGATTCTTAATATCTACCATGCTGAAATCGATTCCGCCTTGACGTATGGCATATTAATATAGGGACGTTCGACATTAAACTCCTATAGATATAGATATGGAGTAGCGTATAAATATAGAGTTCTCCTTGTACAAAAAAAGTTTGCTTCGGTCAGTATAGTATCCTGTAGTATATAACCAAACCAACAAGGAAACATTTTATAAGGAAAGAATTAATAAACTGCAAAGAAGATGGGAGAAGGTTGTAGATAAAAGTGTTGAATACATAATAACTTAACCTTTTCCCATCTTCCTTGCAGTTTATTAATTCTTTCCTTGTAAAATGTTTCCTTGTTGGTTTGGTTATATACTACAGGATACTACACTGACCGAAGCAAACTTTTTTTGTACTATATTATACTAAATCTATATTTCTAACCCCAATTAGTAAGGAGGAACTCGGCAACACAATCATGAACCTAAAAAGCAAAAAAAGTGCGGGCCATGATGAAATCTCATCTGTAATTGTAAAAAACGTGCTCCCCTATATTATCTCCCCGCTGCAGCATATAATAAATAACTCTTTTAACTCGGGAAAATTTCCAATGAAAATAAAACTGGGTCAAATTACTCCTGTTTACAAATCGGGCGATAGAGCGGCTATAGAGAATTACAGACCGATAAATATGTTGTCGGTGTTTTCTAAAATTTTTGAAAAACTTATGTGTTCTAGATTACTTTACTTCTGTGAGAAGCAACAAATCATAAGCAATCAACAACATGGCTTCATAAAAGGGAAGAATACGGATACGGCCTGCTATCAATTCATCAACGCCATAGGATTCTAGCTAGAAGCTCGAAATATTCCATACGGGATGTTAATGGACCTATCGAAAGCATACGACCTAGTGGATCACACCATTCTAGCGGATAAACTATCTAAATATGGTATCAGAGGGATCGCACTGGACTGGATTTCATCATTTTTGAGAAATAGAACACAAATTACCAAACTAAAAACCAGTTGTGGATATGTTTCTTCAAACGCAAGAACAATCAATATGGGGATACCACAAGGCAGTACTATAGGACCACTGCTCTTCACATTATTGATTAATGACCTGCCCCGAATACCCATCATCCCGCAGCATACAATGGTAAATTATGCCGACGATACGACTGTGCTATTAATTAACAAGTCGGTAGAGGACATTAGTCGGAATGCTGGTCTAGCAATGTCATTGATGACTGCATGGTTTGCTAATAATAAATTTGTATTAAACAAGAATAAAACGAAGTCCATCATCTTCCAAACTAATAGAAGCACCACGAGTTACCCTCAAGAAATCCGAATGGGGAATGATGTAATAAATGTAGACCAATCAGTAAGACTCCTTGGACTGTATATTGACAATACACTTGAGTGGTCGTCACAGGTCGACCATGTTACTAATGAACTGAACAGGGCAGTTTTTGCATTGCGAGTCCTACAGCGATACGTAGATGATCAAGTTCTGAGGCTAGTGTACTTCTCCAACTTCCAATCACATATAAAATTTGGAATCATCTTCTGGGGTAACAGCATTTACATTAGGAACGTGTTCAGGATACAGAAGCAAGCCCTCCGTATTCTAGAGAACCTAAAATACCGCGAATCATGCAGGGGTGTTTTTAAAAGGGCCAATAGTCTAACTACTACGGGCATCTACATGTATGAAAGCATCCTGTTCATAGTCAAACACAGGCACTTATTTACAAGTTTTCACAAACCCAGTGAACGTCATACAAGGTACAACAAAGAACTATATAACATACCCAAACATACTTTGGTGATGACTGAAAGGTGCCCACCATGCAGCAATATTAAACTTTATAACAAATTGCCAGCATATATTAAGTATATAACAAACTTTATAAAGTTTAAAAAGGAACTGTACGGCTGTTGAGATAGAACCATATACTGTGGACGAGTATTATTTTAAAATGAACACCCGATAAACTGACTTTATTTCAACTCCTAAAATATTCCAGCATTATTTGTGTTGATATTATTATTGTTGATATTATTATGTTGATATTATTTCTCATATTATTTATTTTCTCATATTAATTCTCAGGCTGTCACTTTGATTAGTCTTCTAGAATAATCTGTTTTGACATATTTCATTTAGCATATGGCACTTGTAACATATACTTAAATAATGAAATAAAAGTATTTGATTTGATTTGATCTGAGATTGTGAGGTGCTCATGCTCTTAACTTACTGACTTTCCTTAATTTCTCTAGGTGCCCGTTAACAGTTCAGTGTTATGTATTCAACCTTTCTGCTATACCTCTTGTTGATTGACGTGGATTTTGCTCCAATATTGCCTTTAAAATTCGAAAGAACGTCCCACCCTCGATTCGTCTTTTAAGGTCGTGTCTCCAGAACGGAATTTTATAAACCAATTTCTAACTGCCCGATCAGTTATTACTCTTTCACCATATACACTGCATAATTTTTCAGTTGTCGCCTTAGCACTATTGCCTTGTTTAAATTCCCAAAGCATTACATGACGATTATATACTTTTTGACGCTTCATTTCAGAGGTTAAAAAAAGACAGTTGAACGTAACGTATATCACACAAAACAGCAGACAAAAGATAGAATTGGTGAAACCATCCTACAGTATATAAAATCATACAAACTTAAAACAAACGAAACACAGCCTGAATATATAAATATATTCAGCCTTTCCGGAGCTCTATAACAATATTTGTTTCGGAAAGGCTGAATATAGTTATATATTCAGGCAGTGTTCCGCTTGTTGTAAGTTTGTATGATTTTCTATAACGTAGGATGGTTTTACCAATTCTATTTTATCAGTTCAATTAATAACCTGCTAAGTTCATGTCTCACTCACAAAATATCAAGATTATAAAAATCTAACCCTAAACACCACATGGGTTTTCAAGTGAGTTGTTTACAAATTATTGCCCATGGAAGCAAAGCTGTGCAGATGAGAGATAAAACTCGAAACGCGACCACAGATGGCTATCCACTTAAGGTATCGGAAAGACATGATCTTAAAAACAATGTTGTTTTTATGGTTTTTGTTGAGTGCCACGAAGATGAACTGAAAGCTATAAAATAACTTCTAAATTTCATTAGAGATTTCAGACATCACTAGAGATTTCATTAGAGATTTATTTTGGTAGTCCTAAAAAGACTCAATAATTGTTACAGAGCTCCGGAAAGGCTGAATATATTTATATATTCAGGCTGTGTTCCGTTTGTTTTAAGTTAGTTGACAAAAGATTAACTGACTCGTCTATATAGTGAAAACAAAAACTTGTTATCATGATAACTCATAGCAGGTAGATAGCAGGTAGTACAATACATGCTACTTAGCAGCATCGGAAGTTACTTATGACTCCACCTAAATATTTTAAAATAGACCTATAATTGGTACCTACTAGCGAAAGTCATCGTGGCTAAAATCGACGAAATTGCCTTAATCTAAGAACGGTTAAAAGCAACCTAACCATTCTGACAGGAGCACCCAATCGTATAGCTATATTATATTTTATAATATAGCTATATTATAAATATAGAGTATAAATATAGAGTATACAGAAACTACCATAGGGTATATCGGGTATAGCAATTTACAATTGCCGTAAAAGTTAGTAAATCTTCTATTTTTTTAAATATGAAAATCATTTTCTTTATCAAATAATAAATATTAAAATGTTCACTAATACTTATGCTACTACTAAATCTGAAATTAAATGTATAAAAAACTTAAAAAACACGTTTTTATTAAAATGTACTAAAAGGAGAATTTATTTCCAAGGTTTTTTTCCAAGGATTAGTGATTATAAATAAAAGCGAAGATCACTAAACTATATAACGTTATAAAAAATATTTTCTCTTTATTAGTGTACTTTAATGAAAACGTGTTTTTTAAAAAGTTTGCTTATATAGGTATTTTATTTTTTGCTTACAATTAGTAGTCTTTGTATGAAATTTTGGCAACCGTTATTAATTAAGAAAGCGAGCTTATAAAAACCTCATAAAATAGCTAACAATAAGAGTGAAACAGGATCATATATACCCAAATAGATAACAGAGATATAAATTTAAATGATGAACACACTGAACAAATCAGTAGATATACTATATGAACAACACTTAAATTATTCAACTTGAGTCAACAATATGTAAAAAGTAGATCTAGATAATCAAAACAACAAGAATTCATACCGAAATAATATTAAAATGCTGGTAGAAAGATATTTAGGAGAGTTGACTACATCGATTTGGATCTAGTCAAAATTTGGTTGTTTTAAAAGAGTATTCAGGTCAAATTACACTGCCGAGCATAAAATTAGGGTCACTCCGTAATTTCAAGTTTTATTTTAGAAATATTTAGTTTTTTAGTTGTTTTTTCGGTTGTAACAGTTTACTAACTGATTGCTTGAATTAAAAAAAAGGTTTTTGTTGTTCAAAGTTTATTGTAAAGTAATGAAAATTAACAAATTTAATTTGATATGCTAAGTTATGAAAACGAACAAGTTTACTTTGATATACTTTTGTTGAAACAAAATAAAGTTTAAGCCCTTCAGTAGCGAGTATTCGCTCCTCTGACAGTGACAACAGCTTGCAGTGACAACGACGAGGCATGCTCTGTATCAGATTTTGGATCATATTCTGCGGAAGATTGTCCCATTCTTGAACCAGTATGTCTCAAGGCACTCTAGAATTTCTGGAGTGGGCACATGTCTCCGCAAACGTTTTCCCATCTCAATTTGCTCAATTGGATTTAATTCTGGACTGCGAGCTGGCCAAATCGCGTGATTTCACACTCGTCAAGATACTCGGAATATACTCGGATACAAGGAAAAACATGGTCTTCTACAACCTCTGTCATATACCTATGCACAATAAACGTCCCATTCTCGATAAAGGCTAACTCCGTGCGAGTGTCAAAAGATGTGCCTCCCCATGCCATAACTAATCCTCCACCAAATCGAAGTCGCTCGGCAATACAAGCTTGAGCATATCTCTCGCCTTGTCATCGGCACACTCTTACATGTCTATCTGAGCCCGTAAGACAGAATCGCGATTCATCGGAAAACAATACGCGACTCCAATCCGCTATTGTGCAAGCAAAGTGTTCTCGCGCAAAATTCATCCTCGCAATCCGGTGTGAACGCGAAAGCGGCCGTCCAATAACTCTAGCTCGAGAAGATAATCATGATAAGCATGAAGTCGCTTCCTAACTGCCCACTCACTTATGTTTACATTTTTCTTCTACACTTCTAGCAGATGATTTGGAAACTGCCGCGACTAGGGTTTCACACGAGACGAGATAGGGCGAGAGTTTCAAAAATCTCGTCTCGCTCTCGTTTGTTGTGTAATAAATTACTCTCGTCTCATTCTCACTCTCGCTCTAGGAACCGTTAGTCTTGTCTCGCTCTCGTAACCGTTAGTCTCATCTCGCTCTCGTTACCATTTGTCTCGTCTCGTCTAATCTCGCCAAATATCGTTCTAGCTAGAACTTATTGTTAAGATAGTTCAAAACGAGTTAATCATTCATTTTATTGTAAACTAATCACTGTCTCCTTACATAAATTTTCTATTTGGTTACTATTAATATCTTCTAATTTCGCTTTGTTCCATCCACATGAAAATGTGGCGATAACACACCATAAATGTCTGTTTATATAAAGCTTCTATTTTGTTGAGGATTTAAAATTAATAATAAAAACGAACATGAATTGAAATTATCTACGGCATCTATTTCATATTACAAAATCTACTCTTTAAATTGTTATATAATGAAATGTAACTTGCCCGAGCCCGCAGTTCAAATTTATGCAAGAAAATATTACGGCTGCCCGTATTAGAATCAAAGATTGAAGAGGAAGTATGACCGGAATCAGAAACGAGACTCTCGTGTCTCGCGAGAACGAGACCACATACGTTCTCGCTCTCGCGAGAGTGAGACCACATGCGGTCTCGTCTCGTTCTCGTCTCGCTTTTACGAGACGAGACAGGACGAGAAAAATATCGTTCTCGAGTGAATCCCTATCCCCGACCGCTCGGTTTCTCAAAGCACTAGAAACGAGAAAGCGGTCATCTCTAGCTGTTGTAGTCTTGCCTCGGCCTGATCCAGGTCTTCGAGTGAGCAGACCACTCTCTTCGTACCGCCGCCATACTCGCCGCACACTCGAGAGACTTGACCTGACCTGGGCCGTGTTTTAAAGTCGCCACAATTCGTGCCGCAACAACAGGATTTATGCTCATTGCAAAACACTAACAATGACAACAATACATACAAAAATTTACAACAGACAGATGACACCACAGAAACAAGCCATGCTGTCCTTAAACTTCCTTTTGTTTCAACAAAAGCTTATCAAAGTAAATTTGTTCATTCTGATTACTTAGCATATCAAATTAGAATTGTTGATTTTCATTACTTTCAATAAACTTTGAACAACAAAAACCTTTTGTTTTATTCAAGCAATCAGTTAGCAGTTAGTAAATTGTGACAAAAACACGTAAAAAACTAGAAATTTCTAAAATTACTTCGAATTACGGAGTGACCCTAATTTTATGCTCGACAGTGTATTAAAGACATATTTTTCTAAATAGATATGTCTCTAATATAATAATATAAGATAAATAATACTGTACGATGTCTATCTAAATATCTGTTAGTTATATTTATCTGTCTATTAGTTATATTTATCCTACATTTGGAAAGCATACAAAAGTACGATATTGGTAACCAGTACCACAAATCGTACCTACTGATTTGTCTCCAAAAACTGAAATATTATTTTTGAGTTAAAATTTAAACAAGACAAATGAAGCATGTACCCTAAATGAATTTTAATTGAAATATTACAAAAACAAATAAATAGTATTTCCTCTGAAAATAGTTGCTACATTTCATTTCGATTTTTATCCGGAAATTGTTTGGTGTGACGTGTAAATAGTCATTAGCAAAAAAAAATATTTGGAAATTCTATACGGAAATCTAACAAATGAAAATACCAGCATATAAAAAGACCCAATCACCACTTCAACAATCCGGTGTATACCTAGACCTGCAGAGTTTGGGGGTTCCACCACGTGGTTGAGCCAGCTGGATTTCTTAAACAAGATGGTGAACGTTGAATCCAGGGATTCCAGAGAAGAAAATTCCTCCTTAGACACCGCGGTGTATAACACTTATGTAGCGTCCAGAATTCACTTCACAGATATTTCTATTTAAAATGGTGGAATAATCGAACGGTCGTAGATTGCCATGCCGAAATTCACACACGAATATATTTTATCTTGACTGCTTAGAATTAATGTCTTACAAGAGTATTAAAATATCTATACCAGTTCTCAATTTCGATAAAAACTGGGAACAAAAAATTCAATAAGAAATAAGTTCGTATTCAAATAAAATCACGAACAATACGGGTGGTATTGGCCATCCTTAAGGCTTCAGTACAACAAAAAACATCCATGAGAACAGGCAGCTGTATTACCGGTGTTTTCATAACTAAAATATTATTTGAATATTAAACAAAATTTATAAAAAATAGTAATGACGCTTCACCATTGTTGCTACATTTCACTTCGACTTTTGTACGGAAATTTCTACATTTCATAAGAAACAAGAAAATAAGGAATCATTGAATAATTTGAATTATTTAATTTGAAGAGCAAACTTAGATAAATAATAGACACAAAACAGTTTAACTCAATTTAAACATTATTTTGAAAAACAATCCTCGTAACTCGCGTAAATCTCTTTTAACGGCGTTTCTTTCTTTTGAAAAGTGGATTTTTTTACCAGAATCAACTTTAATCAACATGTTGTTAATTTTACATATTTTAATTTGTTTTCGAAATTTTGAAATTGTGGAACAAGAATTCTAAATATGTGCCATACAGGCGATAAATCTTCTTCTTATATCCTATTTTCGTCCACTCCTGAACATAGGCATCTTACAAACTTCTCCATATCGATCTTTCCTGGGCTACTTTCATCCAGTTTCCTCCTGCCTGGCGTCGGATGTCGTCCCTTTATCTTGCCTGAGGCCTGCCAACACTTCTTTTTGATCTTCGCGACCTCCATTATAATAGGATTTTAATCCACTTGATGTTGTCTCTCGATATGTGATCCGCCAAGTGCCACTTAAGGCGCACCACTCGCTCTATCACATCCACGCCCCCTGTTCTCCTCCTGATTTCTTCACTTCGATTTTAGTCCGTGAGGCTGATTCCATCATCGCTAGAGTTACATCGCTCGAGTTAGAGTCTCGAGCCCATACGTTGCGACCTGTTTATAAACCTGTTTATAGCTGAGAATATGAGCCTGCCAAATAACGCCCAGGTCAAGCTGACACCGTCTGGTGATTTCAGCTGTCAGATTGTCCTTTCCCAACTTGACGTTGTGTCCCTGATATACACTCATCGACTTTCTCAAGAATATGATTACCGATGGTGACCATTATATAGCTCGGACCCATGATTTAGTTTTCCGAAGATTCATTCTTCAGCCACACCGCTTGGGAGACTTCTTCGACTACACATAGCATTATCCCTAGTTTATCTGGGTCGCTGCTGGTAAGTAGAATATCGTCGGCAAAGCCTAGGTGATAAAGCGGCTTCCGTCGATGGTGACTCCCATGAAAAATTTTTAAATACGTTCTCCAACGCTAGGGTAAAAAAATTGTGTGAGATGGTGTCGCCTTTTCGGACGCCCCTCCACCCCGGTATTTCTCCCAAAACCCAATCCTCTTCCAGCTTGACATGCAAGGTAGCATGTTCGTAGATATTTGGAATCAAGTTTGAGTATCTAGGTCTGTACGAGAACTATCCATGGCCCGAAGCACTGCCCAGGTTTCAATCAAGTCAAAGGTTTTATGATAGTCCACAAATGCCATGTGGAGGAGAAGGTTATATTCTGTGCATCTATCGTGTAATGTGCACACCGTTTGGATGTGGTCAATTGTGCTATCCTCTTGAAGCCTCTTGTTCGATGGGTTGGTAAAAGTAGAATTTCTTGGTACGAGACGATTTGTTATGATATTGGATAACAGCTTGTAAAGGGTAAATAGTAGACTGAATGGTCCATAATTTTCGATATTATTACAATCGGCCTTACAAGAATTCTTACAAATACAAGAGCAAGATAACATCCGTGTTCAGCCAAGGGTCAGGGATTTTGCCTTCATCGAGACACCTGTTCAGGAGTATCAAAATTGCTTGCTTTAGTGTTTCTGCTCCGGCCTTCGGAATTTCGTTCGTTACTGTATTTTCACCAGGTACCTTGCCATTTTTTTAACTGGCCCAATGCTGTTTTCAGTTCCGCTCTGTCGATCATTTGGAACTTCTCGGCGATGAAAAGTAGTATTAAATAAAGATTATATTGATGATAAGGAAATATAAAACATATTTCGGAGAATAGAATGATATTGCTTAATATAATCAGAACAAGTTAAATTAAATAAATTAGGCACACCTAATTGAATTAAATAGAAATGATAATTATATAATTTTTTTATTAACAAGGCAACACCAAAAATCAATAAATAAATACTAAACACGTTTTGATACAAAAATATATTAAACAAACTAAATATAAAATACATATTAACTTTTGTACCTATATGGTATATGGTAATTTTGAATGGCTAATTGCGCAAGTTCATGTTAATTTGCTTTCTTTTGTATATATCTACAATCATCAACGAGTACTTTTACTTTTAAATACTTGTAAACCATTATATTATTATATAAATCCATAAAAAAAACATATCTGTTACAAGACTATATTACTCGATCAATCTATTACCAAAGTAGAAACTCAAAATATAGAACTAGACAAACTAATAATAATAAGAAACCCAGCTAGTCGTCTAATTAATTTTTAAAACCTTTCTAGTTTTTTATCTTATAATAAAATAATTAGTTTTTAAAAATGAAAGTATGAATCACATAAATGATGTTAGTTAAAAAAGTTTGTGCATATAATATGTTGTTCACAATGTAATACGACGTAATGGTATCCACGTAATTATGAAGTAAATGACAATTTAATGGTTCAAGGAGTTCGGTACGGCGGTAGAGATTCGAGCAGTGTATTTGTTGTCCCAAAGTTTGTACCTACTCTAAATGCAAATTCAACTCCCCGACGGGTCGAAACAAAACAAAGACGAGAGCGCCGCGACGCCTACACAACTTCGGAATGAGCAAGTTTTAATGGGCGACGCTCTCTAAATATCCTTGCTGCAATCAACAATCCGCGCGCATTTAAATTCCGCGGATTGCGGCACCATCTTACCCAACTCCCCCAGAGAAATTTAATTCAATATTGTGAAACAAAAGGAACGCGATTCCTTTTTATGGCCATCGGCAACATCTGGGTAGGCAGAAGAAACTAATTCCATTTAAACTGGCTGATTTACGGCGGCGCGAAAGTTTTTTTTCAATTGAAAACTAATATCGTCTTGATACGCATTCACCCCAAACAGACGCAACATATGTACAGACTGGGAAAATGCAATGCCTCGTTATAAACATCCTGTATATACAATATAGAATCGAGAAAAGAGAAAAAAATATTGAACGCGGTTTCCTTCAATTATCAACATAGCAATTTTAGTGACTAATTTAGTTTTAAATTAATATAATGTTAATTTAATACCACATGCAAATTTCCAAAAAGAAAAGTAAAGAGTATTGGTGTATTATATATTTTGTCGGTAACTTCTCAATAGATATAGATATGCGAAGATTAATTAACGTATTTGCGTGGCAAAACCGTTATACAGTATGACCAAGGTCTGTTGTATGAAACAAGTACAGTACTAGAAGATGATGGTTTGCCATCTTATATTCATATCAAGTTGGAATAAAAATAATTGCGGTTTTAACTTTGGCGAAGCATATTGGCAGCGGTTCACAAAATCAATCAAAGATTTCTGTAGATTGCAAATACAAATCTGGATTCTAATAAGGAGCTAACGCATAAAAATAAATAAACTAACAGATAAGAACCTGATACCAGCAAAATCCTCACAATGACACAAATACAACAAATACCTCACAACAATGACACAAATACCTCACAGAGCTGTACAAAGAAACGAGGAAACACAAACCACCGAATGCCGATACATCGCTGATAAGACTTGAAGACGGAACCATCATCACAAGAACTGGCAGCCCTAGAAAAAATCAAAAGCCGGAGGAGTCCGGGCCCGGACGGAATAAATAATGAACTCCAAAAGTATGGAGGCGACACCCTAAAACACAAAATGCCAATGCTATTCAGTAAAATACTGAGCGAAAGCAAAATCCCAGACGAGTGGAGAATAAGCACGTCGATATTACTGTTTAAAAAGGGACATAACACCGACCCGGCCAACTACAGAGCCATCAACCTCTTAAACAGCACCTTGAAACTTCTGACATAACAGCAGTTATGTAAAAAAACAATATAACTGCAAAAAAATCATAACAGATAAGATCAATACATCAACACAATTAGTCGAAGAACAGCAAGGCTTTAGATTTGGAATGTCCTGCAACGATGTTTCATAAATATATAAGTAATGCTTACATATGTTTTGTAGACCTAGAGAAAGCCTTTGATAGAGTGCAGCTCGGGGATGTCATAGATATACTGCATAAAAAGCAAATACCCTAAGACCCAATAAAACTAATAGAGGGCATATATTCATCGAACTCAGTACGAGCAAGGGTTAATATCCAAACCACGGCGGCAATACCAGTAGAACAGGGCATAAGGCAAGGCGACTCCTTGAGCCCAACACTCTTTAATATAACGTTGTTTGACGAAATCATAAAAAAAAGCCAATGTAAGGGTTGCCCAATGGGCATTAAAGACATTTATATTATCTGCTACGCAGACGATGTGTAGCAGACGATCATCGCCGACAGTGAGGACAACCTCCAAAAACTGCTACACACGTTTATTCAGACAGCCAAACAATTAAACATGGCCATATCAACAGATAAAACGAAATGCATGACAACATCAAAGGTCCCAATACGATGGAAATTAGAGGTAGATGGACAAATCATTCAAAAAGTTATGAAATTCAACTACCTGGGGATCGACATATCGGCTTTCGGGGATATGGAAGCAGTGTCCGGCTGCAAGCCATGAAAGCATCAAGAACTGCTGGATGCCCGAACGGGGTTATTTTTAAAAACAAATACATAAACACTCAAACGAAATCACGCATCTACAACCTACAAGACTCTAATCAGACCAATAGCCACACACACACACCGCAGAAACTCGCTCTGTCACAACGACAACACAAATAATACTGGAGAGCGTGGAAATGTCGGTGATACGAAAGATCAACAATAAAACCTTAATGGACAGGATGAGGAGCCGAAGCTAAGGCAATAGTTCGACGTACAACCCATAGAAAACTGGGTAGAAGGACGTAAAGAGATTTGGTGAAGCCATGTGGACCGGATGGACAAAACCAAGCTGGTCCGAATAACACGGGCTAGTTCGCCAAAAGGGAAAGAAGCCCAGGGAGACCCAGAAAACGGTGGAGCGACAATAGGCCCCACCTTGACCGACCATAGTGATGGATGAACAGGCAGACCTGCCTATAATGAGAGAATTTTTTTTTTATTTCAATAAAATAGAATTTTAGATGAATTTATCAAAAGACCTGAAAGGTGATTGATCTTTGAAAACCTTCTCTTGTAGAAAACGGATCAAATATTTAACAAAATCTGTCTGAAACAGGCTCACAGCAGAAGATTCTATAAACCAGATATCGTCATGGAGAAGAATCGTCCCTCTTCTGTTGATGACCGTTTCAAAAAACGATTGAAAGCTTCATTTTTCATTTTATTTTTTTGGATTCGCAGACATTATTTTGTTGTTGTTATTTCAATAGAATTTAAGAAGTCATAAGGAATGGTTACAGTTACCGACCGCCAAATAGTGACCGCTTTATCGGTTTTATAGGAAGTTTCGGTATAGGAAACTATTTCAGTACTTCTTTTGGAAGAAACGCTTCCGTTAACAGGAATGTTATTCATATGTGACAATGAGAACAATACAGTAATAATGTTTGTTATGCAAATTAATTGATATTCGCTTAGTTTCTAATACAAAATGATTCTACAACAAAAGAATATTTTGATTTTGAGCAGTCTATACCCCTTTACTCCAAATTTAAACTCAAATGAAAATCCCGTGAATTTGTATTTCTTTGACATAGCTTGACTTATGTATAATTTGACATAACTTAACTAGTGAATAAGGACTAGTGCCAATTTCATTGTTTGTA
Organism: Phosphuga atrata; assembly: GCA_944588485.1. NCBI lineage: Eukaryota > Metazoa > Arthropoda > Insecta > Coleoptera > Silphidae > Phosphuga > Phosphuga atrata. The sequence continues at coordinate 41,421,663 of OX155898.1, read as the reverse complement.
ATGATGTATCATATGCTGTATCAGATGATCTACCATAACAAAATCGGTAATAATTTTAAAATTATAAAAACCGCAAAAATTTGTGCAACCATCTTGTAATATATTTCTTTAATAAGAGCAAATTGCAGTTTATGAAGAAATGGTGTAAATGTGAATAAAAAGCATTTAAAACTTTCATACCAAAAATTAAGATTATATTTGGTGTATATCACAAAAAGGAGTTTTCGAGATTGTCGGGCCATAGTACTAAATGTTTAGTGTTTCTGGTTTTAATAAGAGCTGCAGCAACAAGACGGGCTCCCCCATCCCTTAACCGCATTCTCTTCGTCTCTAATTACATTTACACTGCATGGAATGGATACAATTATTTTACGTCCCGATTCGAAGCTAGAACAATAACGACTCTTCTTGGAGGGGGATGTATTAATTTCACTTTCGAAATTATAACTCGGGAGCCATTTTGCGAAGCATAAAAATATTAAATCTCTCATGCTATAAACAAACGATTATCTGCTTCGCATCTCTACAAGATGTTTCGGTGCCTTTGTGAGGGTTTCGTTTTGGCGTTAATTAAAATACCATCGGTTTCGGCATAATGGTCTTGCTTTTAAATACATGCAAACTGCCGTTCTAAATTAACTTTATGTTATAAATTATTAATATTTTGTTGAAATTATAATCGGTAAATTTTATAGTTATAATAAAAGTATTTCCAACTCTCCATATAAATTTAAATTCCACTCATCGATTAATAAACAAAAATGCGCACTTTAAAATGTTTAAAAGATTATTAAATTAAACTTATAAATTATTCAAAATCCGCGGGAAATATTCAGGTTCATCTTTATTCTAGAAATATAATAAATTTATCCGGTATTTGATGACATTTTTCCAGAGCACCTATGGGAACTCTATCTATATATACATACATATTTTTGTATTTTTTTAACATTTATGAACGTGCAACCTGGGGGTCGCGACGTAGAGATGTGACACCGATGGGGCACCGGAATGGCCCAATAAAAACCAATGGCTCATTCGAATCGCTGCGCCGTATACACACGGATCGATATAATCGATATATTAACCAGATATCACACGCGGAACGTGTTTTATAACAGTTTGCGGCCCGATTTAATATTGATAATGGCGATAATATGGCCGCTTCATGCCCCAAAATGAATTCCATATACATATATTCATTTTATTATAAACAAACTCCAATTAATTTTGTAACGAACTCGTTTTAATGATAGTTCCAAATCGGATAAAAAATATTTTTTTACGGTCTGCCCAAAAATTACACATTATGGTATAATTGATCTATTTTCTTAGGAGTTATGCAATTAAAGTATAGTTTTATCAATATATTACTACAATATTATTAAAATATATAAACAATATATCAGTTATTTATAAGGTTACGTCCTATTACTAGTCTGGTTTAGACTAGCGGTCTGTAAACCTTTTCGAGGTACTTTAAATTAGTTAGTGTTAATACTTCTCATCTCTTCCATGGAGAAGGAATTACATCGCAATTATAACTTTCAGGTCCAAAAAAGATTGATACCTGGGGATTCGCGTAATAAACTGATGTTGTCGAACCCTGTTGCATTTCACGGTTACAAAATATGTTTTCAAATAATAATAATATTTCAAATACAAATATGAAGAACATATTTTTCTTGCACTACAGATAGTGCAACTAGTCTATCTGAACCTGGCTTTACTCTTAGAGGTGCCTACCAGGATCGGTTTTGTCTCCTCTGTTATTTTGCCTTTACAAGATTAGCATCGGTAAATATGTCAAACGACGCAAATTCCACCAATACGCAGATGACACCAAGCTATAGTAGCTTTATTCAGTATATATTCTCGCCCACTGATGCACTTCAAGCAGAAATAGACATTATGGACGACATTAAATCTCTAGAACTCTATAACTGAATTTTCTAAACACCACTCACTAAGCCTCAATCCATTAAAAACTCAAGTCATAATCTTCGCCGGCAAACAGAGTCAACAAATCAAAGATAGCATGGAAATATACGTAGCAGAAGAAAAGTTAGCAATGAAAAATCTCGGTGTTATTTTATATGAGGATTTAAATTTCTTATCTCATGTAGGGCTTCACAGAAGAACGATATTTTTCTCATCTCGTCTCGTCTCGTCTCGTAAAAGCGAGACGAGAACCAGACGAGACCGCATGTGGTCTCACTCTCGCGAGAGCGCATGTGATCTCGTTCTCGCGAGACACGAGAGTCTCGTTTCTGATCCCGGTCATACTTCTTCTTCAATCTTTGATTCTAATACAGGCAGCCGTAATATTTTCTTCCATAAATTTGAAGTGCGGACCCGGGCAAGTTACATTTCATTATATAACATTTAAAAGAATAGATTTTGTAATATGAAATAGATGTCGTAGACAATTTCAAATTATGTTCGTTTTTATTATTAATTTTAAATCGTCAACAAAATAGAAGGTTTATATAAACAGACATTTATAGTGTATTATCGCTATATTTTCATGTGGATGGAACAAAGCGAAATTAGAAGATATTAATAGTAACCAAATAGAAAATTTTTGTAAAGAGACAGTGATTAGTTAACAATAAAATGAATGATTACCTCGTTTTGGACTATCTTAACAATAAGTTCTAGCAAGAACGATATTTGGCGAGATTAGAGAGACGAGACAAACGGTAACGAGAGCGAGACGAGACAAACGGTTACCAGAGCGAGAGCAAGACGAGACAAACGGTTACGAGAGCGAGAGCGAGACGAGACTAATGGTTACGAGAGCGAGACCGAGACGAGACTAACGGTTACGAGAGCGAGAGCGAGACGAGACTAACGGTTCCTAGAGCGAGAGCGAGACTGAGACGAGAGTAATTTTTTAAACAACAAAAGAGAGCGAGACGAGGTTTTTGAAACTCTCGCCCTATCTGGTGTGAAGCCCTAATCTCATGTATCGAAAACGGTTAACACAGCCTACCTCCGGTTAAAACTACTGTACTCTCTGAGAAGTTTCCTTACGAAACACCTTAGAAAAAGGCTAGTGGAAAGTTACATCCTTTCACTTTTTACTTTACTGCAGATACAGTCTATGGTAGATATATTGGGTTCGAAAATAAACAGCGTAAACAAAAAAGAACAAGAAATGCCTAGAAAGAAAGAAGGAAAGAATAATAAGTTAAGAGCTTAATCCTTTTTTTTTCACGAATTTCTACGGCTGTCGCCGCCTCTAATACCCAGTTTCCATATTCTCCTATTAAGAGATTGTTCCTCTGTTAGGTTTCTTGTTTCCATCGCTTCATCTATTCCATCCCTCCAACTTCTTCTAGGTCTTCCTCTCTTTCTCTTCTTCGGCGGTATACATTCCAACACTTTCCTAGGCCATCTTTTCTCTTCCATTCTTTCCGTGTGACCAAGCAAGTCAGTTATTTTTTCTCAACTTCTAAAATATTCTTTTCCTGCCGATTCTATTTCGGATCTCCTCGTTTCTCACTCTATCCCTCCGTGACACACCACAGCTTCTTCTTAAGTAATCCATTTCAGTTGCAAGTAGTTTTCTCTTCAGTGTTTCTGATATATTCCATACTTCTGCTCCATACGTTATCACACTTTGAACAATACTTCATATAGTCGCTTTTTTGTTGTACATCTTATATTCTGTTCCCAGAGGCTTGAATTTAGGGCTCCTATGATTTTCCTACCTTTATTATTTTTTTCTGTTATCTCATCCCTGCTTTTGACCTCTTTGTTAAATACAACCCCGAATCCGTTTTCTAAGAGAAGATTATTCTGGATGTTTGTGCCTATTACCAAGTATTCGCATTTACTCATGTTCATCGATAGACCAGCTTTCTCGTATCCCTCTTTCAGTTTTCTGACCATATACCCCAAATCATTTTCATCCGCTGCTATCACAACCTGGTCGTCAGCAAAGTATAAACTATAGAGCGTGTCATCTCCCACTCTCAATCCCATTTGGGCGCATTTTCTAGTACACCCTCTAAGGGATCGGCCAAGGTAAATTTAAAAAAGAGTAGGGGATAGACAGCCTCCCTGTCTGAGCCCATTGAAGGTCCTAAAACTCTATGTCAGGGCTGTTCCTAGCTTTACTCTTGCAGAATTGTCCCTATAATAGTTTTTACTGGCCTGTAGTAGCGTCCGTCTGAACTCTAGTTCCTCCATTCTGTCCCATAGTTGATATCGGGATTAGTGATATCGGGACGCTATCGTAAGCCTTTTCTAGATAAATAAGGGCTATATGTATTTCTCTGACTCTTTGCATACGCTTCTCTAAGGCTATTTTAAGGGTGAAAAGGTTGTCGATTGTTGAGCGACCCGCTCGAAATCCAGCCTGTTCGTCATGTTGTTTATCTTTAATATGATCTTCTATTAGGGCTTTCAGTATACGAAAATATATTCTGCCTATTGTAGGAATGACAGCGATTCCCCGGAAATTATGTGGGTCATTTCGTGATTTCCCTTTTTATGTATGGCTGTGATATATGACGTTCGCCAGGCTTTTGGAATATCTGCACCATTTAGACACCGCTCAAATAAATTCTTCAACATAACCTTGTTTTTCAGGGACAAATTCCGGGTGTAATCCACCAGTTCCTGGGGATCTTCTATGTTAGCTTAATGTTTAATCCTAAATTAACAATTAATACTTAAAAATAACATCGATTAGCCTAGCTCCGTTTGCTCAGATACAAGACTGAAATGGACAGTTCCGCCGCAATTTCACCAATAGCTTGTCGACTATTTCCTATTTAAATTCTCCAGGGTTTCAGCTCGATTCTGATACACTTTAAATTTAACTTGACCCTGTAAGAAATAATTTAAAGCCGACAAATCTGGAGAAAGAGAAGGCCACAACTGATCCCGATGCTGGAAAATTGGACGTCCACCAAAGAACATTTGTAACACTCCCATAGACATATTGGACACATGAGGCCTTGCACCATCTTGCTGATACCAAATATCGTTTCTTGGTAATCGGAGTTGTCGATGGCAACGATTAAGAACGTTTGTAGCATCTCCACATAACGTTCACTATTGACAACTATTGCGTCTCACATTTCATTTTCAAACAAATGCGGTCCCACTTTTGATAGCGCTTTTTCGAAGATAAGTTGAGGGTTTTCACAGACCAGAAGAACATTTTGTTTGTTCCTCTCCTCATAAAATTGAAAATATGCTTCATCAGTTATAATTATTTTGTTGACAAAATTATCCCAACAGTTTTTTTTCTCTCCTAATGTTTAGCATCCTTAAGAAACGATATTTTTCGACCCATCTTGAATTGTACTGCAATTTTTGTTCTATCAGCCACCGCTTCATTTTTAAAAAACATGAGGGTACATTGAATATTAAACAGTTAATAAGTTTTTCAAAACAGTTTACTTCTGTTTGTTTTTATTAAGTAAAAATAGAACATTTTTAATTTGTCACCATTTTTAAAATTAAAATATTACTAATACAGTAAGTAAAACAAAATACAGTTAAAACGTGATTTTACAAATTGTTGCTGTTCCTTTGAACAATATTCGGTACTTATGTACTAACCGCCACCGCAGATATGAAAAAATGGATGGTTAGTTTAGGTTATAACGGTGCAAATAAATCCAGACCCAATATCGCAAAGTAGCGCGACCTCTCAATATGGTGACGTTATTATGTAAGTATCCAATATTCAATATGCGGTTTGAAGTGCCACATCAAACCGCATGTCTCGGAAACTCAGCAGAGTGTAAATAATATCATTTATGTGTCTAGTCTTGTCCGTCTAACCTTGTCTAATTCTGACTAATGTCTAATCCTCAATGTCTAGTCTTATTTGGTCTAGCCTTCTTTGCCCATTCTTGTCGGTCTAGTCTTATACGTCTAATAAATGTCTTCTCTGTCTAGTTTTATGTCTGTCTAGTCTTTTGTCTGTTTAGTCTTATGCCTATCTAGTCTTGTATATGCCTAGTATTGTGTCTGTCTAGACTTATGTACGGCTAGTCTTGTACCTTTCTAATCCTGTCTGTCTAGTCCTGACTCTCCAGTCATGTCTATATAGTCTTGTCTATCTAGTCTTGTCTGTCTAGTCATGTCTGCCTATGTAGTCTTGTGCGTCTAGACTTGTCTGTCTAGATTTATGTCTATGTAATATTTTATCTGTCTAGTATTGTGTCTATTTGGTTTTGTGTTTGCCTAGTATTGTGTATATCTAGTCTGGTGTCTGTCTATACATGTGTTTGCCTTGTCTTGTGTGTGTCTATACTTGGGCATACCTAGTCTCGTGTCTGTCTAGTCTTGTGTTTGTCTAGCCTTGTGTCTGTCCTAGTCCTCTGTCTTTCTAGTCCTGTGTCTGTCTAGTCATGTGTATGTCTATTCAAGTCTTGCTAGACTTGCCTCTCTAGTCTTATCTGCCTAGTCGTGTCTGTCTAGTATTGTCTGTCTTGACTTGTCTGTCTAGTCTTGTCTGTCTAGTCTTATCTGTCTAGTCTTGTTTGCCTATTCTTGTCTGTCTAGTCTTTTCTGTGTAGGGTTGTCTATCTAGCCTTGTCCGCATATTCTTGTTTTTCTAGTTTTATATGTCTAGTATTCTCTGTCTAGTTTTATGTCTGCCGAGTCTTTCGTCTCCTTAGCTTTGTGTCTATCTAGTCTTGTGTCTGCCTAGTATTGTGTCTGTCTAGACTTATGTATCCTAGATATCTCTAGTCTTGTTTGTCTAGTCTTGCCAATCTAGTCTTATCTGTCTAATCTTGTCTATCTATCTAGTCTTGTCTGTCTATCTAGTCTTGTGTGTCTAGACTTGTCTGTCTAGATCTATGTCTGTAGATTACTTTATCAGTCTAGTCTTGTGTCTATTTGGTTTTCTGTTTGCCTAGTACTGTGTCTATCTAGTCTGGTGTCTGTCTAGTATTGTGTTTGTCTAGTCTTGTTTTTGTCTATTCTTGGGCACGTCTAGTCTTGTGTCTTATCTGTATAATCTTGTCTATCTATCTAGTCTTGTCTGTCTCTATCTAGTCTTGTGTGTCTAGACTTGTCTGTCTGGATCTATATCGATTATTTTATCTGTCTAGTCTTGTGTCTATTTGGTTTTCTGTTTGCCTAGCACTGTGTCTATCTAGTCTGGTGTCTGTCTAATTTTGTGTTTGTCTAGTCTTGTGTTTGCCTAGACTTGTGTCTGTCTAGTCCTGTGTCTGTCTAGTCCTGTGTCTGTCTAGTCCTGTGTCTGTCTACACTTGACCGTTTAAACTTATCTGTCTTGACTTGTCTGTCTAGTCTTGTCTCTCTAGTTTTGTCTGTCTATACTTGTGTGTCTAGTCTGATCGGTTTATCTGTCTAGTTTTCTAGGTTTTTATGTGTTCACTATAGATATAGTTTAATAAAACTACCAAATTATTATAATTATATAGAACTACATGAATACTATTTTGCAAGATCATTTTCACAGAAAAAAATAAAATATTGCTTACCATTTAGTAACTTATTGAGCACATACACATACAGATACGCGCACTCTCGAAGCATTAAATCACAACTAACGGATGTTTTTTTTTTTTTTTAAATTGGTTGGACTAGTTCATTTGACGGATAGGTGAGTCCAATAAATCTCCAAAATATTTACATTTCAGTAGCCTCTGATAAACAGTTTTATTTGTATCGAACTGAATAATAACTTCCGCAACAAATGTTATAACTTAATTGGTATTAAAAGAGCTAGGATAGTTTATTGTTAAGTTAAATATCATGTTATAAATTATATTAGTGTTTCATGTAATTTTTTAAATATTAATATTATGTTTTTATCTTTGAAAACTTATTAAGAGCACCCATATTTACATAGGTGTTTAACCATTTTCAAGCGATTTAGTAAATTATTTATATTAATTATTTAAACAATTGTATTATAATAATACACTAGTTTATATTTAATTAATGTAAATACGCCCGTACATGCAGCTCATAGTAAAAACTCAAATTAAGAAAAATGCGTCATGTGTTTTGTGAAATGAACGATTCAAATACAAACAGCAGAAAAATATAAGATAAATGCAAGACGCTGTATCTTGTAATTAAAAAATCACCTTGCAAAACTCTTGCACTAATATTTGATATCATATGGGTGGTATTAGTTATTGTTTGTACATTATAACTTAATATATAATTTTTCAAATGGGATATTAGCTGCACCAAATGTCTTTAATGATATATGCTTATAGCTGGTATTTCTTTCACGTTTTCCTTTATAATATTATGTGGGAGATGATGGTATTATAGCAAATATCAGTCTATTGGAAAGTGCCAAAGTTAGTTTAAAATATTCAGTTGGTGTTCTGGTACATATACATCCACAGCGAGTTAAAACAGATTAAAATTCGTTTCAGACGTTTCTGGGAGATCCCTAAAACATAATCCGATTTAAATTTAGCGTAAATATGCAAATCCTTAAAGTGTACGGAAGAGAGTTGTGAATATAGATGTATAAGTGTATATACATATACATGCAGACTGTATATAGTACACCATTTCCATATAGCGAGGCCATCTCACGTTTTGAAGGGCTTATATAAAGCTGCAAATTTATTAGTTGGAAAATCCTGCCGGAGTGCACAGTTTAAGCAGGATTAACACCCTATTCGACCGCGAGATGGGGACACCAACTTAATGTCCTGTACATATATGCAACATTGGTATATCATCAATTAATGCAATAGTTTGGGGGATGAAATTCGCAGGAGCAAGTTGCCGTAATCCCCACGTGCTTGCGGCGGATAAAACTCATACGAATGGGGCCAAACACCAGTCGAGAACAAATATTACAAGTCGCATGAGTTGAGTTCCTTACGTGCAAGGAATAGGCGGGATGGGACAAGATGGAGAGAGCAATTTCAGTATGCCATTAACCCGACTCTCCGGTCTCGCATAGCTGAACTGAAACCATTTCCCCCCTTTTTCCTACCCCGCACTTTTAAAACCAGGACAGTACTAGATGACATTTTTCGTCCAGCCTTTCTATTACGGTTCTGTCTCTCTATGCCATATATCCAGAACGATATCTCTTTAAAGCATCGAGTTTCGCTTCAGTACCCGCAATCCTAGTCCTTATCCTGGGAATTGCAGTCCCGGCAGAGAGAAAGGATTTAGCCCCGTGAATACACCTCGCTCGTACACTTCATTTAACAGAGATAACGCCGCCCCTGCAAAAGGACCCCCATTCAAACCGTACAAAAAGCAATTGTCGCGAACGATCATCGTGTGTATATCTATATACAGTGCGTGAGAATTTAGACGGCAATAATGAAGATCAAAACAACGCATGAACTCATTTTGGGATTAGTCTTACGGAAATCCAGCTCGTTTAGATAAAAATCCGGTCCTATTTGAATTAACAATATTCGGATAAAACTAAGGCATAAATGAATTTCACAAACTCTCGCGAAATTAAATTGTAAATTATCAGATCATCACGTTATCCCCTCAAAAGGGTAAAGCTAAATTGATATGTATAAGAAATTTGTTTATTTTTAGATTGGAAATGGACATTGGTTCCGACAACTAGATGGGTTGTAAAGCGCAAAGGGGTAGTGTTTGTTTGGGGTGCGATAAAGGGTGATGGACGAATATGTCCGCACATAACCGCACATCCACCAGGGAGCCCCCGCTCGGGATAGAGGGAGAGAGCGAGATCGACTGGAACCTAGCATATAATCATATATCGCCGAAGATTGGACTCGGGATTACTAGCGGAGGGTGGACCGAACCCAATTTGAATTTTAATTTACAGGGTGAGTGCTGTTAGCTCGATTTATAAGGGACGTTAAGTAGGATGAGATACTGTTCGAATTCATCGGACGCTTTCTAGGTGGCGTAGTGCGTAGCACATCGAATGGGTTTAATTGGATTTTCTGAACAATACTATTTCTCAGTATGTTCTAATTACATTATATTAAAACAGTTTCAGTCAACATATATTTACATTTACTTCAATTAAATTGCAATACAAAATTTAATTCATTTTAGATCACTTTTGAGAATTTAAACAATTATATTTAATTGTAATTATAAGTATGGAAAATCGTTGTAATTTATATTCTAGTATGTCTATGAGTATATATTTTCAGTTTCTATACATATTTTTGATAGAGCAATATTATGAAAATGTAGCTCTATACAATAGTATATTGTGCAACTAGGTCGGTATGTGGTCAATTGCCCACTAGAGCGAAATTGGGCGCACGAACGTAGTGAGTGCACTCATTCGCCCGAGAGGGCAATTGACAATACCGCAGGAGTTGCAGATAATATTTTTTATTACTCATGCGAGGGGACGTATCTTACAAGTTTGGGGTCCCGGTGCCATCAAAAAAAAAAATAGAATCAAAAATGAAGAATTTTCTCCTATAAGAACTCTCCTCAGTCTCCGGTATCACCATAGAATTTACACTCATTTCAAAACGTTTTATTTAATTTTTATTTTTATTTTGTAGTGATAAAAATTGTCTGCCTCTTTCACGACTCTTTTTTAATATTCAGGTTTTGATTGTGTTTATTTTATTGATTCAATTGTTTCTTTTTAATGTAACTTAGCGATTTTTATTGAATATTTGCGTGCGCCAAGCATAATTTTCTGGTCACGCAAATTTACTTGTCTGAATGTTTTTTTGTCTGAATGAATATATCCAATGCGCTTAAGTTATGTGGTAATAATAGAATTGACAAACAGCCATTTGTCGCACTAAAAAAACGGACGTCAAGATAAAAGTAATAAAGTATATAAAGTAATAAAAAATATATTTCTAACTCTTTACTTTCTCTATTTCTACAACTATATCTCTAACTCTTTACTTTTGTATTACCACAACATTTTTTTCTAGCAGTGCATGTATTTTTATGTTTTTTATTATTACTTGTTCTGTATTCTTATTATTCATATTTAATGAATATTCATCTGGTGTGCATATCTATTATAATAAATAAATATATTAATAATAATGAAATAGTGGCAAATCAAATTGTTATCACTGATACGCACATTTTCGGCACAAATTCAGTAAAGTCTGATTATATATTTTAGTATAGGGTAGTGGTAGTAAATTACATGAGTGTTAATTTCAAATTTATTGGCACATTTTGAATAACGATCAATAAAATAAAATTCGCGCAATAAAACACGATGGTATTATGATTTTATATAGTGTTAAATATAACGCCTTCCGTCTTTAAAAATGTGTCAACAACAATCAATTTTACGACAGATACTTATTAATGGTTACGAGCCATTTTACGATCAGTAAAAGTCAGGGTAGCTACTGCCACTTTGACCGTTTATGGCAGCCGCACGCTTTATATGTATATAGAAATAAATCGGTCGTTTATTGCTTGTTTCTATTAGATAACGAAAACGGTCTTTGTCATTTCCTAGATTTCACTTTAACCGGAGGATTACAAAAAAATCTCAAATAAACGGTACAAACATGAACTGAAAACGGTTTATATCGTATAGTTTATGGTTCTGTTTTCGTTTCCCGTTGCAGTTTGCACAAGTCGTCGGGCGCCCGAAGAAACTGTGGAAAAAGCTCCATATATATATAACAACCACGTTAGGAATATTTTCAGGAAACGAGCTCATTCCAGGAGACGTTTATATGTGTGAGTTAGAGCGTTTCTTTTCGTTCAGCTTATCTCACCACTAAATTTCTGATTTTAATGGAAACCGGAGGGCTTTAAAAACTTTTCCAGAATTAGGTCCATTTTCCAAACAATCAAAAAAACCTTGGCAATTCTCCATTCCAAACAAAAAAAATACTTTCTTGTATCATAATATACTCAAGTTATTATGTAATAGCTCGTGAAAGAAGTGGTCATTACAGCAAAAGCAATGGACCTCGTGATTTGAAAAACTCACAAACTTTCTTTCACGGTAAATTGACTCGAATGTGATTTAGAGTACTGCGATTCTCCGAAAGGTTTAGACTGTGAGTCTACAGTTACACGTATCTAGAAATTGTCTTAAAGGTTGTTTTAAAAACTACCATTCTAATAATGTGGGAATTAAAAAAGGAAATATGATGGACGGTGCCAGGTTTGTTTCTTTTTGGGGGAGTTTCTTCAAACTACCCCTGAAATGATGAATGGCTATCGGTGGAACAACCAAACAAAGAGAGATTAAGATGTCTACAACGCTGACATGGCCGACTAATAAATTTCAAAGTTTTTTTTACATTTTAATTATTAACATTTCTATCGAGAATAGAGATAATTATTGGTATAATAAATATCACAAACACAAAAAATAAAAATTGACGAGGGAATTACATGTTCAGCATTTTGTTAATACAACTAAAACGATAACCTATTATAATTTATCATATTAATTACAAAACATAAAAACAATTGGAAATATGGATATAAGAAAATATGTGATTCTCTTTATTTTCAAATTTCGCTTTATTTGAAAGAACTTGGATTGATAGCGATTTGTTATATTTATATTCATTTATATAAATATGGAAATTAGAATGTGTTATTATTCATATTTAATAATCAGTTCGCGTAGCTTTGTAAACCCGGCAAGAGTGTTAGTTAATGGAACCCCTCTTTAAATTTGATCACCACTCTAATGCTGATGTATAGCATCAGTTAAATACTATACGTTAATAAATATATTAATTAAAACACCCCCATTACAATATGAAACGAGAAATTATGGTTTTAAAGTGTACTGTGCAGTGTTTAATTATAAATGATATCTATAATAGCATTATTACAGGCTATTAATTATTATTTTATGTTGAATTTTAGGATATTGGACTAATATTTTACAATTTTGATATCAAGCATTTACGAATAGATATAGAAAATTTATTTATTCGAATTGACGAATTTTAAGACCATAAAAACAATATATTATTATTTCTAACAATAAACTATATTAAAATAAACTGTTAAAAGGAAACACTTAAAAAAATCATTGTGTCTTTGTTAACCTATATTGTTGATTTATTTACACTGTACAGCAAAATTCAAAGACTAAATTTTTATTAATGATTAAATCTAAACAAAGTTAAAATAAAAACTAAGTTTGTTGTAAGTATATGTCGCAGGGAACTGACAAAAATAGAGATTTGATCAAATCCCTAAGGGAAATGATCAATTCATAAGCTTTGTAAGGTAATCGTTTAATGGTTTGGTGTAAACAGAAATCCTTTTGGAATTGAACAAAGTAAAAACCTATAGCCCAATTTATTGTGTCATTATCAATTAGCCAAGCACGTAACATAGCTTCAATATCATGATTTGATCGCTCAACAGATCCTTGACCAGGTGTATGTCTAAGCCCACCAATTAAAATTTTGAACGTTGTCCACAAACTTATTATCCACATACTAATTCTTGTATGACAGCAGCCGCAAACTAAGGGCCGTTGTCGCTTTGTAGTATATCAAATTCGTAGGTTGTCCTCAGACAACCTACTTCCAAAAATATCTTTAATAGTACCATTACTACTCTGCAGCTCTTTTTGAATTCGACGGTTGAAGAAAGTTGAATTTCGTCGCGTGGTCCTGATAGTTTAATAACCATTTGTAATTTCTATCTGGAGTCTACTGTAAGTCAAATAAATTGACACTTCACACAATTGGCCAGTCGACGATTCCTTTTCTTGGATTTTTTAAACTGACATACCGTACACAGTTTTAAAAATAGCAATACAACTAAAGTAGGTATTAGGTTTCAAACTGTACAGAATTTTCTCTTTTCCGTGACCATTTGACTCCGGTTTGCTTAGAGTATCTGGTAAAAAATTTCCGTTGGAACTATTTTCACAACTGGATCGGTGTCAGACTTTCTCTTCTCTTCAAAATCAACATAACTTTTTTTCATAATATTTCAATTTATAGGCTGCAGTTTAAGTAGTGGTGCTAATTTTTCCATCTATCCTTTTGGGAGTCCACCAACGTTTTCATTTATCATGCAGCTTGCTCAAAAACGACCTGATAGTTTCATTAAACTGTTCTCTAGATACAAACTCGGTTAGAGTGTGATTTTTGTTATATATATCTAAAGAGGAATAGTAACAAGCGAAACATAGAGCTGTGCGCGTTCTGACTTACTTTATTTCATCTTTTCACTAAAAAAGTGCAGAGATTTGATAAAATCGCTTACTTTCTTTAGGTAAATCACCCATAGAATTTTAATATCCTACGTGAATTGAACTCCCTTAGGAATTTGATCAAACCTCTCAATTTTTATCATTTCCCTGCCACATATATACGTAAAAAAATAAATTCTATAGATCAACCTGAAGCATATCTTAACATTTTTCCATTTCAACCCCAAACTATCACTAACTCATGTCAAATAACAAACAATATATGAGGTTTGATCTATTTTGTACTCCCACCGTTTTATAATATCCGTCCGATTTAGAATTTTATTTGTACCAAAATAAGTATCTAATTTCATAAAAAAATATGCAAAGGGATATATAACGTATATTTTCGAAAATAAACTATAACATAAAATTGAAAACATTTCAAAATCAACACTCATAAGTAACATTTAACAAAATTCTTCTCTTCTTCTCTTCCTGCCCATCCAGTACGGATGTTGGCCATCATGATGACTATTCTTATCTTGTTGGTGGCGACGCGGAACAGTTTAGCTGAAGATATTCGTCTTCTTTTAGAGCCTCTTTTGCTGTTGATTTTCCTTGAAATATTATTTGGAGTAGGTCATACCTCTTGTGTTGTGTTGGTGTTGTGTTCATTCTTCTCATTACTTCTATGTTTGTCACTGTCTAGATCCAAGGTATTCTCTAGATCCGTCTATAAAGCCACAATTCAAAGGCCTCTAGCTTCTTTATGTTTTTGTTTAAGGTCCATGTCTCTACACCATATAGGAGGACAGAAAATAAAGAGTAGTGTAAAATTCTGATTTTTTGTTCTTAGGGTTATGTTAGGTTAGTTATTTAACAAAATAGTAACTATAAACGGTCAAGTTCCTGATGTGCTACTTCAGTTGCGAGTTCGAAACAAACTACATTGCGTAACAATGTTTCCTGTAAACGCAGTTTGTCCTTGCTCATGTGGGGAAGTTTGTAATCGTTGCCTCCTTTATAAAGCATGGTCAATTCCATACACTTATGCAATGTAATGAAAACATTGTCTATTTTTTCCGCGGCTATTTCGTCCCATGCTTTATAAATGGCCGCAATGAGTTCATCAATACTGCCCGGAGGCTCCTTGTGTTGTAATTATTTAATGGCGCTAAAGAAACCCAAACCGCGGACATTGAAGTCGCGATTGTTTGATGGTTGACAAATAATTTTTATGTTCCACTCATCTGCAGTACCAGCACGAACAACTTCCCCATCATCAACACTGCAATGCGGTTTAGCATAATCTTGCTGGATTTTAATTGGCATGGTTCTACTACCAATAGGTCATTTTTCTTTTATCGCGGGAAATAATTTCTCTGTAACTGTTCGAATATATACTCGGATCGGCGAGAGAATGCATCTCGTCTCGACGAGTTTAACTTAACTCAAACTAACCTGCGCGTACCTCGGCGTGTCCCTCGTTCCTCATACCTCGGCGCAGTACAGCTGCATTCTCTCGCCGACTCGAGTATAGACTGATCGAGTAGCTTCGATGGGCGTCGTCACTAAAATACAATGTTTAAGATTTTGAGAGTATTTGGCCTTTTATGCTGCAAGAACCAATATTCTTGCACCACAAAAGGCCAAATGCCTAATTGTCCATAAAAATCAGATTTTCAATGAGGATCGTACCGCGGTCGTGCAACAGCGGCAAGGAACAGAACTTACAGGACTGGTTAATTTTTTTTTACTTTTGTTCGAAAAGGTATTACCTCATCAGGAGCAACATACAAGTATAGTTACACTCTCGTTAAGTAAAATCATTTTTCGTCTACATGAACGTACTCCAATATTTCTTTAAATTGATTGGATGAGTCCGACTACATAATGAGACAGTTTAGTAATGAGTTTAACCGACACTTCTTGTTCTTATTTTGCAATAAAGCTACTGGAAACTCTTTTTACAACACTTTCTTTCAAGACGCGATTCATAGTTCCTACCGACTCCACAATTTTGGTACACAGATAGACACGAATTGTTGATCTTTGTAATAGTGGAATTTTGCTAACTTAATCAAGGATTAATTCCCGATTTTTACATTTTCTTCCTGAATTTTCTATTTTCTTGGAATCCACATTAGCTACTGAAGATCCGGAACCATAACAGGTTTTTGCTCCATACCAAATACGGTTTTTCCCTATTGGTTATGTAAGTGTGGTGTATTAATGGTTTTTGAAGAATCGTGAAAATCTGCACTGATGCCCTTAATGTCACCATTTTCTAGTTTAGCATTGTGGAAGCATTTGAGCAATGATTGTAAAACTCCTTGCCGCTGATCGCTATTTAAATTTGGTTCTTTGAACGTTTGGGTACTTTTTGCAATAACGACCGTAATATTTAAAATAAATTGTCGTCGGGTAAAAAACCAAACTAACAATTTTTTTACTCGTTCACTTCAAACACTATTTTGACAAATGGCAAACTTCAGGCGGCTACTTGATTCACATTTTCCATGCATAATACAAATATTTAACTGTTGATGCATTATTTCATTAATCCATTAAAAACACATAAATCGGACACTTATTTTGGAACGGAATTCACAGCACTCTGAAACTGCTTTGCTAATTTGCTGCATTGCCTTCTTATTTGGTATTTGTTTAATGGTTTTTAATTCCTCCTACTTCATTTTAGACAACTTTTAATATTGAATATTATAGTTAGTTATAGGTACTTCAGTAATTATAACTTCAGTAATTAATAATATTTTTCGGCAGAGCCGGACTGATTCACTGATTTTACAACTGACTCATTCATTCATCGCCACCTTGAGATTTATTATTGCCTTTATTGACTATGTGCATGACAGTAGCGCCACCTAGCATGATTATATAGATTATATCAAATAATGGCATACAAATGAAGGGCACAGGGGAACTCCACACATGTCCACCTAGATACGTTATGAGAAAAACGAAATTTAAAGTTTAAAGTCGCGTATCCAATATTCTAGAAAGTGTAAACCATCTCATTCTACATACCTTTTTTATAAAATTTACTTTTATACTACCTTTTTTAATATTTTCTAACCAAGTTCTACATATAATCGATCTTGCTTGACAACAATGATTTGTTGTTGCTTTTATGTCGCTTAAACTTTTGCCTTTACCCTTTCAAAATCATTTTTTTCAAAAAAATTGAAACAAGACAAAAAAACATCTTAATTTATTTTTTACAGAAATTTATTCAATGTAGATGGTTTGTCTTGTTTCAATATTTTCGATATTTAATTCAGCATTAAAAAAAAGAAGACTCTGATTATTATACATACAAATAATTTTACAATGAACTGCTTGAGATGCTGAAGATCATCGTACTTCTTTTTTGCTTTGGGTAACGGGCCATCATAGGAATTTGTCAGTACAACTGGACTATGTTGTTGTGTGTGTCTCTTTTATTTCTCCGAGGAGAGTCCCAATTTATACTAGAATCTTTATATTCACCAAAAGAGTTGCTTCTGTGCGCTACTTTTGGTGAGGAAGTGATTTTCAAACACAGTATTTTCCTTGTAGGGAAGGGGCATTTTTATATACATTGGGTTCAAAAACCACCACATGATTTCAACAGATCTTGAATGCACTCGACTACTTTGAACGATGTTGGATATATTCTGTTAATTTGAATAACTTCCCTCCACTCCGATGGAACTTCTACGTAGCTTTTTTGGTCATTTAACCCCATATCTTTATCACGTTCAAGGTATGAATGACCTTTCATTGGAAATAATACCTTAAGACAATTATACCTCTTCTTCTTGAGACTGAAGTTGCGATGTGCATCACCGCAATGCTCAAGCTCGACATGGACTACCGTGGTTCTTCCACAATATTTAGGACTTACGTTGTTTTTCCCCTGGATACCTATTTTATAATGTCAGTTTTATAGGGTCTAACGTGCTTTTTCCGCAATCTTATACAGTGAAACGTAAAGTACACTTCTAATACTAACAAATGGCAGTATCAGTTTTATATTGACAAAAAATGGACTTCCGTGGGTTTTCCCCTGTACCCTTTAAATGGTTTATTGTTTTATAATAAATAAAGTAATTAAAAGAAAGATAGAAAGACGGCAAATAGAATTTTTAGAGGATTTTGTTAATAACAATATATAGAAAATGGATGTTATAAAAACAGGTACTGTGGGAATTCTAATAAAATGTTCATTACAAATTGTGTAGTGAGGTTTTGGAGACCACGGCGACCCATCAACACTCAATTAATAAAGCCAATAATTAATATCACATAAAATATAGCGCAAATAAAACTAATTTATTAACATCGTAATTTAAGGTTACATCGCTTACTTTTTCTTTTTTACAGCAGTCATCCATTTATTTATTTGATCTAATCTCCAGGCCGCTGTAAAATATAGAATTTTTATTAATTTTTCTTTATTTTTGCAGTTCACAACTAAGGTTGCGACTTTTTGGAAATAGTGTTGTAGGATATTTAGATATGGAGAGGCGTTCGGTCCGTATCTGCGCTGCAAGCGATTTCAGAAAAAAATGTTTGAAAGAAAATATTTGAAAAACTTTTATTTACTTATATTTTATATATTTTTTATTTTCCATTAAATTTTTTTTAACGTAATCTAAAAAAAATTGAAACTTGTTATATTTCCTTTTTATTGAAAGTAAAATTCTATTGCTGTCCTTATGTAACCGTAACTAGATGATAAACCTGATCAATAAATCTACGAGACTCACTAAAGTGTTTGGTGCGAATGACTGGTAAACATGAGCGTTTATTACACTGACAATGAGTCGCACGTCTAACACTGACTGTATGTCTCTGAACTGATCTTCGTCAGGTGTGTGTTGTGTTTGGCGTTCGATTCGAAGAACATTTAACGATTAAAAAACAGAGGACATTACATGTCAAAATGAAGACTGTCCTCCACAAAGGAGGACGGGTGGCAACCCTATTCACAACACAACAACAATTATGATCCATTTCAAAATATAAACAAATTGACTATCCCGAATTGTTGCAAATTTCTGCCACGGCATGCGCTATGATTAAAGCGATCATAGTGCATGCCGTGCTATACCCCCAGCACTTCGCACATAGCGAATACAAATTATCCAGTTTTTTTTATAAGATAACTGTACTTATCAAAAAAACTGATTAATTTGTACAAAGGCACGTTC
Source organism: Phosphuga atrata (assembly GCA_944588485.1). Taxonomy (NCBI): domain Eukaryota; kingdom Metazoa; phylum Arthropoda; class Insecta; order Coleoptera; family Silphidae; genus Phosphuga; species Phosphuga atrata. The sequence goes on along the minus strand of OX155898.1, from coordinate 41,402,346 downwards.
ATTAATTTCATTTAATAAACATATTTTTAATATTTAAAAATTCCAAATTTTCGGATCAATTTACTTCCTTGATTTATATCAAAATTGTGATGATACATATTTTTAAAAAGACTACGTAACAGTGAAAAGCTGAAGGATATGCTCTTAATGCTTCTCTGTGCTGATCTGGTGGCCATGGATTCTTTAGAAAGAACATTTAGTAGATTGAACATTGTAATGTTTTAAACAGTTATCGGCTTTGCCTTGCAGCAATTAAGCTTGCAGCAATTTATTAATCTGCTTTGATCTTATAGCTTTAGAACATAATGAGGCTATGAAAATAAACATCACATAGGTTATTACATAATTTGCTTAAAATAATCAAAAAAGAAACTAACAAATATATTTCTGTAGAAATATAAAATGAAAATTTCATTTTATATTTCTACTAATAATATTTTCTTGATTTGAAAAATAAGGAAAATAATTCAAAATGTTGAGCTGCCAAGGATGAGTCAGTCCTCCTTGTCAGCTGAAAATTTAAGCAACCCAACCTAAAGTTTGGTGCCTATTTTTATAGTAATGATCCGAAAGCAGTATTGAAAATTTCTACAACAAAATAAACAATTTTGTGGTAATTTTATTTTAAAATTAAAAATAAATATTTTTCTATTTAAAAATGGAAGCGCCAAATATTATTGTTTTTGTAAAGATGAATGAATGTGAAGAGATATCTCACGGTCCCTATCATTATTGTCAGACCCAATTCTCAGATATTCATTAACTATCATTCAAATATTTCTAGGACCCACATGCTCTTCTGTCTTTATTAATTTTGTTATAGGGACAGCAAATGTTAAGACCACGACTCTTTTGTCACAAGAAAATAAGGCATATGTAAAGATTAAGTACATAGACAAAATTAAACTATACGTATTGCAGATTACTTTTTTTTGTAAAAACTGAAATCATGCTTCAAATGGCTTGCTAAAAGGCAATACAAGAAAAAGAAAATTGAAGATTGAGGTGAAACCAAACTAATTATAGATACAATCATACCTTATTAAATAATATAACTTATTAAAGCGGAATATAGTTTGAATATAAATGTACTCAATCTTTCCTTAGCTCTATAATATTATTAGGTCTTTTTAAGACCACAAAATAGAAATATGTGATTTTAAAAACAATGTTATTTGTCTAGTTCTTGTTTAGTTCCAAGAAAGTTTCAACATGAGATTTGTTTTGTAGTCTTAAAAAGACTTAATAATATTATAGCGCTAAGGAAAGGTTGACTATATGTATATATTCAATTCTGCTTTAATAGGTTGGAAAAATAAAACAATTAAAGTAAAAAAATTACAATTTCTTATTTCGAAATATAAAAATATGAAATTATTTAATATATCTAGGGCTATAATTATTTAAAGTATGAAAACATAAATATATTTAATAAATTTCCCTAACAAAAAAATTTCAATTTCAATTAAATGTTTAATTTTGATATTTCTTTACATTTTTAGGTGTTTTATATAGAGTAGAAAACCTACCAATTATCGTGCTAAAACATGTTGGATGTTATGTAAAAACAGAAAACTGAAGTCAATCAAGATATTCACAGTTTTAGTAGGTAAGCAATTATATTAAATTTCTATTAAATGTACATGACTTATTTTAAGGTTAATTATTAGCAACTAATAATATCAGATTAGCACAATTTGGCAGTATTTTTAAAGTGTAAAATATTAAAAATTTTGCAAGAAAGAGATCAATAGAATTTAAAAAAAATATGAATTAGGTACATATATATTATGTAAATCTACTTAAAAATAAGCACAACAAAATATAAGCAATATATACCCAAATCATAATTTTCTTATGTAGGTAGGTATTTGATTTTTAAATGAAATAGTAATTTTAAAATATAGTATAAACTATCATTGTTATTGCCTTGAACTGATTTCTTAACAAATATTTCATGATATAAATTATTTCAAGTAATGAAAATATTACTGATTACTGATGTAATATTGTATTTGCTGTAATTAATTTTATATCATGTAAAGAAAGTAAGAAAAATATGTAAGAAAATGTTCATGACTATGTAAGTAGAATTAATCTCTAGGTTAAACTAAGTTTATTTTATGTACGGAAGTTAAAGTATCCTGTATAACCAATATTTCTGAAATGGAATTAAATAATTAATTTGGTAACATATTTTAGGTGAGAATCGCCGAAGTGAGGAATCGTAGTATAGGGATCCCGACGGCCGTAGTAAAAGAGAGTTATGTGCGTCAGTGTCCGAGAAGGAGAAAGAAGGCCGTTAAGGAAACGAGAACAATATCTCCCCGGCAGGGAGAAGAGATGCATCGCAAGGGATTCCTGCGCGGTAATGGGAAAACGCGCTGCCGGATGGAAAATAAGAAGAAAGCGCGTCGCGGTCTTAAAGCATCCGCGGGCGCCTCCCGCGGTCCCTACGATTGGCCGAAACAGCAAGTTTCCATGGTAACTAGGAGGAACGCGGCACCGCACCGGACTGATTCATTGCCACCTTGAGATGCCTTAATGTTGCCTTTATTCAAATTAATCACTTGGAATATTTCCACGGATTCATATTCCCTTTTCCACCGTATCTTATTCGCAAACGGCACCCCCTTTTTCTTTCCCACCCGCCTAACGCCAAAACAAACTAAATCTTCAACCACCCCGTTATACACAGTTAAGGCGAACTTTACGGCCGTTAATAATTATAGTAAAACATTCATTGGTCGTTATCCTGAACATCAGTAATCTGATTAAAATACCGCGGATTAATTGCACATAAAAAGAAAAAAAATTGCGTTCAAATTAAAGTTTAGGGATTAAATCACGCTTAAGATAACATTTATATTATCCTATTTAAATACCTATTAATACCCAAATATAGTAACAACTACTTGTAACTAATATCCTCTTCAGGTTACTAATATAAACACTATATTATAACAAATTATAATTTTTTTTAAATTCATTTACATTATTGTATAAGTAACTTTCAATTTAATCTAATCTTTATTTTTATATTTATTATATACAAACTGTTTTACCGTTTTATTGCATTGCAATTCCAGTCCATTACAAAAATTGCTTTAAAATATATTACAAAATTAATTTTAAGAACCGTTGCGCCATAAAATTTGCAAGTGCGATAGTCTGATCAGTTACGTTAATGTCATTAATTTACATTAAAAAGCTTGAACTTTACAAATAATATTAAGAGTTTAATTTTAAAAAATATAATACTATGAAATACATACTCGTCCTTCTGTTTACAATTACAATTAGATTAGATACCAAAAATTTTCTAAAAAATATCAGTAATCACAAACAAATAATTAAATTACAAATAACTTTCTAGGAATTTTTTATTGATTTATAGAATAGAAACTTATATATAGAGATTTTCAGAACACTAACAAGTCCATTGTAGATGATCTCATAAGGCATGATTTTCTAATAGTTTTTCCTTTTAAAAATATGCATATAAGTAGCATATTCTCATTTATAATTCAAGTTCAATTATTTGTAATTAAAAAATGAATAACTACTTGTATGCGCTTTTCAAATAAATTGAATTTTAAAGAAGCAATAAAGTTGGTAGTGTTTAAAGTTTACAAAATACTGGTGTTACAAATCTATGGATTCATGGAGGAGTATAATGAGAAATTGTAAATTTTAAGTTGGGAAACTACTTTAGAAACATTTGAAGCTAGGAGCAGACTTAGTTTGATTACTTTGGAATTAGTTTTCGTCTAGTCGTTATTTATCAAACTAGATCTTCTGCTTCCAATTTACAGATTAGTTTTAAACAGAAACTCCGAAATATCATTAAGAGCATGTAACACTAATTGTAAGGAGTTATTCATATAAATACTTATAAATTAATCGAACAAAATAAAAAATATTTAAGATTTATAACTTCTGCATTATATAGTCGTATATGTCGTTTTGTCTCGTCTTATATACGTGTCGCATTTATAAATTGTAATTCTAGTCTTATCTGTCTAATGCAGTTGTTCAATGTTTGTCTAAACTATCAATCGACTTGAATGACATTTATGCCGTCTATGTAATCTTACATCTCCAGTCTTGTGTTTCTAATCTTGTTCATCTAGTCTTGTCTGTCCAATATTGCATATCTACTTTTACCTTTCAGTCTTTGAAACCTTTTGACGTTGTAACCTTGCATGCTAAGTATTACTATTCTCACTTAATGTTAGTCTGTTTATTGTTGTCTTTCTACTCTAATCTGTATATTCTTGTTGGTCTAGTCTTTTCTGTTTTAAGCTATCTTGTTTCTAGTTTAGGCTATCTTGTTTTGATTGTCTATTCTTGTCTCTCTAGTCTTGTCTGTCGAATCGGGTCTACTTCACTAGCCTGGCATGTTTGTCTTATCTTTTGTAAAATCCTATCCTATCTCACATATTCTGGTCTCTTTAGTCTTCTTTGTTTAGTTTAGTTTAGTTAGTTTAGTCTTGCTTGTCATGTCTTCTCTACCTAAACTTGCCTAACCTGGCTCCTCTGTGCTGACTATCTACTCTAGTTCTATAGTCTTGTCTTTTCTGTCCTGATAATCTACTCTTGTTCCATAGTCTTGTCTGTCTAGTCTTGTATATGTAATATTGTCTAATACTGTCAATAAAACTTGAGCTTCTGGTATTCATACTTATTTGAAATAGTTTGTCTAGATTTACTGGCTCGTAGATATTTCTTTGGGAACTACCTATTTTGTTATCAGATGTTCTATCTATTTTAAATATTTATACTGGTAGATTTAGTCTTGTTGGTCTACACCAGGGGTTTCCAAACTACGGCCCGAGGGCCACATTCTAATTTTATATTGAATAATTATTAATATGACATCTACATTGATATGGTCATGGGCTAACTACTAATAACATTGTAGTAGGCTTATTGTTATTATTTTTGTGATAAGTTGGATAAAGAAACACAGAATTGTAATGAGTAAAGACATGTATAATATGCAGAAAACTAACAAATTATTGAAATGAATCCAACTAACATGTTATACATTTTGAATAAAAACATAACTTATAACAAGCATATGAAGCATATGAGATGCATATGACACATGAAATACTAATGAGATTTATGTAATTGAGATTTTCCACTGACAATAGTTTGTAGTTGTGAACTAAATTTACTTGTACCAATTATTAAAAGAGATTTAAGATGCTCATCAGTTAATTTAGATCTGTAAACATTTTTTGTGTACTTCATTTTGGAGAAGGTCTTCCAGACAAATAAGCAGTACCAAAAACAGAAAACAGCTCACGAGCAAATTTATGCAAATTATCAAATTGAACCGTTCGTGTCAGAACCCATTCGTGTCAGTGGAAGACTCTTATAAAATTCCAACAAAGATGAGTTTTGATATTTGTTCTTAATTATATCACTGCACTGTAGATCAATCATTTCCATTTGAAGTTCCGGGGCTAGGGTTTCAATGTCAGTATCAAAAGGATTCTAAAAAATCTTAATTTGATTCGCAATGGCATCAAAGTCCGAGAAACGAGTATCAAAATTTATTTTCAAAGCACTCAAAGTTTCGATTGCAAAATCGATAGGAAACTCAGTCTCAGTGGTGTGGCTGAATATTTCACATGTTTTAAAATGTGAAAAACATTTACTTCGTAGTTGTGATTGAAACAGTATCAATTTCTTCCGGAATGATTTGATATTAGTGTATAAATCAGGAAGATGCTGGTTTTCTCCTTGCAATCTCAAATTCAGTTCGTTCAAATGTTTTGTCAAATCAACATAGAATGCTAACTTCCACAGCTATGCGTTGTTTTGTAATTCACTATTTCACTTTTTACCACCGGCAACAATGATAATATGGTTTTGGCCCTCGGAACTTACTGGAGTAATCAGTATGGCCCTAAGGCTGGAAAGTTTGGAGACTCCTGGTCTACACTACCCTCTCGACCTCCACCAGTCTCTCTACCTGTCCAGTCTGATTTCTTTAATATACAGGGAGTTTGAAAAAGAACTTCCTAGTTTTATTGTATCATAGAAACTGTTCAAAGTGATACACACTAGAGATGAGCATGGGATCCCATCGACACATCCCATTCTATCCCATCGTCCCATGGGATGGGATAAGTGGTATGAACGTTTCGTGGGATGGGATGGGATGGTAGTGGGACGAGTTTTGATAATCTAGTAAATCTAATTCGTGTATAATTAATTACTTATCTTATAATTACGGAAAAATTAAATTTGAACGAATTATCGCTAAGAAAGTCTGAACCGAAAAGAAAGTCTGCTGTATGCGAAAAATGGGATGAATGGGACGCGCCACGAGACCGGGATGGGATGGTGGGAAAATTTTAGGTTTGTGGGATGGGACAGTGGGACGAAAATGTGATCGGATGGGACAGTGATAGGGATCCGTCCTACAGGATGGGATCTGGAACGAGAAACTCGTCCCATGCTCATCTTCAATACACACTATTCTAGTTTGTGGTGTTTGATTTACCAACTGCCCAAGTTTACCCTTGAGATGGTCCCAACGGTCTCAACCGCCGCGACGATCCTTTCAAGTAAATGATTGATATCTAGGATCTTTTCACTGTTTTTCAAGTCCAAAAGGGATAAGTCCGGGAAAACCAGGAGAAAGCAAGTGTCTTGAACCGCGCGCACGTGGTTACTGTAATGACGTGGGACGCCACCTTGTTGAAAAAACACAAGCCCCTTTTTTGTCTCAATATCATCCATTTGGGGAAAGACTTACTCTGTTAACATGTCGTAGTAATTGTCCCCATTTATTGTTTGTTCTAAAAATAAAAAGACCAATCATACGGTCTTCCATAAAGCCCTACCATACAATAACTTTTGGAGGGTCACGTTGTTGGCGAATAAATTCATGTGGATGCTCTGATCCCCAAATTCTGTAGTTGTGACGATTCTCTGTTCCACTAACATGAAATGTAGCCTCATCAGAAAAAAAATTCAGCAAATTGTCATCATCATCAATTCTGTTTAGAAAGTCAACAGCAAACTCTAACCTTTTCATTTCATTAGGTTTTATTTCATGTACCAGTTGCAATTCGTAGGCACGCAAATAAAGTGAATTAACAGAAGTAAACTCTGGCGCTGTCTCAATGTCAATCAGGCGTACCAGCTACAGGAAAACAAAACTTGGACAGTTCATCAATCGAATACCACAAACTAGAATAGTGTGAACATCTTTGAAAAAATAAAACACAATAAAACTAGGGAGTTCTTTTTCAAACACCCTGTACTTACTTATTTAAGTTACTTTAACTTGTTTTACTGGTTTGTTTGTTTATATATCTTTATGTATATATCCACTATAAGTATGAAATATGAGCAATTTTCTCTTCAGTATAAATATAGCATATTCCCTGATTTTTTAATACCTACTACTGTCTTCCTAGATATGCCTGACTTGTGTGATTTATCCAATTACTTCTCTCCAGTCTTATAGATGTATCATAGCATATGTAGCCGACCTAATCCAAAATTTGTTTATCTCTCTAGTCTAATCGTGTATATGTTCTGTATGTTTGTCTATCTTCTAATTTCTTCTTTGGTAAAGTTATCAATTATATTTTTAAAATACACTTAAAACCAATGAAAAGACCATGAACAAATTAGTAAGATTGTCCAATTAGTAAGAGTGTTGTAAGATGTCTTGGGATTACTTCTAGTACCTTTTAAGTTATTATTCAAGTAGTTATTCAACAGAAACAGAAAGTGTTATGGGAATAAGTAGTTACACTGCTACAAATACAAATATAAAAATGTAAGAAATTAAGAAATCTATAGTATTATATCTATAGTACTATAAGAAATAGTATTTTTAAAGATAAATTTCTTATGGGAAGTTTTGTGTCTCTACTATTAATAAACGTGTTGGTTATACTCATAAATTGTTTTTTCATAAACTTTCTATATCAAGACAATTTATCATTGCATTTGCTAGTAGATCTTTAAAGTCAACTAACTTAATGTCAAATAGTAGTTAATTCAATTGTAGGTATGTAACATACAATGATCTACTGAATATATCTTTAACTAATTTACTTTATATTCGAAACAATAACTTACACTTAGAATTTGAAGAACTAGTCAATGGTAAATCATTTTAATGTACATTTATAGCTAACCACTTAAACGAAACGAAACATTATTAAAAGACAAAAGTCAAAGACAAAATTTATTTTTCTAACAATTTGAAATAAAAGTGTTTAATGCGAGAGACGATCAATGATAATGTAAAATGTTATATTATAATGTTCATATATCTCTCAACATTTAATCCATTAGTAATTGAAAAATGTATATAATAAAATTCAATTGTATAAAAGCTTATAATTTAATGTGTGTCTAAAATTGTTCACTGCTCCAAAAATGTCCATATGGTAATAGACAAGTTTTATTTAATGCAAATTAGAAACTATAATAAAACATGAACTACATATAATTTAAATGTTCTAGTTAAAACACACTTTCAAAGTCTTTTATTTTAACTAAATAAAGTAACTAATAAAATAATAACTATAAATTAACTAATTTTACTAAATAAAGTAAGTACTAAAGGCCTAAAAAAATCTAAATTTACACTGAATTTTTCGCAAATATTTCTTTGATTCTTATGTAATATTCTTATATAACTTTTCGTTCCCATGTTTATGCTAAAGAGGTCTTCTGGGAGTTAGCGAATCCACTATTATACATAATTAACACCTAACCACCTGACATACGTCTCTCAGACCCAAAGTAGCAGTCATTTTCTCACATGAGACGTATGGCAGGTGGTTAAGGGTTAACAACTCGATTGCGTCCGGTATCTACCCAAAACTGCTGTAAATCTCTACAATCTCTCCAATTTTTAAGAAGGGTGATAGGAACAATATAGGCAGCTATAGACCCATCAGTATCCTTTCTGATTTCTCTAATTGTTGAGAAAGTTTTCCATATCAGAGTTGTGTCATTTCTCAGTAGATATAATGTTATCAGCATCTGCCAATATGGATTGTTAAAGGGAAGTCTGTGGAGTCGGCATGCTTTCAATACATCAGTAACATATAAGCAACTGGACGAGCAAAATATCCCCACGGGTATTGTGGTCGACCTGTCGAAAGCATATGATACTTTCGACCACAACATTTTATTATATAAAATGGAAAGTTATGGAATTAGAGGAACGGCGCTTGATTGCATTAAGTCCTACATATCCAATCGCAGACAGCGCACTAAAATCAAAGATGATGAAGGTAAAAATGGGTATACCCCAAGGGAGTTTTTTTGGTGCTCTTCTTCTCTGCATGTTAATCTTATACCGTCATCTATAGTAAATACTAATTTACAGATAGTCAACCACGTCGGTGACACTAGTCTATTACTCTTAAACCAGACTATAGAGGAAATCCACACTAATCCATTAATATCAAAAATAATTCCATCCCAAATAATTCCATATCAGCATAGAATCTAATCTCAAGCTGGTGTAATAATAATCGTCTAGTGATCAACAAAGACAAAACAAATACAATAATATTCAAGACCAGAAGAAGTCTGAGATTATATTCCGCTGAATTGTACATAGGTAATAATACCTAACCTAAATAAGGTCACAGATGCTCTCAGGATCCTTCAACCTACAGAGGATTCAGTAGAAGTGTTAAAAAAAGTTTATTTTGCAAATTTTCACTCCATTCTGCGGTACGGCATCGTGTTTTGGGGTGGTTCTTGGGGTGGGGGAAATTTTTTTAAAATCCAAAAACAGGCCATCAGAATTATTTTCAAGCTAATTTTTTTAATTCTCTACCAAGGGAAGTATTCGACCATATCAATAACAGGGAAACATTCATTGGAGGAATATCTCACATCGTCATAATAATTTGTTTATTACAATTTAACCTTTTTTCTTGTTTATTTATCTTTTATTTTGACACATTTCATTTGGTATAAATATAGATTTTGTTTAATACTTTACGCCTAAATAATGAAATAAATAGTTTTTGATTTTGACTTTTAATATTCTTCTTCTTCTTCTTCTAGAATAGATAAGAAGAAGAAGATTTGTAATATGAATAATATAATATTGTAATAATATAACATAATATTTTTAGCACAAACTAATCAGCGAATCACTAAGTCAACGGTGCAATTGGTTGTTCAACCCTTCTTCTGGGTGGAAATGAGAATGGTGATTTTCAATTTAAAACACTGCTTGTGTATCATTCCACAATTGCGAGAGATTTTTAACTTCAAATTTATCCTTGATTTGAAAATTTTGATAAGAAATCTTGGGCCAATTTTTTTTTTAAACTGGTTTTGCTACATATATTTTCTTATTTTTAACTGCACCACCCTTTTCAACAAGAGTCAATCAGCTCCATCCTTCGTCATGTACAAAGTCTTCTACCACAAATCTCTCCTCGCTGCTCCACTGACAATCCACACAGTTTTGCGTTCAATGCGCCCACTCGTTGCTAGCCTCTCCACATATCCTACACAGCTTAAAGCGAGTGCTCATCCAGTACCTATTGTCCATTTCTTCTAACATACAGCTGGATCGTGCTATCAATGATTAACGGAAGCTCCCGATACAACGGAAGCCCTTTGAAATACTTGTACGCTCCAATATTCAGGAAGGAACTTGATCCCCTCGATCTTATTTTCGGCTAATCTTTCGCACGCCAATGCTTCCACCGTCCTTCCATCCCCAACCGCAATTTTTATACATCTGCAACTTTAGCTACACCAATTTGTCCCCTTATGTACACTCACACCTTCCATCCTTATAACTCTCGACACGTCTTGCACAATCCTTTCATTACCCATTCCACACATTTTCTCTTCAAACTGGACCACCCTGCTTGCTGGCAGCGAATACATTTCCAGCATAGGTATTTGTTTCTTGCAGCAATGTGTGTCGGCGTAGTTCTATCTAGGCTGAGAATCTTATTTGTGGCTGCCAAAACTGCCGCTGCATTATCTCAATTTTCACTTTCATTGCACACACACCACCGCTCCACATACAAGAATACTTCTCACTTATGTATTCCAAACTATTGCCCAAGCACACGTTCTAAACATTCCATACTCTGTTAGCAGCTAGTTTTTGTTTGTATTATTTTTCTTTCTTTTGACTTGGGTGTTTGACTGTTTGTTTACTTATTTTTTTAGTGGATAATTTAGCACATTCGTTGTTTAAATCTGTATGTATTTAATTATGCCAATGAAGGGATATGCAACAACTGCTAAATATTATTGTCAATCTATGAAATGTTACTATAAAATTAAGAAAATGCATGCAAGATGAACGGCCAATGGAAATTGTTCCAAGTCCTCTTACCCACTTGTCCCACTTAAACTATTTTATTGCGGCTAAAATAGCTTTAATTTTGACTTTGAGTCAGAAAGTTCTATAAAATGAGAAGGCATATTATCTTCGTCGCACATTTCACTGACAGTGATCTGTGTAGGACTTTTGGGTTGCTCATGAAATCTACAGCCTTCAAACACTTACCAAGGAAGCAAAAGACTTGGATTTAACCTAATACCGACCTGGGTGAATTGCAGATAGATCACGTGGCCATTTCACGAAAACCTCAAAAGGAAATACAAAACGTGAAGGTACTAAGAAGCGCCAATCTGGACTCAGACCACTACCTCTCAAGATCAAAATAAGATTCCAGCCAAGAAACACTAGATTACACAGAATCTCAAAAATGGTAAGATTTGACGTAGCGCGACTCAAGAACAGTCAAGAAGTAAGTCAGAGACTGAACAATACAGATCTAAACAGCTGGGACCAACTGAAGGAGACTCTTGTCAAGGCGGTAAATGAACTCGCCCCTCTCGCTAGAAGAAGGAAGCATCGGTGGTGGACTGAAGACTGTGACAATGCAATAGCCCAAAGACAGACAGCCTGGGTGAAGTGGAATTCTAAAAAGACCAAGAAAAACTGGCATAAATTTTTGGAACAAAGAAAGGTTACAGCCAAGATAATTCGAGGAACCAAACAAACCGTCACACAAAACCAACTAACCCAAATCGAAGAGAGCTTTGCTAAGAATAACGCCAGAGCTTTCCTTGGAACCTTCAAGCAGACACTCAGAAAATACGTTCCGCCAAGCCTCCACTTCAAGGCAAACTGTCTTACAACGACGAGAACAACTGCCACATATTGGCACAGTACTTTAAAAATCTACTCAACTCTGACCCAACCAGCAAAAACTTCGACTATAAACAAACCACACCAAACCCGGACTCGCTGCCCCCTTCATTGGAAGAAGTTGACCAGATCATTCAACTTCTTAAGAATAATAAGGCAGCTGGCGAGGTCTCTATCGTTGCTGAACTGTGGAAAGGTGCTGGAAACAATGCCGTGCGCAAGCTAACCGAAATTATCCAAGACATCTGGGAAACAGAGAAATTACCACCCGATTGAAATCTGCGCTGATCCATCCGCTTCATAAAAAGGGAGATTTTACTGATCTAAACAACTACCGTGGAATTTCTCTCGTCCCGGTAACATACAAGATTCTCCCGAAGGCGTTACAAGCAAGGGCAGAAAATCAGCTGGATTGTCAACTAGGAGAATAACAGGGGGGCATTAGAAAGACACGATCCTGTGTTGAACAGATCCTCAATCTTAAAACTGTACTTGCATACTCCAAGATGAGAAACCGCAAGGTAGTCGTCAACTTTGTTGATTCTACGCAGGCCTACGATTCCATTGATAGAGAAACGCTTAATAAAGTACTGCAGGAACTAGGGCTAGACAACAGATCCCGCAGACTCATCCTAGAAACTTTGACCAACACGAATTCCAAGGTTAAATTTAGAGGCGAGATTTCAGAAAGCTTCGAAATAGAAACTGGAGTGAGACAAGGAGATGGACTTTCCCAACTTCTCTTCAAATGTGTCCTTGAAAAGGTTATGAGAGAACGGCGCAAGGAACTGATCAATTCGGGAGCTCAGAGTAGTATATACCTGGGTATCTAAGAACGATGGACTGGTTGTAAATTGCCTGGCCCATGCAGATGACATGGCACTGTTTGCTGATTCTCTTGGGATGCCTCAGAAAACAGGCCGCCAAAGTGGGTCATCAAGTGTCGCTGGAGAAAACTGAATTCTTCAATAACATCATAGAAGCAAACAGAGAGATACTACTAAAGCAGGGAAACATCAAGAGGACTGAGAAATTTAAGTATCTCGGTGAATGAATTGAACCCAACTTATCAGAAAGAGCTTCATTTTCCAAGAGAGCCAACAAGTTGGAACTAGCCTATCGATTGACTAAAAACACTTACAACAAGAAATGACTGTCACGCAACTTGAAACTTAAACATGGAGTAAGCAAACTAAATGCCATGGAGTGTCTTTCCTTGAACCAAAGAGGTCTGGTAGAGAAATTGGAAATCAGAGAGAGGAGGATCCCCAGGAAGATCCTAGACCCGATAAAAGGAAGATGGGCAATTCCGAATTCGGCATAACTCTGGGCTCTACGAACATAATGAGATGCTTTCTGACTGTACAACGAAAAGAAGGGTAGCTTTCTATGGCCACGTTACAAGACTGCCTCCAAACCGACTAACCAACCGTCTGCTCGCCTTCTGGCAAAAAAGTAGGCCAATTCGAAACAAGAAGAAGAAGAAAGAATTAATTGTACAATTTTCTAGAAAATCATGGATACCATAGGCAATAGAGAATAAAATATGTATTAGTTGATATATCTAATAATTGTTCTAATTGTCTAATATGATGGCCACTAATTTTTAACAAGAAGAGACAATTGCTGGCCAAACTGTCAATATAGTCAATACAGCAGGGCGAGGAGATATAGATGGGGATATTCATAAGTTCTGGGTTACTGATGAGACTTGCCAACAACAACCTTCAAGGACTGGAAAAAAAATAGTAAGCAACACTTAATAATAGTGATTCTAAAAAAAAGGAATTCAAAGAGGTTACAGATCTCCTAAGTATAAGTTTGGTAACTGAATCGCTGACCAAATTGTAGCTACCCTACTAGGAATATAGTGTGGCATGCCGAAAGATCTATTCGGGCCTAATGAGACCTTCTGAACTGTTACCGATCTATTTCAAGCCTCATTCGAACCTTGTCTCGTCCTAATTAAGAAAGCCTAACTTAGGCAAATCTTTCGAAGTCCTAATGAAGCCTTCCAAACTGTTGCCGAACTGTGACAAGCTTTATTCGAACCTTGTTCCGTCCTAATTAGGAAAGACTAATATCGATTTCGTCTTTGGATCTTCTAATTTCAACCTAATAAGCCCTTCCGGATTGTGACCGAACTGTGGCCAGCCTGCTTCGAGCCGGTTTCCCGTTAGGAAAACTGGCATGTCAAAGAAATTCCCAACTAGATTGTTATGAGGAAACTCAAGAGTTAAACCTAAGCAAAACTTTGTAATTCCTGACCTCAACCTTATATGGATAACCAACGGTTTATCGAAGTTAGACAAGCAAAATTCGGTTGTTATTAGGGAAGTCTGTGGCATGGTAAAATAAATATATCTTTGGAATAACTTAAATATACCTTTCTAATTTTAGCAGCATATCACTTTGAGTTTTATTATGCGCAGACGTCCACACACTTACTCCTTCCAAGAGACTGTGTCCATACTTGACCAAGTTGTACCTTCTATTACTTACTCACTATTCTTGCAATTAATTCAAAGTACATCAAACATCTTCTCGATAAAAGTCATCAGAAAAGTGAACATGCTCGTTCAACCATAACTTAACATCCATTGCCTAAAAAAAACTTCAACCTACTTATGTCGGTAGATCTCTTGAGAAAGGGATCAGTAGATAAAAGTGTGTCCTCTGTTTTAAAGCATGGTCGTGATTGGGATGGTGGACGGACCGTTAGGAAAAGCAAGAAAGAAGAAACAAAATAAGAAGGCAAAGAACAATAACATATATAAATTTCATTTAATTTCATTATTTTTACAATTTTCATATTAATAGAAATAAAGTTCTAGACAGGATTGGTAAGGGTGGCCTCGAAGACATCCGGAGGAAAGAAAGGAAAATGCTCCGAAAAATCCTAGACCCAAATATCAAAGAAGGATAGAGGACACTAAAACCTAACAAATAATTATACCTGAAGACAGAAGGAATTGTAGCCCAAATGAGAATACAGTTTTATGGGCACTTGGTGAGGATGAACATTACCAGACTGACGACGAGGATTTTTGAATTCTTCAGGAAGAGGAAGACCGAAATGGTTTCGAGAAGTGAGATTGGACTTGGATCGTATGGGGGTGAAAAAAGACATGATGGACATGATGGACAGAGAGAGATTTAGACGACTAATTAAGGAGTTTACAGGTTTCCAGGAGACAGGGGAATTGTCAGTGAGAAAAGGGCGATCTTACACGGAGGAACAGAATAAGGAAGTGGGAGAGATGATGAAGGGATATTGGCAGAGAGTGAGGACAAAAAATAATGTAAAAACTGTCAAACGTGGTCCATAGTTGGCCGTAACGAATATAAAAAAAGAATATAAAAACAAATTTAGCCTAGTGAATATTTACTGACAAATAGTTCTAAATATACTCCTTATTCCGATGCCTGTATTTTACTAACTCATTTAAAGAGAATTACGTTACTATCAATGTTTCTTTTTTTCTTAAAAATACTTGCTTAAAGTTAATGTTCTTGTGGTTCTACCGAAATTTATTATCTTGCTCACTTTTTCCTATCCTATCCTTTATTTCCCTAATGAGCGTTTAAGTTACTTTTAATAAGATTTATGATTCCTTTATTTAATGCTATTAAATGTCTTGTACTTAAATATATTCGCACTTGCACCATATACAAAAGGAAAGATTGGACCACATTAAATTAAAGTTGACGCATGCAAGTGTAGTCTCCGAACTGCTGTATCAAAAGTAAGTCAAAACCGAAATCCTAAACGTAGTTTCTAAACCGCCGCCTAAAGAGGAATCCGCCTAAAGGAATTTAGGCCAGATTAGGTCGGAGTCGTCACATCCGAGTTTGGTTTCCAAACTTCCGCCTAAAGAGGAAACCAACATGGTATGGCAAGTGTTTAACATGAAAGTGTGGCTTTCCAAATCAGGCTTTCTAATTAGGAACGAAGCCGTACATGCGTTACAAATGTGATGACGGCCTAATGCGGTTGCCTCATTTGAAACGAACATTTAGTTCGGCATGCTTAATTCGTTCCTGAAATCCCTAGTCGGGTAATAATTCGAATTTTGAAAAAAAAAGTCGAAAGCAGCGGGAAGGGTTTTGGATACATTTTCCTCTTAGCAACAACTGCCTAATGATTAATGAAAGACAGCGAAAAACGATGAATGAAAAGCAATATAAACGTCAAAACTTCATTAAAAGTGATCTTATTGGTTTATTGATATAACGTTATTTATTTATTCTGTATAAGATTGTTTATAGACAAGATGTTTATTATCGTACGATCTATATTATGATATTTAAAGTTTTTTGTTATAAATATAGAAACTATATCAAAATTCCACATTCGCCTTTCATCATATTCCATTTATTGTGGGTAAAAACTTCGTTAAACGCTATTTATTAGTTTGTCGTCTAGGAACTCATCTTAAGTGCTAAATGAAACCTTACTAATAATTGTAAGGACTGCATTCCTTAGGACTGCATTAAGATATTGTTAATAAAAAATATGTTCAACATCAAAAAGCAAAAGTTAGTGGAAATATATTTCTGCAGAAATTTATTTGAAATGCAGCTATATTTTTTTAGTTGTAAGGTGTTAAGTAATAACCCAATTTAACCATTTCACTTCGTTATTTCGCCTTACTATTAAGTTGTGGCAAACTAACAACAAATAGTATAAAATTTTATACAACCATAAAGAATACCACAAAACAAAGGAATCATAATTTCCAGCATTTTCACTATTTCTGTGTGATACAGAGTAAGCAACGAAATCAACTATTTGTACCTATTATATTTTATTAGTGGCCATTAAGATATGAGTCATATAAAACGCCTTCTGATTATCGAGTTTTGTACGTTTCTTTAGCCCACATAACACTCCATGTCTCAATTATGTTATTCATTTACAGCGAACAATAAATTACTTATGAGTGCATTCATTATATTTATTTGTGTGGGCCTTGCAACAAGCCATTAAAAAATTACCAATAAATTCATAATATACAATTGTAATAAAATTATACAATTTATTTCATATAAAGTGATACAATTTATTTGATAATGGTTCCTACATAGTTTTTATTAAGTAATATTATATATTAACCAATATTAATGGGATTTAAGAATCGTTGCTGCACAAGTAGCTTCTACGATTAAATTAATATTCACTGAAATTGCAGACATTACAACATGTCGGTTTAAAATGTAATTCATGTTTCTTCTATTTATAAATGTTTAATTTATTTTATTTGACGTTGTTTGTAATGTAATTAATTCGATTTCACAAACACTGATTGATTCAATTAATAGGCGAGAAATATTTATTGCTGATATTAAAATCTCATTAGAACCGTCATATTGGAAATAGCCATATGAACAAAACACATAAAAAGTAATTACATATTATTTCCACGTAACAAGTTACGTATGTCGTCAATATTGTTATTATGTATTTGTTAGACTTTCTGTCTTTTGATTTCTCTTGATTTCTCGTAATTTTCTCAGTAAACCTCTAATTTACGCCAATATAAAAATGTATAAAAAACTATGGTAGTCGTGAAGAAATACACACTTCAGAAATACACACTTCATACACATATATAATAATACTTATTTCAATATTTCTCATGATTTATTCTTCAAAATCTGACAGTTTTAGACCAGGGATCGCCATCGTTCAGCTATTTGAACTAATTATAGCGGCTCTCCTCCTTCTAGGAACAATAGTAGTTTCATGTTGAAACACAACAGATATTTGTATGGTATTTACTAGTCCTCAGTCCACTTTCATGGTACTAAACAAGAACCAGATACATAATATTGTTTTTAAGATCACATCTTACCATTTAATAACCCAAGCATAGCATACAAAAATCTGTTGTGTTTCAACATGAGATTTGTTTTGTAGTCTTAAAAAGACTTTATAATATTACAGAGTTACGGAAAAGTTGAATATATTTATATAGTCAAGCATTATTCCGCTTTAATAAGTTTGTATGAATGTATCTATAATTAGTTTGGTTTCACCCGAATATTGAATTATCATTTCAATCAATAACTGAAACTAACTTCAGGTCTTTCTATACACATGTCATACAAAACCTAACCTCGACAGCCCGGAACATAGTTTTCTAATGTAAGTGTATTCCATTTTATAATTCAAAAGAGCATAATGCAAAAGCTGCACTGATGAGAGATAGACCTCGAAACGCGTCTGCAGATGGCTATTCACTTGGGTTAAATGGAAGGATATGATCTTAAAAACAATGTTATTTATCTGTTTCTTGTTTAGTGCCATGAAAGTGTACTATTAAATACCATACAAATATTTGTTGCGTTTTAAAATTAGATTTGTTTTGTAGTCTTAAAAAGAATTATTAATATTATAGAGTTACGGAAAGGTTGAATATACTTATACTATACTATATTTAAGCTATATTCAGCTTTAATAAGTTGGAAAATGTATACCTATGTTCATTAATATTTGGCTTTAATATCTAGTGAAACTAAAATG
Source organism: Phosphuga atrata (assembly GCA_944588485.1). Classification (NCBI taxonomy): domain Eukaryota; kingdom Metazoa; phylum Arthropoda; class Insecta; order Coleoptera; family Silphidae; genus Phosphuga; species Phosphuga atrata. Next base: position 41,383,627 of record OX155898.1, on the reverse strand, counting down.
TCGATAGCATACATCTTAGATTTATATATTAATTTTTCTAACACACGGTTATTCAGTTTATGCTATTAAACTTCTTCAAAATAAAGAAATAATCATAAAATTTTGAAGATAAAATATCATCATGAATGTCATAGGTAATATCAAACTCACTTCGTCAAGAATTAAGGCTTTCCAACAAGTAGGGTCATTTGTTGGTCAAATGCAACCTAGTCAACCTAGTCGATACATTACCTAGTCGATACATTAGGTCTAGGAAATTTAGATGAGTAGGAAACTTACGGAACGGCGACGACTCTCTAAACTGACGAAACAAGAAATGCATGCAAAGTCTTGAAAACTTGCTACATAATTCCTTAGTAAAAGTTTGATATCGAGAATCGAAATTGCTGATAAAATTGAAGTTAATGTATCTTAAGAATTATTAGTTTTTTGTTATTTGTCATTTATATAGAAGATTCAAGTTTAGATTTTAATCTTAACAGTTTATATTTATTATGTTCAATTTAATTAATATATAAAAATTAAATATAAGCCCTGAAGAAGGTCAGAATTTAAATAGACCGAAACGTTGGCAATATATCAGTGTTTTATTAACCAAAATCCTTTACCCAAGAATTAAATTAAATATAATTGAAGTTAATGATTCAGATTTTTTGAAAAATGTGTATAAGCTCTACAATGTATTTTGGATGCGACACGACAAAAAGAAAGGGATAAATAACCCTAGACTAGGGGTCGGCAAAGTGTGGCTCGCGAGCCACATGTGGCTCTTATAGTATGAGCTTATGGCTCATATGGTATGAGCTTATGGCAAACAAATTGAAACATCACAAAAAAAAAGAAACAGAAATGTCCCTTCTCGGAAGTCTTACTCATAACTCAATGTCACAGCGCGGATCTCGGTTGTTTCTTTTAAATTTAATAGACTGAAACGTTTGCGTTTGTACCTAATGCAGCTGGTCTTCCAACTTGGTCTTATTTGACATGAAAAACCAGCAAACAACAAAACGTCTAATGTCGATAGCCATTTCAAATTCCGCTTTCAACTGTTGGATGCAGTTTGCAAATAATACTAACTTGGCAAGCTTTGTCTTGAGTCACGAAATAATCAAAAGCGGAAAATAATTCACTGATGGTGAGTACATAAAAAGTTGTATAAAGAGTATTGTACACGCTATTAAGATTGCAAACAACAAAACACCAGGTTCAGACTATATCTACGCAGAATTTCAAGCAGATACAGTTGGAAAACATAATCATAACTTTAAAACTATACAATAAGATCTATGACACTAGATAACTTCCAAAGGAATGGCTAAAGTCCACGTTCATAATGCTTCCCAAAAAGAAAACAGCAACCATAAGCAAAGATTCCTACACATCCTACACATCAGGCTATTTAATAAACTTGAAGGGCTAAACGGAGACACTCAGCTCGGATTTAAGAGCGGCATCGGTGTACAAGAAGCAACATTCTGCCTAAACACATTGGTACAAAACTACTGTGACCAAATCTTCCTGTGTTTCATCGACTATGAAAAGGCGTTCGATAGTATCAACTACGAACGTCTCATCGATTATCTAAAAAGAGATGGTATAGATGAAAAATACGTAAGTATAATCCATAACCTGTACTGGCAACAGTCGGCTAACGTCAGAATTAACATCCAATTTACGACAGAAGAAATCGAGATAAAAAGAGGGGTACGTCATGGATGCAAAATGTCACCAATGCTATTTAATCTTTACGTCGAACAAATATTCTCAGAAGCCTTAGATAATCTAGAAATCGGAATAAAAGTGAACGGTACCACAATAAACAATATAAGATACGCAGATGACACAGTGATCATAGCAAGCAAACATCCTACAGCTACTAATGAACAACATAAACTGAAAGGCATCGGACTAAGAATGAACAGATCCAAAACAAAATTCATGGTTATAAGCCGTAATAATCAGGCAAGATCGTCCATTACGGTAGAGCGGGAAACAATCGAAAGAGCTAAGAGCACGAAATACCTAGGCACACAAGTAAACGACAGATGGGATCAACTACAAGAGATCAAGAGTAGGGTAGAACAAGCCAGACCGGCATTTAACAAACTACGACCCTTGCTATGCGATAAAAACCTAAATTTAGAAATCCGCCACAGAATGGTCAAATGCTACGTTTGGCTAGTCCTACTGTATGGAGCAGAAATCTGCACGATAAAAGTAGCACCCATTGACAAGATCGAGGCGTTTGAGATGTGAACACTCAGAAGAATGCCCCGTATCCCATGGGTGAACCACATTACCAACGAGGAGGTGCCGAGAAGGGCAGGAGTGGACAGATTACTATTGAATACCATAAAACAGGGCAAGATCGGGTATCTGGATAATCAGACTAAGGGGGCCAAAATATCGAATTCCCCAGTTCATACTCGGAAAGGAAAGATAGAAGGCAGAAGGGGCATCGTACGTGAACAGCTATCATGGCTGAGGAACATCACGAACTGGACCGGAATCAGAAAGTTTGGTGACATGTGCCAAGAAGTAATAAACAATTATCCAATAAATGAAGAAGAAGAAGATAAATGTGGCTGACACACTTTATCACAATTTTAACAACAAAGTAGACATCATGAATAAAATCAAAAGCTTATCTTTATCTGCCAAAACTGTGACAGGGCAAAAAAAGTCGTTAAATGTATGCCAACAATAAGTTGTGGACGTAAAATTATCATCAGCAATATCAATAGCGGTCGATGAGTCTTGTGACATAGAGAATAATACTGCGCAAGGTGTCGTCTTTGCTCACTATATGTTTTATCAGATAGTCCCAAAGAAGAACTTCTGTGGGTTCGTCAAACACGAGGAAAATATGTTGAAAATCCAGTGACCGAATATCTGAAGAAAAATCACATACCACTTATTAAAATTGTGTCAATTGCAACCGATTGATCATGACGTGTTATCTTTCCATTGCATAATTCACCAGGAAGCACACAAACATTTCCATAAGTTATTGGTAAACATGGATTTGGTAGTTAAGGTCACCAATAATATTATCGCAAAAGCGCTAAGTAATCGCCAATTATGAAGAAAATTAAAAAATATGACTTATAGAGTTTTCCGACCCCTGCATTCATCAACTTCGGAAGAACTTATATTGGTGTTCTCGCATGTATATGCGTTATTTACGTTTTACGAGTAGATATACTAATTGATATAAAATGACTTGAATTTAATTGATTATTATATTAATTGATGATTTAATGATTTTAAAGTAAAATCATTAATTTTTTATCGCTTGTACGCTTTTCTGTGTCATGCGTCAACTTTAACATTTAATTGTGGTACGGTTTTGAAACGCTGTGTTGTTATTCAGGAACGTTTGTATTTTGCTATAGCACCCAGTTAATCATGCAAAAGTACACGATTCAACAACGCACGCATATTTTGAAAATTTATTATGAAAATGTGTGCTTTGTAAGTCAGATGCAGACGCGCACTTCGTGTTGTTTACGGTCATAATGATTGTCCAATCAAGACCAAAATCGGTTAGAAAAAAATTCAACGGTTGATGAAGAGATTTGAGGAAACTTGGTCGGTTTGTGATCGAGTAGAGCCTACAAGTGATCGTGTCAGGCGTTCGACCGAAAACTTTGCTGTTGTCGCTGAAAGTGTGCATGAAGACCGAAATCTATCCATTTTTTCGTCATTCACAACAACTTGGTCTTTCTGAAACCACAACTTGGCGAATTTTGCGGAAAGACTTGTATCTGTACCCGCATAATATTCAATTGGTACCTACTAGCATTAGGCTCTCGTGGCCTACAAGCCACGAGACCACGGCTCCCGTTTCACGCTTGCAGACTGGGCTTTGTAGCAGCTGGATACGGGTCCTCGTTTTGGCGAATCATCTTTAGCGACGAAGCGCATTTTTGGCTAAATGGATACGTTAATAGACCCAGCTGCCGCATTTGGGGCGACACATTCACGGTAGATACTGGAGGCTCACTAGAATTCTGATAAACTGACTGTTTCGTGCGGATAGTGGATGGGCGGCATCAAGTTTCGAAACGAAAGATCAGGTTAACGGCAGGTTTCAGGTTATGGGTAGGTTTCAGGTAATCAGGTTTTCGAAACGAGATATCAGGTTATATATATATATATATTAGGGTGGGCCAAAAAAAACTTTTAATTTATTTTTTTTTAGCTACTACAAAAATATCTTCCATGATGACGAAAAAAAAATTCTGGTAAAGTTTCAGCCCTTAATATTAATATTTAGAGGTGGCTCATTGTGATTTTTGATTTCCCATTTAAATAACATAAGATTTTTTGTTGTTTTTGTTTCGATTTTTAATGCACTCGAACGAATAAATGTTTCGTGGAAATAAATACATATTCTTGTAGGAAATTTAACGATCTACAAAAAAAGTCTAAAATGATTTTTTGCTAAGTTGACTCGTTTAAAAGTTATTCGCGGTTAAAATCCAACCTCAAATAGTTGAGGATAACTTTTACAATTTCTTATACTCTATCACAAAATAATGACTCAAAAACATAAAATAGCTTGGTTAAAATCAAACTAAACTAAGTGCAAATAAAGAACTTATTAATTTTTCAGGGAATGACGCTCTCAGGTAAAGTACAGTTCCGAGTGTTTTTATTTTAATTAGGTATGAAAATATCGATTTTTCTTACGATTATCGATTATTTGTAAAAATTTTATTGTTTTATCAAAAAAAACTCGATAAGATTTAAGAAAACTAAGCTATTTTATGTTTTTGAGTCAATATTTTGTGATAGAGTATAAGAAATTGTAAAAGTTATCCTCAACTATTTGAGGTTGGACTTTAACCTCGAATAACTTTTAAACGAGTCAACTTAGCAAAAAATCATTTCAGACTTTTTTTGTAGATCGTTAAATTTCCTACAAGAATATGTATTTATTTCCACGTGGCATTTATTCGTTCGAGTGCATTAAAAATCCACACAAAAACAAAATAACTTCTTATGTTATTTAAATGGGAAATCAAAAATCACAATGAGCCACCTCTTAATATTAATAATAAGGGCTGAAACTTTACTAGAATTTTTTTTTCGTCATCTTGGACGATATTTTCGTAGTAGCTAAAAAAAAAAATTAAAAGTTTTTTTTGGCCCACCCTAATATATATATATATATATATATATATATATATATATATATATATATATATATACATGGAAAAGCTTTCCTGAAAGTTACAATTAATTAAGCTGGTGGCATTTGTACAACTTCGGATTTTTTTATGTACCTACCTATATATTCTTGTGAGCAGATTTTTAGCAACATGAATATCCGTATATGTAAAATAAGAGTCCAGGCCCAGCTCGACAACGTTAGTCTTGAAAGTTTAAAACCAAAAACCTCAAATTATCTCTTAAGAATCCTGCTCATATTTGTGTTCATTTTTATTAAAGTGTTTGCTTTGATTAGTTATTTTACAATATCTGAAAATATATGTATATTTGCTTTGATTAGTTATTTTAAATATATGTATTTTAAACAATTAAAACATTATTATACATAATTTTTATGCTATCATCCATGCGGCTCTTCTTATGAATTTGTTTTTTTTTTTTTTTTTAAATCTCTTTACTTAAAACCAGTTACCGACCCCTGGTCTACGCTAATAAACCAACAACTCTTGGCTACCTGGAGAACAACATTTATAGAACCATTGCGTAAGTCGACTTACTGAAGAAAGTCATCTAAAATAGTGCTTCATTTGCATGATGTAATTTTTAAAACATAATGGTATCGAATGTTGAAATTTGTTTGTAAATAAAAAACCACATCTCACATACAACTATATTTTTTTAATTTCAAAGATGACGCACGCTTGTTGAAGGACCCGTTTGTGCTAAACTGACTTCGTTTAACAGACTTTGACGTCTAGGAGTAGGTACATTCGAAACGCTGTTTACATTAAACGAGTTTCTACTGTATTTGAAAATATTTTTGGTCTGCCCAGAAATAGTAAATTGAATTTGTTTGTTGATCGACAATTCGACGACAAAAAGACAATTGAGTATTATTATCAAAATGTGGAAGATTGTAATTTCACTGAATTGTTTTATATACCTCATTGGAAGGGCGTCAATCTATAATTGGAATATGTTCCGACATTCAAAACCTCAGATTGTTGATTAAACAAGAAATCGAATAAATTGAGATAAACTAGAATTGAAAGTGTAAGCCTGTCTATTCGTAATTGAAGTTTTACTAATCTCTCCAGTAACTCAAATTTAATTAGATAATGCAGAAATTGAAATTTATCTCAACTTGCAGTTTATTCATAATTTAAGATTTTACTGCTAACAGTAAAAAAAACTTTCATAAATGGTTACAAATGATTGCAAACCCCTGGTAACAACTTTCTGAATCCTAAAAAAAATCTTAATGCAATTTTCTTTATCTTTATTTCAATAACAACGGATTTTCTTAAATTTGAGTAATTTTTCCTTTATAATTTATATATGTTTGTTGAATATTAAAAAAGTATAATTATATTTTAATTCTTGATTCTCGAAAAACGAAACTGATGAAATTATTGAATGTTGCGAACTACAGAAATAGAAGTCGTTGCCGTCGCTATTTACAACTAGTTGATACGTTTTCCATTTTTGCAATAAACCTAAACCTGATGAGAAGGCCTTTTTGACTTTTGTTTTTCTTTTCTTTACAATTAATTTTAATTGTAAAATGGTAACAAAATTTTCTAGCAGAAAAAGTTGAATATTTACTACAAAAGAAATAGTAAGAGGAATTATAACTAGTATTTATCTTAATACTAATAATCCGTATATTATGTGCATATAATAATTACTAAGTTAAATACTATTATCATAAGTAAATGTATTTAAACTCGGGCCGGCGAGAGAATGCATCTCGTCTCGACGAGACGACGACGTTTAGCATTGTTCTGCACATACCCCCAGATTATTCCGAGCGCGCGGTGTTTAGGAGTTTGGAAAACTGACTCATATTTCTTAACTCAAACCTGCGCGTACCTCAGCGCGACCCTCGCCCCTCATACCACGGCGCAGTACAGCTGCATTCTCTCCGGCCCGAGTATACAACCATTCAAATTTTTGACTAAAAATATTAAACTATGACTAGAATTGCAACTAGAATTTCACATAAAATTTGGCAGAAAATCACGTAAAATAAAACGCGAGAATCTAAGTAAATCCATACTAGTTGTGATCTTTAGCCATTTGTTACCGTTGGTGACTATAAAGATTATTATTATTATTATTATTACAAAATTCGCACAAAAAATATTATACATTTTCTAGTTGTATTAGGTTCAATTAAATCATTGTACCCATTTTTATTCAAATATTATTCTAGTTTTATAAATGTCATTGAATAAAATATTTTCAGGTCATTTATAATAAATATTGTTCGATCAATAATAAATTTACGAAATATTTATTATAATAATATAAATATTATTTTTAGGGTTCCGTAGCTAAAACGGAACCCTTATAGGATCACTTTGTTGTCCGTCTGTCTGTCTGTCTGTCTGTCCGTCTGTCTGTCTGTCAAGAAAATAAGTTGAAATTTGTATCAAATACTCGGGTCTGCAATCTCTTTCAGCTGTGAAAAAATCAAACTTGTAAGTAGTCCAACGCGATCAAAAGATATGACCGTTTATGTCGCATATTTTGCGATTTCACAAGGGAATCAAAACCTATAGGGTACTTCCCGTTGACCTAGAATCATGAAATTTGGCAAGAAGCGGTGTCTTACAGCACATGTGAAGGGAAAAATCTGAAAACCGTAAATATGTAGCTTAATTACAAGAACAATGCGAATTTACTATTGGTAACTTATGAAAATACACTAATATGTTGCGTGGTATTGTCAGGCACCAGAAGCATATGGGTTGCATACAGTTAGGTCCTCCTAAAGATACCTTACTTACAAGTTTGTACGGAACCCTCGGTGCGCGAGTCACAACTCGCACTTGGCCGGTTTTTTTTAAATGTATAATTGCTAAGTTATCTGAGACAAAGGAATTAATAAAGGTATATTCCCTATTAATTTGTATCCTGTATTTTAACATTTCAATTGACAATAATCTATAAGGTCAGACATAAGAATAAGATTTTCCTTGAAGTGCCTTGTCCTCCTGTCACGAGCTGATTCCAGTATCTTTGCTGTCTATGTCGTCTATTATGCTAACTTTATAATGTCTAATCTCCTGTATTCATATGACGCACCCTTATCTCACCCATTTCTCCATCCTACCTTCTCTTTCCATTTAGAGCTTCAACAACACCAATACCGGCATGTTGTCCCACTCACTTCTCATTCCGATTTCCATACCAATTATTTCCTGTCTTGTTGTATCATTTATTAAAATCTGGTCCATAACCCAAGTTCGTGCTGACCCAATGAACGTATATTCTCTCTCCCAATCGCTATCTATACTCCCGTTCAACATATCCCATTGATATCTTTCCCTCATTCCTACCAAACTACTCTGAATTTCAACTTTCTTTTTAGATTTTCTTCTTATCACTTGTCCAGATTTATCTAGTATGCTGACTTGTTCTTCCCCTCTTCTTGCATTCCAATTGCCTCCTAAACCTAATCTTCCTCCTGATTTCCCTTCTGTATTAGTCTTGACCATCTCGTTACTTGCTGTAAAACCGTCATTACTGTACATTGCCGCCGGTAACTTTCTAACTTCAATTCCATCAACATAACCCCGTTTCAAGGGACATTCTTTTAGATTCACTCATTGCGGTTTGATCCCCTATAATATTTCCTTTCTCGCACTACCAAATCCAAATATATTTTCCTTCGGTTATATCTTCCATCTGTAATTATTTGCTCTTGCCTATTCCCCAATCCTTTTCCTGTATCAATGTCTCCATAAGTCCAATAAATTTAAACTACCAGACGCTACCAAACCTTTCTCCGCTGGCTGTATCCTCCATCTGTAATGGTTTGGAAGATTGTACCTGCATGTCTTCCATTTCTTCTTCTATAACCAAGGCTCCACCTATTCGATGAACTGGAACTTCTGTAAAAACCTTATGAACGCTCCAACTCTTATTTGCACTTTTTTTCTTCAAACCCGCCACATTCCAAAACAACATCTTAATATTTTCCATTTCTCATCCACATCCTCTGCCTCTGCCCCTTCTTCATTATATTTTCTCTTACTAGTTTTTTGTCCCTTCGGACCCCAGCATCCATTTCCCTTCAACTATTTTTTTGAAAACCAACCTTAATCCGGTGGCCACTTTCTTTTAGGACTTTCGCCTTTCTGAAAGCAATGCAATTCCTTTTGAATATCCTTCTCTTTTGGAGTGTAATCATACTGTACGGAACCTGTGTTTCCATTCAGTTAGTATTTACTACCCATAATCTCCATCTTTTTGTCCCAACCTTGTAACTTTGCCACAATTGGTCCTTCATTGCTGCCATTGGTGCCAATTTTGAAAGTATTCATGAAATCCTCCTTAATTCCCAATTTTTCTTCAAAGATTTTCTTTGCCTCATCTGGCCATACATCTCCTTCAATTCTAAAAAATAGGATATTATTTCTTATTTCTCTCCTTACTCTCTTCTCTTCGGTCTCTTTTAAACTACTCATTTCTCTTCTCAGCGCACCACATTCCTTAACAGACTTCGCTTCGCCCTCCAACTGCAAAATCATATTCTTCATTTCCTTATTCTCATCACTAATTGCCTTCAATTCAGCTAATAATTCCTTTCTCCAGTTCTTTTCTACTTCTTCCTCCTCATTCTGTCTCTTCGCCACTGTTTCTAGCTTTTATTCCTTCCTTCTGTTTTCCTGTCTCATTTCTTCTAGCTTTGTATCTAAGTCCTTTCTAATTTCTCTTGAAAAACTCGTGGAAAATTTTATCCAGCTTCTAAGTTAAACATTCACAAATTGTCAGAAGATTTAAAAGTCTAATCTTGTTAATTTCAACTTATAATCAACTTATTCCCATTTCATTGTTATTCATTAATATAGTAAAACCCAATTTTATATTTAACCCTAGACCTATCAACTAAAAGAATTTCTTATTAAATTCACCGGTTACTTATCTTACTATCAGGATGGTACAAATGAAATATAAGATTTCAAGAAAGTGATACTACAGGAGCAACAAAAAATTCATACTAAAATTTCGTATTTAAAAACTAAATTATGTTTGATGTTCTGAATTTAAAATAACAAAACTTTTGTTCATATAAAAAAAAACTGATTCTAATAGATTTAGGTAAATTATTATAACTAAATATGTAAGTTTTGTTTCTAAACCTGAATTTGTAAAATAATTCCTGTAAGTAAATTTTTGGTTAACAGTAACACTTACGATTGCAAGAATATTATCAAAGTACAGTGAACTCAGGTGTAACGCGCCCCGGTGGAACAGGAATTCATATAATGCGAGGAAAAAATACTAGTATCCATACCATGTATCCATATTGCTACTCTATATAACTACTAGTATCCACATAGCGCGATAAACCGTCCCGAATAACGCGCGGGATAAATTTAACATTTTTACAGAATTTAAAATTTCTTGTTTAGAGAATCAAATGTACACAATTACCTGTTGTTTATATATGAACAATGATTTTGAAAGATGCTTGATCTCGCATAAATAGGTCTGATAATGTACGTCTAGTAGTATAACGCGATTTATCTCCCACGTTGTACGGGATTCGATTGTAGTTCCTGACAAATATATGTAAATCCAAAAAAGCTCCAAGAAGAGTTTATTTATATTATTTACTGACAAACATTAAATAGATTTAAATGATTGATAAAATTTATTCCAATAACTTTTAATAATCTAATCCGAATATTAATAATTAAGGATAAATTATTTTAGTTAAATGCGTTTAGATTGATGTAGATAGAATATTTAGATTCTAGGAGACACTGTTTTCAAGTTCGGAGGTAAAAATTATTAAACTTCACCGATTATGGAAAATAATTAACGAACAGGTTGAATATATTTATATATTAAAGCTACATTTCGTCTTTAATAAGTTTATATGAAACTTAAATCAACAACGGTATCTAAGTTCATGTCTTTCTCCACAAATATCAAATTAAAAACTAACCTAACCAGGCGTTCAAGTGTTCATGTAAGTGTATTTCAATTTATAATTTCAAAAAGCAAAGCTGCACTGCTGAGAGATAAATCTCGAAAGGCGTCTGCAGATAACTATTCACTTAATTTAAATAGAAAGAAATGATCTTAAAAACAATGCTATTTATCGATTGATTATTAGTAACATGCCAACGTTCTCGTACTAGTAATAACATACAAATGTATGTTGCATAATTCAATATCCTGCGTGGTATTAGCTAGAGAAGTAGTTGTTTCAGCATGAGATCTATCATAGTCTTAATAAGACTTAATATTATAGAGCAACGAACAGGTTGATTCTATTTTATATTCAAGCTACATTTCGTCTTTAATAAGAGTATAATATATGATTGTATCTATAATTAGTATGGTTTCACCAATATTCGAAAATAATTAAGATTACTATATTCGGATTATTGGCATTTCAAACAGTGCTTAATAAAATTTGTGATTTTGATGAGCTTTTTATTTTCGGCAGGAATTTATTACTAGTCGTTACTAGAACTCCACCATTCACTTCCTTTAAAACAACACGATTAATGCTTGGAAATAAAATTATAATAAATTCATTCACAGCATTACCAATAAAATTAACACAGAAAAATAAAATATAGGAAAGGAAATGGCATCGTTTGAACGTGCCGCTTATTATTATTTCCATATAATTCCTTTCATAAAGATATATAAAGAAACCCTATCCCATAAAATAAAATGAATGTGCTAGAAAATGACCTTAGCAGATCCAATTTTTTTTCCAACATTCCAGCCGTTAGTGTCACTTTAATGTATAAACAAGCGATTAAGATTAGAATATTCATAGCGCATCGAGTGGTACACATTAATTATTCAAAATGGCTTTTTCTGGCAGTTCATGACAGATCAGTGTCTGCGACTATCGGTGAAAATAGATGCAGGAAAAAAATACCCATTATCTCATCTCGTAAATTCGGCAAGTCATGTCAAGGCGGGGCAGACTTTCAGTAAAAAAGCTACATTATGTGACCATAATGGAATCTTAATAATATGCTATTTTGTCTTCTTCCAGCCGTTGGGAAATATCCCAAACGGTCATCGTTTTAATTAGCCGTAATGGGCTTCGAATGTCTTACCAATTAAAAATAAATTTATTCAAGTAATTAAAACAAAATTTTAGAAGATCCCTAAAAGGTTAAACAAAAAAAAGTTATATTTGGCAAACTTTTGGTCTGATTTATTTTATAATAAATGGTGTAAAATAGAAAATAAGTGTTGTGTCTAGACAAGATCAATTAAATTGTTTAAATTGAAAATAAGAAACAAATATTTAACTACTAGGGGTTTAATTGACATAAACTTTTATTTAAGTTTAGTTTTAACAAACTAAACTTTATAAGTTGTACTTTCTAAATAGACCGCTTATTTTACAACTTCAGTTTTATATATTTTTTGTTGAATAATAATTACTATTTTATAGTCTTTAATCAAGCATATAAATATAAGAGATTAAAATATTCCAAAGTAATTTGTTACTATATTTAAATTATTTGCACATAAAACGTAAAAAATAAAATCACAGAAATCCATATTTTTCTTAATAATTGAGTTTAGACTAGCATCGCATAATGAGTAAGATTCAATGCTGATACAAGAAACCAACGAAGTTCTGAACTAAATTATGGATTTAACTAAGGAAGAGTTTTAAACTGTAAATTATCTAGACGGTAATATAAATCTGGTTGAAGAATTTTAACGAGGCCAATGATTATAATTAGAACGTTTTCGGTCAATAACAAACGTGTTTTACGAGCTTTACGAGCCTTAAGACACAAATACCCAACAAAAATTAAGTCACCCAACTATATGGAATTATCGTTAACACGTTCCTCATTGTTATTTCTGATAAACTCATTATACAAGAAACACATGTGTTCTCATATTTTCATCTGTTCTTCAGGAAGTTAATTTTACGTATAACAAAAAAACGTTTTTCTAAAAAAGGGTGAGTTTCTTTTCACATTTTTTGCTAAGACTCATGCTGTGGATGTGAATGGTGGTCCACCTTCTATTATGGGGTTGTAAAAAAGGGAAAGCAAAAAAAAAATGAACTGAAAGGATTACAACTCATTCAATAAATTTTTCGAAAGTAGCTTCAGTTATTTTTACTTCAGTTTAAATTTAGCACTCGAACGTGTTGAAGTGATAACAACATCTGTGTTTGTGTACGAGTATGTAGTTTATGTGCAGCGATAAAATGTCGAGATTTTTATGTATGTGGTATTGTGAGGAATGTGTTACATAAAAACAAGTATAAGAAGCAAAGTAATCCAGACAAAAAGGATATTTAATATTTTAAATAGGTAACTATTATGTCATATATAGAAATCTCTTAACAGGTAGAACAGTGACATCTTTTTGAAATGGTGTGAACTGGTTTAGTTTTTAGCATCTCGCGGAGATTATGTAGACTGTTTTAGGCAATCAGTGCTGCTGTTGTCCAGTAGGTGGCACGTGTGAAAGCGAGTTGTAAAAATGGCACAAACGCGAATAAATCATAAGCTGACCGTAAAAAAGTAATAAATTTATTGGCGGTTAATTTAAAAAGTCAGGTATAAGCATAGTATCAATGAATTGAACCATAAAACACAACAAGTATTAAATTGTGGCGTTTATACGGCCTTTAAAACTTATTTTAACGATCGCTTTAATCTGGCCTTTATTATTACTATCATCTCGTAAACGTTCGCGCGCCGATTATACAGACACGTGCCTAGAGAAGAGAGAACGTATTTTATTCGGTCATTCGGACGCACTTTTACAGTTTTAAATGTAGTAAAAGTCTTTTTTAACGACCCTTTTATTGCAACTACCTACCCTGCTCATTCAAATGACTTTACGACACCTAAAAAAATAACATTTCAAACACATAAAAATCAATTGATCTATTTTGCTCATCAATTTTATATCCAATTTTACTATCAACACCTAAAAATCATTCATCTTACACACATACAACCACAAAATGAAACTTAAATAAAAAGCACGTTTAGATTGAGGCAAAAGCAATAGAGACAGTATAACAACGCACTTGACGCGGTAGTTTCAACCCTTGCGGTTTCATAGCTTATTTCACCTTTACATACTTTTAGACCATTCGGATAGATGGTAGCACTAGTATTAACTATTCCAATTACATTAATACAACCACGCCCTATTATCTAAGTAAAGGTCCAAAAAATATTAAACAATTTGCAAAACACGATGTCGATGATTTAAGTTAAAGATGTGTTGTTTTTACTTTATGTTGGTAAATATCATAGAATTGATGGTGTGTATAGTACGGATGGCGTGAATGGAGCCACATGTGCTAAAGTTAGATGTAGATATTTGTTAAAGCTACGACAAACGTGAGCTATGCATTGTTCAATTTGCCGTTAGCTGTGGAAAGCAGAGGAGTAGAGTAGAGTATGTCTGCAGCTTTTATCCAGCCAATGGCGTAGTCGTAATGGCCTCTGTACGCTTCGTTACTCTGCCGCCAGATAGCAGTTAAATAGCACGTCGTAAATTTTATTTATTTCCCGCCCATTGCTGCAGGAAAGGCGGTGCCGTTTTGTGACGCGGTTTTATTGCTACCCCACCAGAAAAAAAACTTTGAGTGTGTATGTGCAAATGTATGTGAATGTGCTTGTATATAAAACCAGTGTTTTGCCTTTTTGTGATGTTAGGCTGTATTTTGTTTTTTTCTGTGTATTATACACACGAAATTAGCGAATATTCGGTGAACGTAAATACTGTTTAACGCAAAAAACTGTCGAAAATATAAATAAATTAGAAAAACACAAAAAACCCTAATTCAAAAAGTAGATTAAATATTTATAACAAAATAATTCTAACATGAAAAAATTATGTCGCATTCTTGTTATATTTTTTAATCTTTTAAGCTGTGAGATGACAAAATTAATGTAATCATTTTTACAATAACTTTTTACAATAACTTATTTTTTAATTTGCTATATTACTAAGTAATTATAATTTAACATAAATATTCATGTTAAATTAATTAAGAGCAAAATATGCATTTATAGTTTTAGGTCCAAAAGTGCTTTTCTTAAAAATGGAAACACATTTTTTGCACAACCACATTTAAAGTTTATTTTTTAGCAAAATATAAAAAACATAAATATGTTATAATACTAATTGAAACAATAATTCATTAAAAATAAACTAAATATTAAAATGGAATATTTAATTTAAATCCATACATATTATGTGTTCTAACATTCCCATAATTCTTAAGATTAGTAAAAAGAATTTAGAAAGGAAATACAAAAAAATTAGAAAAGACGAATTGTTGTAATTATTGGTAATTAGTATTATTGTTTATTCCCACAAAAATACTGAAGTCTAGAATAAACACATTCATCGAAAGCAATTTGAGCTGTTTGATCTTTGAAAATCTTCTCTCGTAGAAATTTGATCAGATGCTTGATGGCAAAATATAAAAACTAGGAAACAAGTCCACGGAAAACAATGGGCGAAGTAGGTAATCTACCATTAATCAAGTTGAGTTTTTTGTGATATGTATCTTCCATACATATCATAAAACAAAAATATCTTTTTCATTAGAAGAAGAATTCATATCACACATATCACAAAAAAATACTAGAAGAAGAATTCTTTATCCATTGATTCTTCTTCTTCTTGTTCTTTAGACATTAGGTCAATCCTCAGATATTAAACACTAGGAAAGTAATCCAGGGAATACAATACCTCGCTCAGTGAATTCCCTGGATTACTTTCCTAGTGTAATCTTACATAATCCAGTTAATTTTTTTGTTTCTTGTGAGATGTATAACAAGATATTGACGAGAAGAATTCCTTTTCGATTGATTCTTCTTTTGCTTTAACCATTACGCCCATCCTTGAACATAGGCCTTTCTCTTTGTTGGGCTATTTGGATCCGGCTGTTCCTTTCAGGTCATCATACCATCTGATAGGTGGTCTTCCTCTTCCTCTTTTGTGTCCATTCTGTAGCCATTCTATGATTCGGCTGTCCCATATCATCCTATCTCTTCTTGCAACGAGGCTTGCGAAACTCCATTTGAGGATTTCAATTTTATCTCCAATATTGGTGATTTTAGTTATTGCTTATATTCTTTCGTATCGATATTTATGACTTTCTAATCCCCATCATTGACCTTTCGTTTGATGCAACAATGTAGTACCTTACGCAATTTCTTATGTGAATGTGTGCAGCTTGTTGCCTACCACAGAATGACCAAAATCTTTTGCCCCAAAAGGTTTTAGGATTAGGAATCTATTTTGCTGCTTCTTTTCAGTTCACTTTACGTTTTCACATTCCAGCATTTCCAACATTTCCTATTGCAGCTCACATTTTTAGAATAAAGAAAGTGTATTTTTTGTTAGACAAAAATATTTATATAGTTCATATGTCGCCCAGTTACTCAACCTAGTTGTATTTCCAATTGGGACAAAGTGTAAAATGTTTAATATTGGGTTTCTCTTCTGGCATCATTTATTTTACTTGGATCCGCTTCAAAAATAGTTTTTAAATCAGTTTTGTAAATAGAAGGACATAGTCCTTTCCCTATCTTGTACTATTTGAATCCGGCTGTTCCTTTGAGATCATTCCATCAAACCATCTAATAAGTGGAGGCAACATAAATACAAAATAGGAAGAGGAAGACCATCTATCAGATGGTATGATGACCTGAAAGGAACAGCCGGATCCAAATATCATAAAATAGGGAAAGGCCTATCTATGTTCTAGGTAGGACGTAATGGCTAAATAAGAAGAAGAATAAAAATTCCTCCTCCTCTTTTCTGTTCATGCAATCTCCATTCTATGATACGCCTTTCCCATTTCATCCCATCACTTCTTGCAACGTGACCTGCGAATCTCCATTTGAGCTTTCCAATTTTCTCTCCATTATATGTGATTTAGTTGTTGATCGCACTTAGTTATTGATCGTATTTTTTCTATTCGATATATGTTCCTTTTTGGAACCCATATCATTGACTTTTCGATTAACTAATGCTGGCAATAAACTATGCATTTTTTCAATTTCTTTAAAATGAACTTTCTTTAAAACGAACCTTTTTCCACGAAGCTCTGTGTGAGGAATCTATTTTTGTGCTTCATACACTGTGCAGAACATTTGCGAATATTGTTAAGCAATAATCAATTTTATTCACATACTTATGTTCAAAGCTCATTTTTTTAAAATAAGAAAAGGATATTTTTAGTTAGACAAATAGATTTATATAGTTCATACGCCACCTAGTTACTCAACCTAGTTGTTTTTACAATTAGGACAAAGTGTAAAATGTTTAACATTGGGTTAAACATTTTACAAGTCCTGTTCTGGCATATCTCTATCTCATCAACTGTTTTACTTGGATCCGCTTCAAAAATAGTTTTAAAATCAGTTTTGCAAATAGAAGGACGACCATCCTTGGACATAGACCTTATTAGGCTCCCTATTTTGTGCTATTTGGATCCGGCTGATCCTTTGGGGTCATTATACCATCTGATAGGTGGTCTTCCTCTTCCTCTTTTCTCTTCGTGCAGTCTCCATTCCATGATTCGCCTGTCCCATCTCATCCCATCACTTCTTGCAAGATGACCTGCGAATCTCCATTTGAGCTTTACAAATTTCTCTCCAATATCTGTGATTTTAGTTATTGATCGCATTCTTCCGATTCGATATCTGTTCGTTTTTGTAACCCATCATCACTGACCTTTCGATTAACTACTGTTGGCAATAAATTATGCAGTACCTTATGCATTCTGTCAATATCTGTTGTGAATGTGTGCCGTTTGCTGCCTAACATACCGTGACCAAAGGAACCTTTTTCCACGAAGCTATGTGTTAGGAATCTATGTTTGCTACTTCTCTTCAATTCACACACTGTAATGAACATTTGCGAATATTGTTAGGCAGAAGGCAATTTTATTCATACACTTATTATGTCCACAGCTCACATTTTTTGAAAAAGGAAAGGATTTTTTTGATAGACAAAAATATTTATATAGTTCATACGACACCCAGTTACTCAACCTAGTTGTTTTTCTTAATTAGGACAATGTGTAAAATCTTTAGCTAATCATCAACAAAAACGAAAAAATATTTGTTTGGAAGAACTATTTAGAAGACCTTTTTGAACGAAGATAGATCATCTGAACCTGAATGATAGATCTTCAGATCCACGTGAAGTTAATGAAAAAACAGGACCAGATATTATAGCAGAAGAAGTAAGGTCAGCAGTAGAGGCAATGAAAGATGACAAAGCAGCAGGACCAGATGCGATACATTCTGAATTCCTTAAGTTGTTTGATAAAAAGCAAATTGAGTGGTTGATGCAACTCTTCAATAAAATTTATAATTCGGGGAAAATTCCGCAAAAATGGCTTCAATCAGAGTTTATATTCTTGCTGATGAAACGAGGAGCTAAAATGCAGTGATTTCAGAACCATAAGTTTGCTGAGCCATCTACTGAAAATATTTTTGCAAATCATTCACAAAAGTATCTACAAAGTTTGTCAAGAACAAATGTCACCTACACAATTTGGCTTCAGAAATGCTGTTAGTACTCGAGAAGCTTAGTTCTGCATCCAAATCTTATTCCGGAGGTGTAGAGATATAAACTGTGATGTTTATGCCTGTTTTATTGACTATCAAAAGGCTTTTGATAGAGTGCAACATTACAAGATGGCCGAGGTGCTAAAAAACAGTGGGATAAACGACAAAGATCTCCAGCTCATAATGGGTATATCTTCAAAGAAGCCCTCGAAAATGTGAAAGAAGGAATACCCGTGAATGGAGAGAAGCTGAACAATCTCCGCTACGCTGATGATACTATAATATTTGCTGACAGCTTGGATGGTCTTCAATCCCCTGTCTATCGAATCGGTGAAAGTAGTGATCGTTATGGCTTAGATATCAACATGAATAATACAAAGTTCATGGTCATCAGCAAGAAAGACATAATCCTACCAAACTACGTTCTTAATATTAATTATACCTCTATTGAGCAAGTAATCAAAAACATATATCTGGAAACCAACATTAATGACCAATGGGATAATTATAGTCCGTATCGAGAAAGCCAGAGCTGCATTTTCCATACTTTTCGATGGAAACAAAATTTCTACGTTGCTATATATTTTCCATTCTTTTCTATGGAGCTGAGACCTGGACTTTGACCGAGACGATGGGTAAACGACTTGAGGCTTTTCAGATGTGGATCTAGAGGAGAATGCTTAGAGCGCCACGGACAGATAAAACTACAAACAATAACATTTTCCATAAAATGAAGAAAGGAAAAGAAGTCCTGAAACCAGTTAAATGCAGGGAACTAGAATATATAGGTCATGAAGGTACAGGTATAAACTTCTCGCAGACAATTCTTCAAGGAAAGATTCCTGTTAAAGAGGACGAGGAAGAAGAAGAATATATTGAAGAATATCAAGAGAAGAAGAGCTTGGAAACTTAAGAACATGGACTTCACACACGAGTGAAGCACTATTCAGAACATCCAAAACAGACATGTCTATGATGGTCACCAACATGCGGAACGGATAGGCAAAAAAGAAGAAGAAGAAAAAGGTTTAAACATTGGGTTCCTCTTTTGGCATCTCTCATAATTTATTTTACTTGGATCCCCTTCAGAAATGGTTTTTAAACAATTTTAAATAAGTCCAAAATCTTCTTCATCATCAAGCAGTTTTGAGCAAATTCGCTTTTGAGTAAATTCGCTAACTGATTATTTCGTCAAAAATGATCAGTTTTGTTCTAATTCTAATTTAAATTCGGACAAAATCACATGAATTCGCTTCTTCTCCGTGGCTTATTTAAGATGTTGCATGCAATAATACTAAAGAATGAAAACAATAGACACAAGTTGAAATCAGTAGTACCGATTTCATTGTTTATAAAGTATCGCATGACAATAACAAAGATAATTGCTACTAGAAAAAATTGCGCTAAACTTATATTATAAATTATATTTAGGATTTTTTAAATGTTTGTCAAATAAGTAACCCCGCGATTTTATATAATAACTTTTTATTGAACATTTTATGATAAAAATATTCAAACATTGAATGGGTTTATTCCACAACAAATTTAGATCTACCGTTCACATAAACAGAAAAAGGAATTGATAAACAACTAATAAAATAAATTTATTAAAGATAAGGCTAATCGGTAATTAAATGTTAGGGATCAACGAATATGTGAATATCGATAAAATATTGATTTCGTCAATGTGTAAATAATATATGTATATAAGCAATTGCAAATATTAATTTGGGCACAAAATAGTAGGTACATTTTGTAACTAGGGCGGAAGGTTGTCAATTTTGCGCGAGACCAAAATTGTGTGCACGAACGAAGTTAGTGCGCACATTCGCTCGAGAGGGAATTTGACAATTTGGCCCGTGTTACAAAGAATATTTTTTATTACTCATGTGAGGGGATGTATCTTACAAGTTTGGGATGCAGGGGCCATCCAAAAATATGGCATCAAAAATGAACAGTTTGCTTTGTCAATTGTCTCCGGTGGTGTGGATTCGTCATAAGAACTCTCCTCAGGCTCCGGTATCACCATAGAATTTACACTGGAAAATGTTTTCTTTAGTTTTTATTATTATTTTGTAATGAAAAAAATTCTGACATTTCACGTCACTTTTTTAATATCGCGGTCTTGATTGTGTTCATTTTATTTTTAGTTATATGTTTATTTTAATGTATTTAATATTTGCATGCGTTGCCCAGGTTATGTAAATACAACGAGATGAATAAATAATCTACGTCAGGAAGAACTTTTCGCGCATGAGTAATAAAATATTATGTATAATCTTCATTAAATATAGAAATATTTCAATTCTCTTTTTTTCTTTTTTTTGTGTTTTGTATAATGTTTCAACGTTACATCGATAATAGTAATTATGTTTCGTGTTACTGTTTAAAATGCACACTTTAACAATTAGAAAATTTTTATTATTAACATTTATTTAATCACAATAAATAAGTGATTACATTAATTAATAAATAATAATTAATTAACAAATTGTTTTTTTGTATTTTGTAGACCCGAACGAATATCAATTTTAAGGTTAAATAGCGTAATTTAAACTACATTTGAAGAAATACAAGCTTTCTAAATATTCTTAATCGCAAATTCTAATTACTCTCTATTAACATTTTCGGCTCTCGTGTCTTAATAAAAATTTAATCGCAAATATACACAATCATAAAAATCATACAGAAATGTTAACTATTTTTATTTATCACGAAATATCCTAAGTTTTAATTACAATGCTGTTTTAATGTAGATTGTATACAAAGTAATATTTTCTTTTGTCACCTTATTTTGGCGTGTCTTGTTTAATTTATGTTTATGACGAATCCGGTATATATACTACACACGAAGAGCATACTTGTCCGACGAGTTCGGTTCGTCCACCCATGTTTGACTGTCTAGTCTAGTTTTGTAACCTTATCTTCTCTCATTTAAATTCAAGCTTTGTCTCTTTAAATTTATTTGTCTGCATATATGTTACAAATTCAACGGACATTCTTGCAGAAAAAAATACAAGAAAAACAATAACAATTAAATATAAAAAAAAAACATGTGGAATGTACCAGGTTTTTATAATTTTATTATTTATAAACAAATATATTACTAATTATTTAGTTTAACATAATTTATAGATTAATCCCATGGACAACTATTTGTGGATCCATTGAAATCATTTTAATTGCTATTAATTAAAACATGGAGAATATATAATTAATAGCACTTTTCTTTTATTTAAAATTAATTTTTATAAACATTCAAATATATGTGACCTAATACCCGAATTATAATGTATCGTATATTATAATTCAGTAATATTATTTTGGCTAAAACGGCTAAAACTGAATTAATCTAATCCAAAGATTGGGTTTTTTTCAATCTGGTCTATCTGGTCTATCTATAGGTCAATCTGGTCTATCTCCTTGATTTCAATTTTCTCAATCTAGTTTAGAGAATTTTCTTCATCCAATACAAAAAGAGTCTAATCTAAGAGAGAAATTCTAGTTTAATTCCAACTCATTCATATCAAGTCCTGTGAGAGTAAATTTCTTTAAATAACCTCTAAATATAAGTGGGATTCGAATAAGTGTTGCCTTTTGCCCAGAAAGGCAACGTTTCAATAAGATGAAGTATAAACTTGGCAGTACAAACAATTATTATAGAGGGAAAGTTAAATGATGATAAATCCAGCTGTTTGTGATAAACATTTATTTATTGTAGCAAATTTAATAATTTGACGAAGACTACAAGAACAAAACAATTTATCCAAATTGAAATAACAAGAGCAATCAGAACAAGAGTACTAACCCCCCAATGCATCTCATAATCAGATATTTACTTAAATACTTTCCGAGAAAAATGAGATATTGGAACTTATAATTGTTGCAATTAGAAGCTCTTTCTCGCTTCTAATAATTATTTTTTTTTAAGTTTGGTCTAATGTGGATACCGGGTAATTAACTACCTTTCATACACTGCGACTAAGTGGCAGATTGTATTTTGCCCACATTTTTAAAAGCCCACAAGAAACCTAGGTGTTTTTTTACCTAGGGTAAATTTGCGTTAATTAATTACACATTTGTCTTCTGGTACAAATGCGACCGACACTCGCTCCCGGGATCGAACCCGTAGTTAAACCGTAATCAAGCAGTAGGTAAATATTTTAAAAACTATTCTAAAATATAAGAGATTGATTGCTATTCAACAACGAATGTTATTTCTTTGATACGACAATTATTATAAATAAACTTCTTATAAATGCATATTTTTATTATTCCTTAGTACTTACTACAAATGAAAATAATAGATATAATACAAATGAAAATAATAGATATAAAGTAAAAGAAATAGGAAAGGAAATCGGAAGAAATGATACCCATCTGCTTTGTGAGACTAACACTAGTTTTTGCTTTAATAACGTAGCTGTAATAAACATTTAATGAAAATCTTAAGCAACAATTCCGTAGGAATTTCCCAAGAAAATGTGCAACAGTAAACTTTAATCAGTTGTGTTTTTAGTTTCATTTACAAATCAATAATTGCACACTCGGTGCCCATAAAAATAATTCAATAATTAATCTGTTGCGATAATTAAATGTAAATAAAATGAATAATTATAATGAGCTTATTTGTACGTAAGTTTTATAATTAATATTTCTTTTTAAATATAAATGGGAGTGGAGATAAGATAAGGTTTTGTTAAAAGTTCGTGCCAAAGAAAGTTTTATGAGAATTTAGTTGAAAATTTTATAACGGAATGGAAAAGGGTGAACTCGCATGCAATGTTCGGGTTTATTTTTAACTCGCTATTCAAAACCTCGTTACAACATACTTAATATATGTTAAGCCTAAATAAAAATAATTATACATTAGATAATTAACGCTGGTATCACGAAAAGCACTATTGATTATTTTCATTCCACTTTTAGCTCCTTTATCTAGTTGATAAACTACAACTACTAAATTATTTGCTTTTAATCTGAAACTGTTTATTTTTTAATTTAAACTGGAAATGAAATTGCTATTAATATATTTTGTTAAATTCTTGCCTACTTTAATCACACCTCTTGCCGAAATTTATTAGTTTGATTTTTAGGAAATCTGTACCTACTTTTTTCGAGTCGTAAAATTTCTCTTTTTTATTATCGTGTAACAAAGGTAACACTTTTTTAACCCTTAAATCTCAGAATTTCACTCGGAGAGAACTTTCTATTTTTTAACAAAACGCATTTTCTTGAAAGGGTTTAAAAAGGACATAAATATTTCTAAAAAAAACTTTCTAAAGACCTGTCCAAAACTTAAATGGACCAGAAATAATTTTACAAAATAATTTCTGCAATTGTTCGAAATACAATTTTACACATGATGCAACATTTAAAGTAATTTCCATTTATTAATTTAGTAAATAAAAATCATGAAACATGAAAATACATGTTGTCCTTTTGAGTTACTTTATAAATCGTTGGACTTTTAAGTTTATAATTTGATGAATAGAAAAATGTAGTAAAATAAAATTTTAATTAAATCAATAAAAAGTGATATATACTAATTCTAATATGAATAATTCAAACCGAATTTACAACACAAGAAAAAACATCAAAATTGCTTAATTAAATATAAAAATTCTTGCCATAAACTATGAGATTCCACAGGAAAAAATAACTTTCCGTATAGCAAAAACGCATTTTTGCACGCAAACACTAAGTAAAAAAGTAATTAAACAACAATTTACAACAAGATAAATGTTTTCTCCTATTTCAACGTTTTTTATATTCCTTTCATTATTTCCCTACTTAAAATAATTAATGCCACATTACGTTGTAATAATTGTAATTTATAAACATTTAATATGAAAATAATGATGCATAATATTACAAACAAACAATTTATTTTTGCATATTTTTTTGCTCTTACATCAATACACGATATTAATGAGGTAAAAAGCAACCATTTTATAACAAGGACAGTTAGTTTTAACTCCGGAGAACAAACCTCAAATTAGGTAGTTTCGACTTGTAAGTAATAACTTCATCTGTATGTCAGGAAAGATTCAGATAAGGAAGAAGAAAATATTTATTAGAAAAATATTCCAAACCGGATTCCTTCAGCCTTGGAGAAAATAAAAATTACAAGAATTAAGTATATATTCGAGTTCTCCTAAAAGCATTTTATAACAACAAACAGAAACAGAAATAAAAAAAAATAATGTTTTAGGTATGGCGTGTAGATATAAATCCTTTACACGACATGGATTCTTTCTTTTTTTTGGGTTTGCTTTCAATTTGATAAAGGATCATTGAGTGAAGAACAGAAAACAAAGGATATAATATATTCCGTGCTGGCAATTTAAAGTATGCAGACATAAAAAAAAAATAAGTTTCTCAATCGAATGAATCCTATTTTAATAATTAAATAAATTTATGCAAAAAGCACTATCGAATTACAGAGTGACTATAAATGATTGAAGCAAAATAATACATTGGCAACACTGAGCAGGTTGGTAGTAGTTTCTGTGTTGGTCGTGTAACCTGTCAGTTGTCAATCATCTTTATTTAGGTTATGTCACGAATGTTGTCCCTTGTAAAAACGAATGCAAAATAATAGACGAACTTTATTAGATAATACGAATTATTACAAATAAATTTAAAGTAAAAATCTGCAATTTTATTTAGATATGCTCAATTTGTGGATGTTTGGCATAAACTTTGTTGCAGACAGACAGATTTATAGATATCGGCAAATTTTCCAGTAAATTATTCCTGGAGATTGCGAAAATGTTTATGCGAAAGAAATTTTGAAAAATATTGTCGAGCATTGAAATTACAATTTCCAATTTTCTTTAGAAAAACTCAATATCTGGATGTTTGCTATAAACTGTGTTAGAAACAGACAGATTTACAGATTGCGGTACATTTTCCAGTAAATTATTCTTAAAGATTGCAAAAATGTTTCTGCGAAAGAAATTTTGGAAAATATTGTCGAGCAGCTCTGGAAATTGAAGTCAAACTTTGTAATTTTCTTTAGATATTCTCAATTTGTGGATGTTTGGCAAAAACTTTCTTACAGACAGACAGATTTACAGATTTCGGTAAATTTTTCAATAAATTATTGCTGAAGATTGCGAAAATGTTCTTGCGAAAGAAATTTTGAAAAATATTGTCGAGCAGCTTTGGTATTTGAAGTCAAACTTTGCAATTTTCTTTGGAAATGCTCAGTTTGTGGATGTTTGGCGTAAACAATGTTACAGACAGACAGATTTACATATTGCATAAATTTTCTAGTACACAATTTAGAATCTTTAAAAATGCTCAACTTGTGAAAGTTACAGACATTTGTTACAGACAGACAGATTTACAGATTTCTGTAAATTTTCAGTAGTAATATCCCTAGGACATTGATAATAGATAATTTTATGACAATCGAAAGCTTGTTCCTTGGTAACAGCCCTCAGCCTTCGGCTTCGGGCTGTTACAAAGAGATGAGCTTGAGAAATTTTTCATAAAATTATGAGGCATTTGTCAATGTCCGAGGGATATTCGGCGGAAATTTTTTTGACAAAAAAATTTATAACTCAACACCACGAAACATTTATTAATTTATTAAAAATACAGTGAGTGAAAATACAATTATTAAAATTTAACTTAACATTATATTCGTTGCTGTTCTCTACTGTAGAAGGATCTATTACCAAACATAATATTTATGATCTTGTTGTGGTCTTCATCGAGATTTAAGTATAGTTTTATAGAATCTTGATTTCTATGACCAGTAATTTTCAGCAATTGTTGTTTTTCTACACCACTTTTTGCCAATTCGCTAACAGCAGTTGA
This sequence comes from Phosphuga atrata, assembly GCA_944588485.1. NCBI lineage: Eukaryota > Metazoa > Arthropoda > Insecta > Coleoptera > Silphidae > Phosphuga > Phosphuga atrata. The sequence goes on along the minus strand of OX155898.1, from coordinate 41,357,048 downwards.
TCTACTCGAGTGATTTGTTATCTTTTTGTCCTTTACATTCAAGGCAATTGCCTCAGCAGCTGATTTAGTCCATCCATTTATTGTATTTCTTCCAACAGGTATATTATCGTACCATTTGTCAGTTTCATTTTTCCAGTGTAGATTTGGTTTTAAGAACAGTCGTGGTGAGGTAATACTGTCGCCTCGTTTTGATATCAGTTTATGAAAAATACGTACCTACAGGGCAGCGTTGTCTTTCACTATTGGAAACCAACCATTTACTACTTGTACAGCTTTTAGAACTACCTTGGCACGTATTACTGAACACCGGATTTTATTCAATGCGATTCGTCGGAGAGTCATCGTTAATTTTCTCGATTTGAAAAAAATCCACCAGACCAGCAACTGCCTCTTCTACTCGCCACGCTAATTCTACAGCAGCAATATGGTAAAATTTACGCATAAAACCTTCAGGAGTATTTTCATCCCATAGCAATATTATTTTGGTAACATCAGACAAATTTAACGAAACTGAACTGGACTTACATTTACAAGGATTTGCTTGTAGTTTTTTCCTGATTGCATCACTGGACTCTCGAGTTGGTTTAAATATTATATTGTTAAATGGGTCAATCATAATATTATATTCATTATAGTACTTTTCTTGCAAAAGTTTGCACGAAACGTTCCATATTGTCTTCACCGTTGCTTCTTTAAACTCGGTCCCGTCTTTCTTTATAATATTGACCGTCCAATCTTTTAGTATCAACGCCAATTCTTCTAAGCTGTTATGCTCATTTAATTCATATTCTCGTTCGCAGCAAAATTTGTGACTTTTTGTTGATTAGCGCATTTATACTTTGAACATTCGCATTGCCAAAACGTGACATTTTTAAATTAATTTGGATTGAAGTTGTCAAACTCAATCGTGTTGTCATAGTGATTGATAATTGCACTGAATGCAATTATCAGTGTAATGATGTCATGATTGGGTGAAATTGTTTCATATGACACAAAATAACAAAATATGAACGGTTTTTAGAACTGTCAAAAAATTACCAGTAAATTATTCCAGAAGATTGCAAAAATGTTTTTGCGAAAGAAATTTTGAAAAATATTGTTCAGGACCTTCTTGCTGAAGTAACTTTAAACTTTGTTGGATAAATTATTGGAAATATGAATTAAACATTTCAGACCCCACGTTTCAAATTGTCTTTTCAATAGCAAAAGCAATTCTTCCAAATTGTTATTGGAATCTCAGTTGAAATTGGCTTCTCAAAATAATACATCAGAGAATATTTAGAAAGTGTGAACAAAACATCAGTGACTCACAATTCGGAATTAGACAAGGCTTGGGCACTCGAGAAGAACTAGTGACAACACAAGTACTGATACAAAACCGCCTCGGTCAGCGGAAGGATGTGTGCCTATGTTTCATAGACTTCGAGAAAGCCTTTGGCAGAGTGCAACACCATAAATTACTAACAATACTGAGACAAATGGATATAGACAGCAGAGATATCCGCTTCAACAAAAATCTCTATCTGAATCAATCTGCTCACATAAAGATCGATGGAGAACAAAGTAATAATGTTGGAATCTGCAGAGGAGTCCAACAGGGATGTGTTCTTTCGCCACTGCTGTTCAATTTGTACTTCGAGAATATATTCCAGGAAGCACTTGAAGATATTGAAAAGGGTATTAAAGTCAATGGAACATAGATTAACAACATTCGATTGATGTTGTTTGCTGATTGCTGACAATATATGCGACCTCCAACATCTTGTCAACGCAGTAGAGAGCACAGTAAGAGAATGGGCCTAAAAATAAACGCCAATAAAACAAAATACATGATTGATACTCGTCAACCACACATGTTAAGAAATGTGGGACTAACATCGGACGGATCAATTGAGCGGGTGAACACATTTAAATACATTGGAGTATGGCTCACTGAAGAATGAACATCTGACCTGGAAATAAAATGTATAGAGAGCCCCGCAACACATTCATGAAATTCAATTGCATCTTCACAAATACGGATTCTGACCTAAACCTTAAAATAAGATTCATAAAATGTTACATTTGGTCGGTGTTACTATATAGCATGGAGAGCTAGACATTGAAGGTGAACACGATGAATAAAATAGAGGCCTTCGAGATGTGGGTATACCGCAGAGTGCTGAAAATCCCATGTATGGCCGAAGTAACCAACGAAAATGTTCTGCGAAGAATAAACAAAGAACGTGAACTATTGTAATATCTTTATTTCGTAACCATCGTTGCAGACAAAAAGTTAAATTAATTTTAATTTTACATTTTTTTTTTACATGTATAATCGTCAGGTAGTTGTAGTGCTATGTATAAACTGTGCTATTGACTGGTTTCCCTTTCTTGGGCAGGTCAGCGTGTGATATCTCCTTGCTACTTCGCCACATAGACGGCAGATGCAGTCTTTGTCTGGGGGGTGGAAATGGTCTTAAAATGGCGTCAAACAGGTTAAAAGGTGTCTTTCTTGTTGGTTTGACGTTTTCCACGAGTTGCATGCAAAGGCTGGGCCGTTGGTGTACCTTTCCACCACGAAATTCATATTCTTCTCGTCAATCGCACTTATGTATTCTTGCCTCGTTTCTTCTGTGATACCTCTAAAGTTGTTTAGTATCTCCTCGCCCATAGTTTTGACGTCAGCCAGGTGAAACGTAAACGTATTGGATGCATTTATAGGTAGGCCCAAGACCTTTTTAAAGAAGCCGGCCTTGATTTTATCCAGTAGCAACATATGATTCGCAGTCAGGAGGGTGCTCATCGATTTTAAACCATACGTCGCGGCTGGCCATATCATAATGTTATAGATTGTCTTTGCTGTATTTGTATCCAGTTTCTGGAGATGCTTTTGCATTCCGATTGCACGTGCCATTTTTCTCCGTTTTAAGTTGATGTGTTTTGTGAGCGTGAGCGTGGGTTGTAGAGCCACGCCTAGGTATTCATATTCGTTGACGAATTCCAATTGGTGTCCCAATAGGTATGCTTTATCTGTTCTTCCGAGTCGTCCCCCTCTTCTAAATTTCACTATCTGGCTCTAGCTGTGGAGTTTGTTCGTAGTGCACCAGATCTGGAGGAGGTCCAGGCTTTCCTGAAATTGTTCTCGGTTTTGGGAGTATATCGCTAAGTCGTCGGCGTACATTATAGACTGTACCTCTGGTGTTCTTATTGCCTCTGGCAGATCTTTGACAAACGTCAGGAAGAGGGTTGGGCTTAATGAATCGCCCTGTGGAACCCCCATACCTGGGAGATCACCTTGGATAGATCTTGGATGAACGAGAGCTATTGAGAACGCGAACTATTGCTAATAAGAAAAAAGGCAGCAGTCACATAATGCGAAATACGAAGAACCTGCTCTTACATTTGATCATCGATGGGAAGATAGAGGGAAGGAGGGGAGATGGGAAGGAAGAAGATGTCGTGGCTGCATAACATAAGACAGTGGACCGACTTACGAACAGTGGAAAGCTTAATACATAGGCCAGAGACGGAATACAAATGAGTCATGTGGTCGCAAACATTCATTAGTGAATATGCCTCAGAAGAAGAAGTTATTGGAATTGCGAAACACAACATTCTTTAGATATGAAAACAAAAAGAAGTCCTGCGGAGTCATGTCAGGTGACCTACTTGGCCAGAAACCTGCACTAATTCCTTTAAACGTCCTGGGAAAAACTCTTCTCAATAATTTATTGTGGCTTGTGTTGTATGTCAGTCGTAGGGTCTTGCTGATAAAAGCCGTTTGTAAGTTTGATGCCACCCAATTAATCTAAAAGTCTTCTCTACAAGAAGTGTTGGGTATCTTTACGCATTCATTGTTTCGTGAAAGAATATCGGCCCAATAATTCAGCTTCCGACATTGTAACCCCTACGCCCATACGCGGAGTCTTGTTTCAGGGAATGTAATGGAACTTGAATTACGTGGATTATGAGTGGAACTTATTTTTGTGAGATTATGAACCCAGACAAATGGAACCATGCTTCATCAGAATAGAAAGCGATATTTTGCTGGTCATTATTGTCAAGCAAATGGTTGTTAAACCAGTGACAAAATTGAACTCGTTGTAGATTATAAGGAGGGCGCAGTTGCTGGACTAATGTAAATTTGTATGGCCGAAAATGATTTTTTCAGAATCTTCCAAGAGGATTCTTAACAAAGGCCTAAAAAGAGTGAACATGTAGGGATTGTTATGAGAACAGGTTCTTTGTTAATGGAAACTTATTTGTTGGGATAGACGACGTATCAAAATGTGAAGATTTTGCTCGACAATTTCTTCAATATTTTTATCAGGTGTAGCAACAGTGGGACGACAAATGGATTTTCCTTTACTTACATTATCAGTGTTCACAAACTATTCGCCCACAGTGTTGTTCAAAATTCCAATATTCGGTTTGCTCTTCGGGTTAGCTTTTAATAAATTGTTTGCAAGCTGAATACTGTGAATACAGCCAATGACCATTTTCACTTTGCAATTCACTGCGAATATAGGCCATTATAATAAATGGTATTGTGCTCTGTTGCAAAACCATTTTTATTTAATAAAATTTGAAACTGTCATTTTTTTTTTTTTTTTAGTTTGTTTTGAATTTTGAAAATTGAGTGTGCCATGCCAACGATGTTGCCAAAGTAGATATTCAATATCGCTAGGTTACATTAACAAAAAAACAATTAAATAAAAATAAAAAATTGAAGAAAACGTTTTAAAGTGAGTGTAAATTCTATGGTGATACTGGAGACTGAGCAGAGTTCTTATGATGAATCCACACCACCGGAGACAATTAAAAAAACAAATTCTTTATTTATTATTATTTTTTATGGCCTCTGGATCCCAAACTTGTAAAATACAACCCCTTGCATGAGTGATAATAAATATTGTTTGTAACACGGGCGGAATTGTTAATTTGACTTCGTTCGTGAGCTCAATTTCGCTCTCGCGAAAAAAATACTTTCCGCTCTATTTACAAAATATACTAAAGAACTTAAATATATTAACAACGTAACAAAATAATTCTCAATCATTTATAGTCACTTGGTATAAATTAATAAAATATATTGACAAATATATTTATTTACCTTATAACCACATTTTACTTGGAAAGAATTTGTTTCTTCTTAATATGGAACATCCTTTCAAGGACTTGGGTGAGGTTGAAAAGGTTTTAAGAAGGGACGAAAAACGAAGGTTAAGTCAATCCCTTCAATGTCTAGAAAAAAAAATTAAACTGTAAACAAAGAGTTTTGCGCAAAGATCGGCAATAAAATGTGACAATTTATTATATGGTATAAGATTCAAATATTTCACAACCTTGATTAATAAGATTGCAGATAAGTATAAACAGAGAAAACAATTCATTTTCAGTAATATGCAAATGTGCAGTTTTTGTTTAAGACGTCCAGTAAACAAATTTATTCAACTTCATATTCCCTCGACCGTCCATGCAGAACATCTTAAGTAAATGAATTCAAATAATGTCTCTTCTGAGCCAACTTTCAAAATTATGGTACAATCAACCCTTCTTAGAAATTAAACTCAGCATACTACAAACTAAAACAATTACATTTAATAATATAAAACTCACATTATAAACAATAGATAAACACGGAACATTTAATGAGATGATATCTAAGCGATGTCGTTTTGACATTTTTAATGTTGATGAAGTTTTATTAAAATTAGTGAACGTTAACTCGAGAAATGAAACGGCAGAATGGATCCTTAAGGCTGTTTCACACTGAACATAACCGTAGGCATAACCGTAAACATAACGTAAACTTTATGTCGATGGTCACATCGAACGCTCAACGTAAAAGATAATTTGAATTTTCCTCTTAAAACTATCGGAACCTTAAATAAATGAACACTTTAACATTTAATATTTTAGGTATTAGTACCACATTATTTATTAATGTGAAATTATTGCTGTTATTCTACATAAATTTAATATATTTTAGATTATTTAAGAGAAAATGCAGATACGTGGGGTTAGTTTGAAAGTAACAAAAAATGGAATACATGTCTGTAAAATAATTAAATTATTATATAACCATTAAAAATAATCATAAATAAAAATCAAAAGAAATAGTGCTTTCAGTGAAATCTGATCGCATAAATATTTCTGTATAAATCATATTATATGGTATATGTGAGTGAGTATAATGTGTTAAACAGAAAAATAGTGCAGTAAAAGTAGACGCGGAAGATAAATAGATAACTACAATAATATCAAATACATAATGATAAGATATATGACAGCAACAGAGATAGGACAATATAAATAGGTTTCGCCTGATGATACTCGGCTCAGATAAAACTAAACGTAAAAGGGTTGTACGAATGTGCAAAGGAAATTTTACTGAATTTGAGAATATTATAATTCTTTATGTTGGAAACTTTGTGATGTTTAGTATAAACTGGTAGAAACAATTGTTATATTGTTTTCAGTTTTACTAAAAAATCTATGGTTTCAAATAAAAGTCCAAACAAAATTAAAAATGGAATACAATAATGTGGTTATGTGAATATAAAAGTAATATTCTTGTACGTTATATTTAAGTAATATTTTGTGTTAGTAATTAAAAATTAGTATTTAGAGTTGGTATTATGATGTCTGCGATACGTTTAATTATAGAATGTTAATTTTAGTTTTCGTTAAAAAAATCTTGTGTAATAGTGAAAATAAATATTCGTTTCCTTTGTTTGATGTTTTAAGGTAACGGCGTAGGTGTGGGTCGTAATTTTAATTAAAATTTAAATCTTTAAAAGATGCATTTTTAAGATTTGTTGTTATTAATAACGTTATGTAAATTGGTCGGGGGTTGTATTGAATATAGGAGGAGAGATGTATATTTATGTCGCTCGGTATTGCGGAGGAAAACGTTTTTTGTTGTTTATCTTTTGAAATTTGCATAATTTTTATCACGATGCGTAGACCGCAACAAACAAGAATATAAATAAGTCTACTTATATTTATAGTGTTATAACTCAAAGCATAGTAAATCTGTCAAAAGGAGCGAGCTATTAATCAACAATGTTTCTGTGTGATGCGCGCACACACCATCAACTCGTAAAAGTTGTTTGTTCTAAAACATGCATTATTACATTGTTTTCTAAGAAATAATAAGGAAACAATTACATTTATTGCTTCTTACTGTGCATATCTCGCGAAATATACTTTAAAAAACGTTTTTACTCAGAAACTAAACAAAGTATTCAATTTCTACAATCTATCTTATACTATTTATATAGAAAAGCCATTCAACGTGTCACATAATTAAATTTTATGGCGGTATAAGGGGCGCTCATATTTTATCTAATTTTTTTCTCTCCACTCGACACAATAAATTCTTATTTTCATATTCCCGACGCGCTCAGATTGGCCCCTACGACTCACAAATTACGATTTCCCCGTCAAACGCAGCCCCGCCGCCTCCGAAAAAGGTCCTCAGTCTTTTGTCACGGTCCCTTACTTCTCGTAGGAATCGCATTCGGATCGATAGATACCGAGAAAAGTGTGCCCACTTAAAGAACAAAAAAATCCAGAAAGTAAAACTAAAATGCCGGCTCGTATAAATTATTGGATTGCTTCGGCGGTTCATACGTTGGTTTTAATTTGAATAAGAATAGGATGAACAATGGGATGATAAAGATTCTTTAGAGGATTAAAAAGACTGCCCACTGTCCCCCTTTATAAAAATATTACATATAAACGGGTTTGATATTCATTTTGAAAAATGTACGCTTAAGGGGTTATTTTCATGGGGTGTGAATGTTTGGCTTATCGAACATAAAAATTACCAAAATGGCTTATTACCTGTGAGACATTTCTGTGGTTCTGTTTTTATTGTGGTTCATTAAAAAATATCCTAGATGCAGCTGAATCACTTGAAATGATAATGTTTTTGAATGAAATTATAAGCTTTATTGGAGCTGATATTTCAAACAAAAATTGCTTAATTAATTCCTTTATGTTATAATGACTTGTTTTGTAAAATATCAATACGAAATTCACATGAAAATAAAACGTTAAAATCGTGTTGTGTATATAATTAAAGCTGGATTTGTGTGCTTGAAAACGCACCAACAACTTGAACTGTACACACATGGTTAAAGAAATCCAACAAAATAAAAAAGGTAAACATGCACAATGTGTGTGGTCATTTCCAGTAAAATATTCAAGTAAAGGTGGGAGGAAGATTACCAAGAGAATTCCCCAATTAACAGTAGGATGGAGCAATGTATTCCCACCCGTATCAGGAGCGAGACTATAATTAAGGGGTTCGAAAATTGGAAAACGTTAGGGGCTCGGTGTTGGACCATGAAATTAGACGCTCGAAGAAAACAGGGAAAATATTTTTTACTTAATGCCCTTTCAGACATATTTACGATATAAAGCCCACTCCAGCTGAAATATTATAAATACACGCTGTTATTATCGGACAAAGAACGAGAAAAAAAAAACGTTTAATATAAGAAAGTTATATTTTGTTGGAAACGCTTCAATGAGAAATCGTTGAAAAACTTGTTAAACTTGAAGAACAGATGATGCCTCTCTCATATTCTCCATCAGAGAACCAGTTTGGAATTTATTTAAAAATTTCATCTTTCACAAGAAGCGCACGGCGGTTTATATTTAGAATTGCGTGAATAAAGCAAAACTTCTATAAACAGCGTCTATTTAAAAAGAAAACGAATATATATATATATTGGGGCTGTTCGCTAGAGCGTGCGTCGAAGATCTTGGCCTCGACTTATATTACAAAATGTTTGGGAATATGTGCAGCGAAAGGATATAAAGGTGTCCGCAAGCTATACATGGTACGACCGTCCCGAGTACAATATCGCAGTGATTACTTCAGCTCGTGCTGGAGTCGCTAAACTGCCATTTTCTCTGTTGGGAACGCCGAAAAAGACTTTAATAAAAGACACCTCCAAATATAATCGCTGAAAATAAAGACTATTTGCCTATAGAATGTATTAATTAGTTAAATTTCATTACTAAAATTGAATATTTTAAAGGTTTATCCAATGTTTATCTAATGTTATTAACATGTATGTTTAAAGGAAACAAAAATCGATAAAAAAAACTGTTATCACTTAATTTGTAAGCATTGAATAATTAGGTTCAAATCTTTATTTTATTTTAATTCAAATATATGACCATTATGGAAAAGCAATCAATTCACACACATTGAAACATTTTCATTTTCTCAATGAGCAACGTTTGAAGATTGATAAAGTAGATATTTCTGTCAAAATTTTAAACTAAATTATTTTTTAAATGAAATATTTAGAGAGAGACTAATTTTGTAAATGTTTTCATGTTTAGGTTGTTAGTTGTCATATATCCTTCAACTATCTATACCTAGTTATTTGAACTAATGTCTGCTATTATATTTAAATGCCTGTGAAAAATATTTGAAATATATTTGAGTACAAACATTTAAAAGATTTATATGACCAACATTGTTACAGATGTAAAACCAACAAGCAACTTAAATTAGTCACTGAAACTATCCGTGTAAATAATAAATTAAACCGAACTCTGTTAACATCTGTTAATATTTTTTAAATAACTATTGTATTATATTGTTTGGTTCTCATATTATGTTGGTTATTTATCATATTTTTTTAATCTAATTTTATAATGGTTATTGAGAAGTAATACATCTCATAAATAATAATTACAAGATAATCTTAAAAATAAAACATTACATAAATTGCAATTGTGTTTCTAGATTTTTTGTAATCTTCTGGTTGGGATATAATCAATTGGCGAATATTGAGCATATGCAAACGCATAATATAAACATTTATTTATCGATCTAATAATAAATTGTTTATATAATACGTACAAATTGAAAAGTAATACACAAAACTATATCATAACAAAATGTAGGTAACGACTCGTACAAAACATAAACATTCTCTTAAATATTATATATTGAAGTAGCCTGTAGGATACAAATTATATTTAATGAATGAGGACTGTCAACAAATCCCATTTTATATGTCATTTAAATACCAAATTATTAATAAATTATTACCAAACTTTGGAAATGTTAAATAATATTTGAACTAAATGTAAAGGTATCCAGTGGTGTAAATAGTATACAAATCAAACATATATGTTTCTGAGATTATGGAGAAACTTTAATCAACTAACGCCAGGATTTGTATAAATATTTCATATAAACATTCAATGGTATTTCAAGATATATAATAAACATTTTCTAGTTAAATATTTTTAAGCTATGGAATTAGCATTAGCAAAAAGCATATTAAGCATATTACTAAAATTGAAAAATTCACTATGTTTTTACCACTAATTTTTGTGAAAATATTATATAACTTGTGAAGTTATATAAAACTACAAACTTTACACGACCCGAGTTTCGACTATTGAAGGTCATTTTCACATTTTCAGAATTCATTTGGTGCGATAAAGTATTATAAATGTGTATATATATATATATATATACATGTATATATATATATATATACATATATATATATATATATATATATATATATATATATATATATATATATATATATATATATATATATATAACTAAATAACGATAAATAAAATATGAATGGGGAGAATACATGAAGGAATAAGCTCTTGGGAAAGTTTTAGCCCTTTCAAAGATTGAGATAGGAGAGTATGGTGTTATTGAATCTTATTATTATTTTCTTGCCTTGAATTCTTTTGAAAGTCGATTGCAAGATAAAACTAAGGCTTAGTCGCACAGTAAGCATTCTACGTTAATTTTCAATCGCCCTCAATAAACTTCTGCTTTGATATACGTTACTATTGTTCAGTAAAAATAGCAAGCATGTTCATGGATGAATGTCATTATATCTTTTATGAAATGAATTTGTTTTTTTTATCAGTTAGTTTTGTGTGAATAAAATATCACATAATTTTTATATTTTTTATATTGATGTGGTGGTTGACCGAAGATGGTTCTTTAATTCAAGATAAAAGAATATTTTAGAGTTTTGCTATTGGTCTAAAAGGGATGGCGCGGACGGTTCAAAGCATTACCCTACCGAAGGTTCAGACAATATACAAGTCAAAAATGATGGATGGCGAAAAGATGCGCCATTTATATTCTACATTGTTTCAAATGATTTTTTTTAGAAAATTTCATTTCAACTTTCGGTTCATACTTATAACATTTTATAATTTTTTTATTAATAATATTATATTTAAGTATATATTTTGAGATTATTCGAGAAAACTATTTCTAATATTTAGAGAAAAAAATGTTTGCGTAATAAAATTTAAATTATTCAATTAAACACAGAAGTATTTAATGTGGAAAGTATAATATATTTAAAAGATTTTATTTAATGTATTATTTAAGTTTTCGGCTTATTTCAACTTCTCGTGCATAATTAATTATATAGTCTTATGTACAGAGATTAAATTTCAAATATTTCAATCATTACAATATTTTAGTTTTCGGTTTAGTCGGAACAATGTTATCACTTTCATTTCAGTAATTTACCTATATTCGTCACCATATTCAAACTTTAACCCATTTTCTCCGAAATTAAGTTATAATAGTTATAAACTAGTTTCTAAATTGAAATAGTAGGATTTAAAAACTGCTTATAATTTATAAAAAGCATATTTTAAAGCTGTGAAATCTCTGATTTAGAAATTGTTCTAATATTTTTACTCTACCTCCTAGAAAAATATGAGTACAAATGGTAAAATGGCAAATCTCAATATTTATAAATCCGGATTTCATTATATTATCATATTGGTCCCTCCCATAGCTTCATATATTGTTGTGCAAAACATTACCAGCTACACTATTGTGCAAAACATTACCAGCTACATACACTTGCTGAAAATATTCGTTAAAATATTCGTTTGGTTAAATTTATATCCGTTAAGTTTTTTGAGAAACAAAATTTTAGACACTTGAAATAGAGAATGTGATCAAAACTTTGTAAAAAAAAACAGCTGAATAGTATATTACGGAACAAAAGTTGTAAGTTGTGAGTTACGTAAGATGTTACGGAGGGCGTAATTCCGTGAGTACGTAATTACGTTACAACTCGAGTTATGTACTATACTTTATCTACGACCACACTAATTTATTTCTGTTTAATAAGAAAAATATATTTGATGTAACACCTTCAACCTTATTTAACTTGATAGAAATGAAAAGAAATACATTCATAATGGTTACATACCTTTTCATTTAGTACTTATTTGTAGTTTTCGTTAGATTTAAACGTGAAAAAACGAAATGAATGACAGCTTCTATCTTCTTCTTCTTCTTTCGAATAGGCCTACTTTGGACCATGCTTGTTCAACTGTTGGGCTCTGATCTTTGTCCAGTATTGTCGCATATTCTGCCGGTGTAACACCTTTCTCTCTTCTGTTCAGGGGGTACCTTTCCTTCGAGGTTTTTCCTGAAATCCACGGACTTCCTTCAGGGTGCGTTTCACAGACTGTCTGTTTTTGAGATATTCCCAGTTCTTTAATATCCTTCTCGGTCTCTGTTAACCAAGTGGTACGAAGCTTCTTGTTTTGCCAGAAGGTGAACAGATGGTTGGTTAATCGGTTTGGAGGCAATCTTGCAACGTGGCCATAGAAAGCTACCCTTATTTTCCTTGCACAGTCAGAGAGCATCTCAATATGTTCGTAGAGCTCAGAGTTATGCCGTCTTCGGAATTTCCTACTTTCCTTTACCGGGCCTAGGATCTTCCTGAGGATTCTCCTCTCTCTGAATTCCAATTTCACTATTAGACCCCTTCGATTCGAGGAAAGACACTCCATGGCCCACAAGGCTTCTGGTCGTAAGACTAATGTGTAGTACTTAAGTTTCAGGTTGCGTGACAGGCATTTCTTATTGTAAGTCTTCTTAGTCAGCCGATTGGCTAGTTCTAACTTGCTGACTCTCTTGGATAATGATGCTCTTTCTGATAAGTTGGTTTCAATCCATTCGCCGAGATACTTAAATTTCTCAGTCTACTTGATGTTTCCCTGTTCTAGTAACATCTCTCTGTTTGATTCTCTGATATTGGTGAAGAATTCTGTTTTCTTCAGCGACACTTGAAGACCCACTTTGGCAGCCTGTTTTCTGAGGCAGTTTACCTGCATTGTTGCCATCTCAGGAGAATCAGCAAACAGTGCCATGTCATCTGCAAAGGCCAGGCAATTTTCAACCAGTCCATCGTTCTTACGTCCCAGGTAGATACCACCCTGAGCACCCAAATTGTTCAGTTCGTTGCCCCATCCTCTCATAACCTTTTCAAGGACACAGTTGAAGAGAAGTGCGGAAAGTCCATCTCCTTGCCTCACTTCAGTTTTTATTTCGAAGCTTTCTGAAATCTCGGCTCAAAATTAACCTTGCAATGGGTGTTGGTCAAAGTTTGTAGGGTGAGTCTGCGGGTTTTGTTGTCTAGTGCTAGTTCCTGGAGTACTTTGTTAAACGTTTTTCTATCAATGGAATCGTAGGCCTTCCTAAAATCAAGGTGACGACCTCCGTGCGGTTTCTCATCTTGGAGTATGCAAGTACAGTTTTAAGACTGAGGATCTGTTCAACACAGGATCGGATCTCCCTGAAGCCCCCTGGTATTCTCCCAGTTGACTATCCAACTGATTTTCTGCTCTTGTTTTTAACGCCTTCGAGAGAATCTTGTAAGTTACCGGGACGAGAGAAATTCCATGGTAGTTGTTTAGATCAGTAAAATCTCCCTTTTTGTGAAGCGGATGGATCAGAGCAGATTTCCCATCGGGTGGTAATTTCTCTGTTTCCAAATGTCCTGGATGATCTCGGTTAGCTTGCGCACGGCATTGTTTCCAGCACCTTTCCACAGTTCAGCAACGATATAGTCCTCTCCAGTTGCCTTATTATTCTTAAGAAGTTGAATGATCTGGCCAACTTCTACCAATGAAGGGGGAAGCGAGTCCGGGTTTGGTGTGGTTTGTTTATAGTCGAAGTCTTCGCTGGGTGGGTCACAGTTGAGTGGATTACTGATTAAGTACTGAGCCAAAAGGTGGCAGTTGGCCTTGTCGTTATAAGCCAGTTTGCCTTGTGAGTCTCTGAAGTGGAGGCTTGGCGGAGCGTATTTTCTGATTGCCTGCTTAAAGGTTCCAAAGAAATCTCTGGAATTATTCTTAGCAAAGCTCTCTTCGATTTGGGTTAGTTGGTTTTGTATGAAGGTTTGTTTGGTTCCTCGAATTATGTTGGCTGTAACCTTTCTTTGTTCCAAAAATTTATGAAAATTTTCCTTCATCTTTTTAGAATTCCACTTCACCCAGGCTATCTGTCTTTGGGCTATTGCATTATCACAGTCTTCAGTCCACCAAGGATGCTTCCTTCTTCTAGCGAGAGGGGCGAGAAATAGAGAATGACAGCTTCTATGTTAATGATGTGACGTTTAATGATTGTTTGGAAATCACGGAGTACTATATTTAAAAATAGTATCATGGGCAGATTTTGAATTATTACATAACATTAATCGCGGATTGTTACATATGTGTGTGGTATGATGTATTTATATAGTCCATAGTCCAACTGTACAATAATGGGCATTTACAATAGTGGTCGTAGATAAAATATATAATTTATATGCTGTAAAATATTATTTTACAGCAGCAGTAATTTTACCAACATAATTTTCGTTAATAAGAAGAAATTGGCTGGATTTTATAAATCTACTACCTCTCTATACAATATTATCCCACTGTTTTTTTTAATTTCTTATTGGCTTTTAGTATCTTGTTAGGAATTGAAACAATTCAGACTTCTTTTCCCTTCATATAATTCTTCTAAAGCTAATTTACAGCGGGAGGCCCAACCAAAATATATTCACGCAGGAAAATATAAATTTACACATATTCTTCTAGTGTCATTAAATAGAGTACAGTTAAATTGACCGTTTATTGTAAATCAACCATTCTTAAAAATAATTATTGCGCACTTGAACAATTTACTTTGACACAAACAGCTAATATACTAGGGATAAACAGCTCATAGTATGGGATCATAGTATAGGATTACCATAAGTTTTAAAACTTTCTGCGTTCTCACAAGACTACTGCAGGTGATGAATCGATTAGGAATTATTTTTCTATGAAACTATTGGGGAACCGGAAAGTAACGTCGATTTTAGCAAACGGATAACTTTTATTTTTAATCAATAATGTAACCACCCTGGAAATCAAACACCTTTTGCTATCTAGCGTATACATTTTCAATGCCGGATCGATAAAAATCACTTGTAAAATTTTTAAAGTAAAGCTTTTGTAAAATATTTGGAGCTGGCATTTTGGACATCCTCCAAATTTTTTTGACACTTAGAAAATGTTATAGGAATAAATGGAGATCCGATGGCGCAATAACGGGCGAGTATGGTGTGTGAGGCAATACCTCCCTCCGTAATTCATTAATTTATTCCAGGGTTCGTCGTTGCGCAATGCGGTCTTTCATTATCGTGTTGCACAATAACACATTTTCTGTTGACAATCGTTGGTCACTTAATAAGATTGTATATAATAAAGATTGATTTACTCGATCCAATTTTGCACAGTAATGCCTTGATCACAGGTAACGAGTAGAGTGGCGAGACAGTAAACCCGGCCGAGTACTCGGTACGTGTAAACATGTCACCGAGTACACGGCCGAGTGCTCGGCCCAATAAAATGGCGAGACAGTTACTCGGACCCCTTTCTATTTACTAGGCCGAGTGCAGGCCAAGTGGCTACCCCCACTCCTATCGCTACTGACTCGCTGTCCCACTAGGCATGTCTGAACAAGTACTCTTCTCGTTTTCTCAGTACGGTGACGGTGGCTCGTTTGTTTGTTTTAATTTTAAATACTACAATTGAAACATTTGATGAAGTATTGCTTTATTCATATATTAATTAATTTTGGTTTTACGTTTTTTAAAACAACTTGAAGCAACTTGAAGCTTTATCTTTGCCGGTATAGATTCCCATTATATTATTTTGTTTTTGAATTAGAGGACTTATATTTTTTAATAATTCATTAAAACGTTCTACATCCATTCTCAGTAACGCTTGAAAATTCCCCTGGGTCTTCTAATTCCAATTCCCGAAGTAGATTGTTATTTGCTCCAAGTTCGGGTCTCCTCAACATCCAAGGCCTTGTCCAAACGCGCTTCTTATCGTTTCGCAACAATTCGTTTAACTCCTCAATTAAATGAGGTATAAGCATCTTAGTACATTTTTGAATCAATCTTTTACTATCCATCGTGATCACTGACTGACTCAAACGGCACCTACTCGCCCACTCTACTCTCTCGGCCGAATGACATTTTACTGTCTCGCCACTGTACTTGCTACGTGTGATCAAGCCATAAAGGTCCGCATTCACAGTTTGTCCAGGTTTCAGCACTTTAATATGAACGACCCCACGAATACTCCACACAACGCATTATGCGGGAACCAAACACCTGCTCTGCTTACTTTCCCAATCTGCTGCGAATATTCTTAGATGGTCGACCGAGCTTGGTTAAGAGTGTTTGGTTTAGCTCCTCAATTGTCTGATACAAATTTGCTTCTACTTTCGCCCTTAACATGTCATTGTATAAAGTTATTGGTCTTCCTGATCGGTACAAGTGAGAAAGATCAAAATTATTGGATTTGAACCTAGAAAACCACATTTGGCATTTACGAACGTCTTATGCATTTGGATAAACATCGCATTTGATTTTGGTAGCAACTGTTGCGTTACTACCCTTGTAAAACTCAAATAGGATACAATGTCGATGCTGGTACCTCTTCTGGTATTTGGCCTGCCAGTTCACCATAAATAGCAAAAAATTAATTTAATTATATACGAATAAACAAGTCACTCTAACCTAAAAATGTCTTTGGTACGACTTTGAATGTGTTTTTTACGAAAAAACGACATTTCATCCGCTGACTGTGTACAGCTGATAAAAAGATTACCAATATGCAAAGAAACGACATTACTTTCCGGTCCTCCTATTATTATTAATAACTATTATGTACCTATAATCTATCACATAAATGTATAAACGATAATAATCCGAATATTTATAAAAAATTTCTTTGCATAGCTTCACATAAAGGGTGGGGCATCTAACTTTTGGAATTTGAAGGCTATAGAAAAAAAATGACTGCAACGGTTGGCTTGGCTTAATAGTACACCATCTGATCAACCCAATTTTTCAATGAATAGCGATGATTTTCAATGAATAGTCTCATGCTAAACGAATTTTTGTACGAAACCCAAAAATTTAAGAGTATGACATGGATGACATTTGGAAATAGGGCGAGGCCACTTGCAATATAGCCAACATAACCATTGAACTTTTGCACACTGTTTTTGGAAATCGAATAATCAACCGAAATGCTTATGTCAATTGACCGCCTAGAATCTGTGTTTCGACCCCGTTGGATCGTTTAGTGGGGAGCCCTTAACGATAAGTTTTAAGCTAGCCATACAGAGACGATTGATGATTGGAAACACGAAATCAAAGTTGCTATTTATACGATTGGAGCTCAAACAATCGAAAATGCACCAGCATTCCAGTAAATACTTTTGCTGAAAGATTCCGTTTGGTTAAATTTATATACGTCAAGTTTTTTGATAAACAAAATTTGGAAAAAGTTGAGATGGTCAATTGGATCAAAGCTTTGACAAAAAAACAGCTATCAATATTTCTCTGATGCAGTAATTTTACCAATATAATTTTCGTTAATAAGACGAAATAAAACAGATAATTATAAATTTACCACTTTTTCCAGACAATATTCTCCAGACAATATTCTCCTGCTTTTATTTTTTTCTTGTTAACTTTTGGTATTTTGCTATAAATTGAAACAATTAGGACTTCTTGTCTCTTCATCTAACTATTCTTCCGCTAGTTAATCTGTTGCAGGAGACCCAATAAAAATATATTGGACAACATTTAAGCAACAAGATATAAATTTGCACATATTCTTCTAGTGGGTTTATACGAGACAGTTTTTATACGAACAGTCAAATGAACAGTTTTTCTGTCTGTGAATCCCTCTGTGACTTCCATCACAAATAGTATATTTTGCAACTAGGGCGAGAACGAAATTGGGGAATGAACGAAGTGACTGCGCACATTCGCTCAAGAGGGCAATTAATATTACCGCCCGTGTTGCAAACAATATTTTTTATTACTCATGAGAGGGGATATATCTTACAAGTTTGGGATCCAGGTGCCATTAAAAATAATAGAATCAAAAATGAAGAATTTGCTCTTTCAATTGTCTCCAGTGGTGTGGATTCGCCATAAGAACTCTACTCGGTCTCCGGTATCACCATGGAATTTACACTCATTTTAAAAGGTTTTCTTTAATTTTTATTTAGTAATGAAAAATAATTCACTTTCACGTCACATTTTTAATATCGAGGTCTTGATTGTGTTTATTTTATTTATTTATTTGTTTTTTTAATGTAACTAAACGATTGAATATTTTCGTGCGTTACCCAAGTTATGTGGCAATACAACCTAAAGTGGCATTTCTCGCACTAAAAAAAAGTGCGCCAAGATAATACTTTTAATGCATGAGTAATAAAAAAATAATCATAGTTCACTTGAACATTTTACTTTGACACAAAGAGCCGATATACTAAAAATAAAACGCTTTGCGTAAATAGATTTTTAAAATTTTGACGTCCTTATAGGCGCGTACGGTAGGTGATTAGGGGGAATTATTTTTTTATAAAATTTTTTATTAATGTTGCTAATGTATCTTTGATAAAAATGTTTTGCTGTAATATTTTATGCAATGAGTAATTTTTATGCTTGCCTTAAATTATAAACAGAAACGGCCTTATCTAAAAAACACATTAAATATGAGAACTGACTCAGATGATCTTGTTCAAGAAATACTATTATTGAAATTTTATTCTTAGCATGCAATTTTTCTAACACATAATTTATAAATGCAGTTTTAATTTTGCGCATAACGTAGCGGGAATGCAGAATAATTAGCTTATCTTCCAAAAAGGGAACCACCCATTTTTTTGCATATGAAGGAAAATTATTTTTGTCTTACAGTTATATTTTCTCAGGGTATAAATAAACCTTAAAACAACCCCACAACAAAAAAAATGCAAAGTGAGGGTTTAAAAAAAAATTTAATGTAGAAAACACCCATGTCGGCATTTTCTAAACAATCTAAACCAATAAACCACTCAACAGACGAAAAATACAATATTCAGAAAACTTATACATTCATATTCAAAATGGGCGTTATTTTCTACCTGCAAGGTTCATACTTTCAATTCTTTTATTTTAGACGGAATCCCTTGGCTTTGTTCTTTCCGTTTTACGTAATTATATAAGAAGCAATTGGACTTTTCGTTCAGCGTGAAATCAATAAAGTGAGCTCCCATCTGCTTCATCTCATCCCTATCACTTCAAAAATCGAACTCCCAAAAGAAAAGAAACCGTTTGCAATGTAGAAACAGTTTTGCATGCGGTATTCACTAAACGTATGTTAAATGAAGAACGAACAAGCAAAAAAAACAAGCCAAGCGTCATTTATAAATTGAAATAAACGTCCGTGTTATTTATTTAGGTGGAAAGTGGCTGCTGCTGCTGTCTGGCCACCAATTCGCTAATTTATTGTAACGACTTTGCGTGGGGCCCAGAGTTAATTAGCAGCTCCCCAGATCGATAGATATAAAACTAATCTCGTTAAAGGCGACTAGAACGACTCAACATATGTTATTACAACGTGTTTATTGTTATCTACTTAGTCTATTAAACAATGACTTTAATGCACAAGGTTTAATTAAAATGGAAATTACTTATTGTGCACATGAATAAAAAAGAAATAAATCGTTCATTAATGAATACTTCGGATTTGTCTATAAATAAGCGATTAAATAAACAAATTGCTTTATAAACATTTTAATTTATGTACATTTGTTAATATTATGTCGAAGTAATTGAATAATATGTTGAATTGGTTTCGGAATTTATTTGTTTTTAAATCGTTCAATTATAGAAATATTCGATGCAGTAATAACTGACATTTGTTTTTTCATTACAGAAATAAATTTATGTTACGTTGTTTCACCGGGAGGATTTCGGCTGCAATTTCATGAAATTGTTGGCAATAAATATTGGAATATGACACTAACAGCGGCAATATCAGCTAATTGCATGCGGAAATGCGCACCTGAATGCCACATGCGCGAAAAAAATCGATAACCTCAAAAAAATTAATAACATCATGATGGTATTATAGGCAGAAGAAAGGAGAAACGAAAGAAGGTAATAATAGCACTTGAGATGTAATATTTTCGACGGATAACGGATGCAATAGTCGAGCCTTATAAACATAACGTGCGGAGGCTGAAACTTTAGTGGCACATTGCGGTTATTGAATTGATCAATTTAGTCCCAGCGTGGTCTGTTTCTGTAGCATGCAACATACCGGCGGAGCCCCCGATCGAGACACGATCTGTACGACCCATCTAGCTCACTGAAAAAGGCCTTATTATGTAGTAAAAAGGGAACGAAAAGCCAGAAAAATATGTGCTTGATGCTTCCAAACATATTGTTATGTTTCGCTTTTCATTACCCATTCACAAAATAGAGCGAGAGAGCTATAGAGGGAGGAAAAAAGTAAAGCGAGCCACTGGGGAAATTGACGTAACGACATGTATAACAACAAAACCTATTGATATGGAGAAAATTTGTAATATTATTAACCCGCAGGGTGTGCTACACCCTTCAAACCCGTATGAACGTTTCAAACAATTAAAAAGTTATAAAATCAGCGCCAAAGATCCTATCGAATTTATTTTTTATATAATTTAAAATATGCCTCAATTTGCATAATAAATCGTTGGAATGCTATCTTTATAATCGGCAGTTTTCATCGCGGCAATAAACTGCCCGGTTTATAGTAAACAAAGCCAACAACATCAAACGACCCAATGCGAACTAAACCCATCCTCTTTGTACACAACTTCTCCAATTGTTTAACGTTTTGACGGACTGTTATTCATCTATCAATCTCTTACTTTGTATATAACATTTAAAATACTTCTTAACTATAATTTCCGTGCTTTTTTAATTATTAATTTTTACAACTTTTGTAATAAACATTACGTTTTATAACGCAGAAACTACGATAAATATTTAATCGCATATCACATCATTTGAAATGCAACGTATTAATAATTATTACGCATTAATTTAATTTATATGTGAGGTAACTAACTACACATGCAATTAAAAAATATTTATAAATATTTCAAATTTAAATATACGATTTAAAAGAATACATTTCAAACAATATAAATTTAGTCCAGCTTATTTTGAGACCATGTGCAGTCTAACAATAAGATATAAACTTATACAAAAGTCAAGTTGATATTATAAGTCAAATACTGTAAGTTTTTATCATCATTTCCCTGTAAAGCTACTGTTGGTGGCAGAAAATTCTTATCACCGGTTATCTTCATAATTAATTATAGAAAATTTGTTCTAGAGGGCGAAGTGTGATTATTTCGTGGTTTGCTAAATATCTTTCATAAAGAGGTAATTCTATATATATTATAGCTAGTAAACTAGATTGAATTTTTTAATAGGATCTACCAGTATACAGAACTCCAATTTACATATTAATAAAACGCAGCAGAAGAATTTATTTCATTCATGTAACGTTAGAAATATATACTTTGTCTTTGATAACTTCTCTCGAATAAACCAAAGTCCATGAGAAAAAAAATATTATTCCCTGAAATCTAAACTATAAATAAGTTAAAAATATTGTGTAGTTTTATGAGTTTTGGGAATATTTGGGAAAATTTGATGTAGTGGGACTGGTAGAAACGTGGGTGGAAGAGAGGGGTGGGAAAAATTGGAAAAAATAATGCCGAAAGAGTTTAAGTGGAAGTGTCAATTTGCAGAGAGGGTAAGCAGGAAAGGGAGAGCTAAAGGGGGGATAATAATGGGAGTGAAAAAGGGTTTGGAAGAAGAAAACAGAACCGAAGCAAAAGAAGAAAGAGGCATTATGGAAAGAACGGTGAAAATTAGACAGAAAAAATGGAGAATTATAACAATATACAGCAGAAGTATGAAAGAAACGAAGAGAATGATAGAAGAGCGAGTAAAACAGCAAGACGAGGGAACTCTGGTGATTGGGGGGGACTTTAACGCAAGAATTGGAGAAAAAGGAATACGGCTAGAAGAAGAACAAACAACAATATAAAGAAGACCAACAAAAGACACAACAGAAAACGCCGAAGGGAGACTACTGATAAGTCTAGTAGAAGAAAGAGGGTGGGACATACTTAATGGAAACAGTATAGGAGATGAGAAAGGAGAGTACACATATATCGGACCAAGAGGGGAGACAGTTATTGACTATGTTATGGTGAATGAAGAAGCATGGGATGAAATAGAACAATTCAAGGTGGGAGAAAGAGTCGAGTCGGATCATATGCCATTGGAAGTGAAGACAAAAGGAAGAGAGAAAAATAGAAGAAGTGAGAAGGATGTTAGAAGAAAAATTGTGAAGAATATCTGGACGGAAGAAGCAATAGAAAATTATAGAACAAGACTTAGGGAGGCTAGATACGAAGAGGAAGGGATAAACGAAAAAGTGAAAGAACTGGGTGATCACGTAAAAAATGCAACAGAAAAAAAAGTGATAGAGACAAGAGTGAAGGTGGGGGCTTGGAAAAACGAGTGGTGGGATAAAGAATGCAGGGAAGGGAAGCAATCAGTAAGAAAGAAATTAAGAAATTGGAAAAGAGGAAAAGCAAGTAATGAGGATTACAAGAGAGCACGCAAGAGGTACAAATTAGTATGCAAGGAGAAGAAGCAAAAGAAATGGATGGAAGAAGAACTAAAGATGAAAGGCATAAAGACGGAAGAAGAGGTATGGAAATACATAAATAGGGAAAGAAAGAAAAAAGTAGAAAGAGTGAGTAATAGAATTACTATGGAGGAATGGAGAAAGTACTTCAGTCAGCTGCTGGGTGGTGACGAAATCAGACAGGAAAAGAAAAAGAGTCAACACAGGGTGGGAGAAATAGAAGAGATAACAAGAGAAGAATTAGAACAACAACTGAGTAAACTGAAAAAGAAAAAGGCACCGGGGAGGGACGGTATACAGAATGAATCGTGGATATATGGACCTGAAAGGGAAGCTGACAGGCTGTTGGAGATAATGAATGGAGTGTGGAAGGGAGAGGGCTTCCCACAGGAGTGGAAAGAGGGGATAATATGCCCCATATATAAGAAAGGAGAAAGGGAAACAGCAAGCAATTACAGGGGGATCACCATGCTCAATACAGCATATAAGATATATGCAATGATTGTAGAAGAGAGATTGACGAAGGAATTGAAGGAGCGAGGTGTGATACCAGACGGACAGGCGGGATTTAGGAAAGGGAGAGGGACCATGGATAATGTATACATCTTGAATCACATAGTAGGGAATGAGATAAAAAAGAAGGGCGGCAGGATGTATGCATTATTTGTGGACCTGAAGGCGGCCTTTGATAATGTAGCAAGAGAGGCCCTGTGGGAATGCCTGAGAAAGAAGAGGATAAAGGAACATCTGATAGCAAAATTAGAAGAGATTTATGAAGAAACAATAAGTAGAGTGAGAGTTGGGGAAAGGGTGAGCGAAGGTTTTAATACGCATAAGGGAGTGAGACAAGGCTGCCCACTAAGCCCCAGCCTGTTTGCAGCATTTATTGGAGACATAGAGGAGATGTTCAGCAAGGCGCAGACAGGTGGGGTCGTGGTGGGCAAAGAAAAAGTGTGGTCCCTAGCCTACGCGGATGATTTGGTGGTGCTAGCGAGAGACGAGAAAGGGATGAAAGAAATGATAAGAAACATGGAGAAATATATGAGGAGGAAAAAGCTGACAGTGAATGTGGAGAAGTCCAAGATGATGGTGTTTAGAAAAGGGGGTGGCAGGAGAAGAGTAATTGAGTGGAGATGGGAGAAGGAGAAAATTGAAGAAGTAAAAGAATTTAAATACCTAGGGTACGTGTTTAATGAGAGAAATACTGAAACAGCACACGTGAGAGAGTTAGTAAAGAAAGCCAATAAAATACTAGGAGTGGTATGGGGAATAGGAGAGAGAAAACTTGGACACGACTATAGAAGGAGGGTGTTGATGTTTGATAGCCTGGTGAAAAGTGTGATGATGTATGGAGCGGAAATATGGGGGTGGAGAGAGCAAGAAGGACTGGAAAGGGTGCAAGAAAAATATTTGAAATGGGTGCTAGGACTAGGTAGAGAGACCCCGGGGTATATAGTGATGGAGGAAACAAAGAGAGATGGAATAAGAATAGAAGCAGGAAAGAGAGCAATAAGTTTTGAGGAGAGGGTGATAGAGAGAGGAGAGTGCAGAATTCTGCAAGAGTGCCTCAAAGAAAAAAGAAAAGTAATAGGAAAGGGGGTGTGGAAAGAGAGGGAAGCATATCTAGAAAGAAACGGGTATGCAGGAGCGGAGATAGAAAGAATGCGAGAGAGAGGTAGAGTAATGACAGAGGAATTGGTCCAGAGAGATAGAGATGTGCAAAGGCAAGAAAGGAGAGCAAGAATTAGGGAGTCTAGGTACAATGGGAAATATGAAAAAATAATAACGGAAGAACTGCCAAAGTACCTAGGAAGAGAAAGTAGAAAAGAGAGAGTGACAATAGCAAGATTCAGATGTGGAAATGAAGAGAGAGATAATAAATTTTGGATGGAGGATAGGAATAGAGTATGCAGGATGTGTGGAGGAAACAAGGAGACAATAGAACACTGTCTGAACGAATGTTCAGAAATGAGAGAAAGGGACGAGGGTAGAGAAGAGGTTTTAAACGAGGATGGAAGAGGGATAGATTGGATGAAGAAAGTTGAGGAGAGAAGAAGAGCAATATGTGGAGAGGGATGCCGACAATCCACCCAACAACGGAATTCATCACTATAAGAAACAATATCGGTCCCAGAACAGATCCATGGGGGAACTACAGAAAAGGATCTCAAGAGCTGAATTGGAATAGCAAGTTTAGGTTTTTAGTGATTTATTTAGTTTTATCAGCATACGTTTCTTTTTGTTTCTTTTTTATTTATATATATATATGTATTGTTTTATGTATAAAATTTTGGAATCCATTTATAAACCTGTAGAGGTAATAAATATACATAAGTAGTAGTGTAGTTTTATTGTCAAAGAAAGATATATAATAGTATATTTTGTAACTAGGGAGGTAAGTTGTCAATTTTGCGTTTGAGCAAAAATGGGCGCGCATTCGCTTGAGAGGGCAATTGACAATACCGCCCGTGTTGCAAACAATATTTTTTATTACTCATGCGAGGAGATGTATCTTACAAGTTTGGGATCCAGAAGCCATTAGGGCGTCACCTAAGAACGATATTTTTCTCGTCTCGTCTCGTAAAAGTGAGACGAGAACGAGACGAGACCGCATGTGGTCTCACTCTCGCGAGAGCAAGAACCTATGTGGTATCGCTCTCGCGAGAGCGAGAGCGAATGTGGTCTCGTTCTCGCGAGATACGAGAGTCTCGTTTCTGATATCTGATTCTGATAATACGAACAGCCGTAATATTTTCTGCATAAATAACTGCGGGCTCGGGCAAGTTACATTTCATTATTACATATACTAAGATATTATGGCACGCCTTTCCGGGTGGGGGCGGGAGAAATGCATCAAATCGGGTTTGGAGAATGAAAACGGACGTTTTGAGTTGATTTTCGAAAGAAATTTAGCCGGGCGAAAGGGCCCAAAAACGAAATTTCTGTTTCACGGCCGCCGAGCGGCCGTATTTGGAATGATCGCGACGCGAGTGGTGCTATCGGGAGCGCCGATTTTTTCCGCACAAAACTGTCATCTCGAATTTTCGAGTTTTCGCTGAAAATTTGGAGATAAGTGCGAAAAACCGAAAAAAAATCGCAAAAAACGATCTTCTTTGACGTTCTATTGCGAGCCGACCGCTGAACGAAACGCCTTCCCGTTTGCGGGTCCGGTTTCGTAGGTTCTTCCCCTCTGGGCCTTCGAAGAGACCGTGCAATATTTTGCAAAAATCGCCGTACGGTAGATGTTTTTGCAAAATCGGACGTTCGCGGCTGCTAAACCGGAAGTGGGTGGAATTTTGCAATTTCTTCTACACCGTTCGATGGAGGTCGACGGTATCTCGTGTACGATGTGCCGATTAGTAGAAACCACGAGGTCGCCATGGCCGATAGTAGGAAACCGGTAGGATGTCAATCCGCAATCAAAATCTACAAAAGTACAAATGGCACAACTTCATTCAACACATGGCACAACAGACTCAAATAACTATATTTTGAAAACTGCAACAGATATATTCAAAAATCTTCAAATTCTAGATAGCGCATACATTTATCTATCGAAATTGTCATTTTGGAATCTTCGTGGGCGATAGCCTTGACACAAGTTTATTTTTAATACAGAAATTTGTATTGAAATTCTTAAAGTATTTTTTCTTTACAACTTTTTTAACTCTAGCGAACATGTATTTTAGACTGTTTAAGCAGATTTTCTTGTAAAAAGTCTGTCATTTTCATCTTTCCAAAGCGAACCGATTTTGCGGAGGATTTTTTATTGTATTCCTCCAACCATATAACTTCTTCAATTAATACCATTCTCCATATAAACCCATGTAAATTGAAAATTTAAATTCAGAGAAGGGACCCCTTGATTTTTTTTTGCATTTTATATCTTTTACTTTTGTAACTAAACCGATCGATTTGACAAAATTTGCAAAAAATACGTTTTTTTGTAGACACCGACATACTACATACGATGGTGGTACCTGTTATAATTTTCTGAATTGAGGCGTCGACGAGACGTTGTTCGGAATTCGTTATTGACAAGTCTGGATTTATTTATAAATTGGATTTATTTATAAATTGGATTTATAAAATATTTTACTAAGTTTCACACAACGTGGAACAATAAGATTAGACATATTTGTAGAGAATTAGTCTGTCTATCATATCCCTCAGTTAGTTTTGCAAAATATTTCATTTTGCGGCGACCGCCGCCTCTCAAAGTCAATGCAGCACACAAGGCAACACATTCAAATAACTATTAAAATTATCATTTTCAAATTTTCGTGGCTGATAGCCTTGACACAGGATTTTTTAATTCAGAAATTTTTGTTGAAATTCTTCTAGTATAACAATTAAAAGAGTAGATTTGTAATATGAAATAGATGTCGTAGACAATTTCAAATTAAGTTCATTTTCATTATTAATTTTAAATCGTCAACAAAATAGAAGGTTTATATAGACAGACATTTATGGTGTGTTATTGCTACATTTTCATGTGGATGGAACAAAGCTAAATTCTAAGATAGTAATAATAACCAAATAGAAAATTTATGTATAGAGAGTTATTAGTTTACAATAAAATTAACGATTACCTCGTTTTGGACTATCTTAACAATAAGTTCTAGCAAGAACGATATTTGACGAGATTAAACGAGACGAGACAAACAGTTTCGAGAACGAGACGAGACTAACGGTTTCTAGAGCGAGAGCGAAACTGAGACGAGAGTAGTTTTTTTCACAACTGACGAGAGCGAGACGAGATTTTTGAAACTCTCGCCTTATCTCGTCTCGTGTGAAGCCCTAGAAGCCATCCACAAAAAATGGAATAAAAAACGAAGAATTTACTTTTTCAATTGTCTCCGGTGGTGTAGATTCGTCATAAGAACTCTCCGCAGTCTCCGGTATCACCATATAATTTACACTCATTTTAAAACGTTTTATTTAATTTTTATTATTATTTTGTAATGAAAAAAATTTTCACTTTCATCAGAAACACTTTTCACTTTAACATTGAGGTCTTGACTGTGTTAATTTAAATTATTTATATGTTTCGATATTGAATATTTGCGTGCGTTACCTAGGTTATGTGGAAATGAAACGAAAGGTGCCATTTCTCGCACTAAAAAACGTGCGTCAAGAAGTACCTGCTTTTCACGCATGAGTATGAGTAAATAATTTGTGTCAAACATATTTTATATTAAATTGACTGAATTGATTGATTGAATTCAATTCAGAGTAACTATGTGTTACCACGTAGTAACGGTCAGAATCTTCCTTTTCATGTTTTATTTTATTGATTTAATTTGTTGTATATTGATTAGTCACAATCTAGACAGATATTTATTTTATGAAATTTCTAAATGAATTCATATTTTCGATATAATTATTAAGACTATAATTAAAAAACAAAACTAATATTAAACATTTTTTTTTAATTTGGAAAGTTTGTGTTATCTGGAGGAAACGGTGAAAAGTCCTTAATTTATATTTGTTAGGATATGCGATTAAGCGGGAGAAGTATAAGCCGTCCTCATCCGGAATTATAAGGGAATTCGAGATAAAGTAACAATTTGAAAACATTGCTGCAATGATAATTTGGGTCGTAAAGTGTCTAGGTCTGGGAGCTGCGAGGACGCGACGTTTTCCGAATCGAGGAGAAGAGACGAAGGTCGACGCAAACCGACAAACGAAACGGGCGTTAAAATGATCTTTCCATTTCACAGGGAAATGATTTCCAGACAAAACAAACAGACTGTAACGTTCATATTTGTTGTTTCAATTTAATTCATACACAAAATAATATTTTCTTCATTTTAAAACAAATTCATATTTAGAAATTATTATTGGACATTTAAAATATATTGCAGACATCAATTTTAGTATTGCAATATTGTATGTATATGCTATATATTTTATTACAGATCCGATTAGTACTGTATATGTTGCAAATATTTATATTTAATTAGATAGGCAATGTAACAATACATAGGAAGGCAATATACAAAAAGTGGAGGTTAATATTTTTTTGATGCGCTGCTAGTAACAATTGGATAAACATTATTAGAGTCATAAACTTAATATAGTAGGGACACAGCCTGTTTATATAAATATATTCAACCTTTCCGGAGCTCTATAATATTATTAGACTTTTGGACGATTGTCCACGATTAACGGACGATTATCTTTTTAGGACTACCAAAACAAATCTCATATGATATTTGTAATAAGTTATTGACTAGCTCTCAGTCTTCTTTCGATAAAAATATATTCGCCCTTTCAGGAGCTCTATAATATTATTCAACCTTTTTAGGACAACCAAAACAAATCTCAAGTGAAATTTATTTTGATAGTCCTAAAAAGACTCAATAATATTATAGAGCTCCGGAAAGGTTAAATATATTTATATATTTAGGCTGTTTTCCGACTTTATTAAGCTTATATGATTACTTATCTATAATATACTATGGTATTACCAATAGTAAATTATTAGAATTGTTTGAATCATGAAAACAGCCATAACTTTTTTTTTCAGTTTATTTATTTAGATAATAACTGCTCAAATGGATCTACATTCTCGCTAAAACGAGAATTGACACGTGTGGTAAATTTTCGGGCAACAAATTACGGTCTAGTCCAATAATTATTGGTTTAAGATGCAACACATAATGATTGGCAAATGACTAACACATGTGCCACACGTACCATTCTTGGCACGAGAGATTTTGTTGGCTCTCTGTAGAATTCTATTTGTCCAAATTTATCACCCAAATAGAAACTGTTTATAAGATTATTATTGGAAAGCAAATCGCCCGAAAACACTCCTTTGTTTAGAAAATTACCCGCTAGTTTATCATGTTTTCGAAATACATAACTAATTTTTTTATTCTAATCCATTTCTCAAATTATATTTGCCATGCTAGGATTACATAATATATTGTACCGGGTGTTCTGCGGAGACTATAATATACTATTGCGTATACTATCTTTTTAAATAATTAACTTTAAAAATATTAAACAATTTTATTTCTTTGCGCACATGGTATACCCTGTTTTTCCATTTGAAGCTGCACTTTCTATAAACTCCGGTTTATAAAATACCCCACAGTTTTTGGTTTTCTACTTCTTCTCTCTCTCTTTAGCCGCACCCGTTTATAAGGAAAACCGGAAAAGCTGCTTTCTAAACCTAAAGGTTGTATGCTATCGTATATCTTATATCGAAAATGAATTAAACTTAATATTATTATATATTTATATCTATATATTATATCTAAATATTGTATTATATATGTTGACCCCCCAGAATGTCAGGCATACTTTCTCTCTTTAAGGGTGCTACAGTGCTAAGTAGGACCTGGAAGTGTGTGTGTCCTCCGACTGCCTACTCATACACTCATACTTTGTAAGTTTAAATTAGAAGCAATTGAACTTGCTACAATAAAATCCAACAGGTTTACCACTAAACGGTTTCAGGAAAATTGTTCGATAGTAATTTTTTCCAAAGAATTCTGTTCGTAAGAAAAATGTTCGAATGGAAACTTGTTCGAATGGAATTTTGTTCCAATGGCACTTTATTAGGATGGAAATTTATTCGAATGGAAATTTGTTTGAATGAAAATATCGAAAAGGCTTACACGAATTGTTGATTCGTTCGAACCAGGTCTATAAAGCTGGCACCTCCACCTCTTCAGAATTCATATTTGATTAGACCAGAATTATGAGCTCTTTATTTGCTAATTATGTGCCGTAATCGCGATTTTTGTGTTCGAAGCGTTCAATCAAAAAATCAAATTAGACTATTGGGGGTGCTAACTTACTGTCAAGCTAGCACCCACCCATAAAAAAAATGGGATACCGATACCCAAATAAGCACTATAATTATGTGCTCTTTTTGTGCTTTTTAGTTTAAGTACCTACCCCGGATTGAATTCGCTAACTAAACCCCTTTTGCAAAAAACTCACCCCGAACCGAATGAGCCACAAGAGGTGAAATCTTTTATGACACAAATTTTAACCGAAGCGAAAACATTGCAATGATTATGTGCTCGTAAGATATCCTATTCACGATTTTTGCGCTCGCACCCTTTCACGAAATATCACCCCAAATTGCATGAGTCACAAAAGGTGCAATCTATAATAATCGAACACAAAAGTTTTAACTAGCACTAAGCGATATCGTTGCAATAAGTATTCTCTCGTAATATGCCATTTGCGACACTGCATAAGCCATAATAGGTGCATCTTTAATAATCGAGCACAGACATTTTAACCGCCGCGAAATTGTTGTAATAATTATGTGCTCTCCAGATATTATTTTCGCAATTTTTGTGCACGCACCCTAGTTCGAGAAATTCAGCCCGAACTATATGAGACACATGAGGTGAAATCTATAATAATTGAGCACACACATATTAACCGACACAAAATCTTTGCAATAATTATATGCTCTCCAGATATGATTTCGTGATTTTTGAGCTCCCACCCTTGTAGAAAAAATTCACCCCGATGACTATGTAAATGAACAATATCAAAGCAATATGAACGACGAAATTCATCCCACAAGTAATATAAACAATACAGAAAAATGGAAACGTTAAAAAACGTTGTAGGAGAATTTTTCGTAAAAGGGTGCGAGCACGAATATCGAGATTTGCATATTTGAAGGGCACATAATCATTACAACGATTTTGTGTCGGTTAAAATTTGTGTTCTTAATTATTATATATTTCACCTCGTATGGGTCATACAGTTCAGGGTTAATTTTAAAACATGGGTGCTAGCACAAAAATCGCGAAAATATTATCAGGAGAACACATAATTATTAAAACAATTTCGCGGCAGTTAAAAAGTCTCTGCTCGATAATTATACATTTCACCTCTTATGGCTCATGCAGTTCGGGGTGAATTTTTCGTACAAGGGTGCGAGCACAAAACTTTCGAATATTATATCTGTAGACCACATAATTATTGCAACAATTTCGCGTCAGTAAAAATTTCTGTGCTCGATTATTAAAGATGTCACCTCATATGGCTAATGCAATTCGGGGTGAATTTTTCGTAGAAGGATGCGAGCACTAAAATCGCGAATATCATATCTAGAGAGCACATAATTATTGCAACGATATCGTGTCGGTAAAGATTTGTGTGCAACATTATTATAGATTTCACCTCTTATGGCTCACCTTACAGATTGGGGAGAATTTTTCGAACGAGGGAGCGAGCACAAAAATCATGAAAAGCTTTTCTGGATAGCACATAATTATTGCAACAATTTCTCGTCGGTTAATATTTCTGTGCCAGATTATTAAAGTTTTTACCTCTTATAGCCCATGCAGTTTGGGGTGAATTTTTAAAACAAAGGTGCGAGGACAAAAATCGCGAATATCTTACCTGAAGAGCACATAATTATTGCAACAATTTCGCGTCGGTTAAAATTTCTCTGCTCGATTATTAAAGATTGCACCTCTTAAGGCTCATTTTATGTTCGAAGTGAATTTTTCGTACAAGGGTGCGAGCACAAAAATCACGAATGACACATCTCTAGAGCACATAATCATTGCATAGATTTCACCTTTTATGGCTCCTACAATTCGGGGTGAATTTTCGCGCAAGAGTGCGAGCACAAAAATCGCGAATAGGATATCTTAAGTGCACATAATTATTGTAACGTTCTCGCTTTGGTTAAAATTATTGTAGTTTGTCGTTAAAATGTTCACCTCATGTGGCTCATTCGGTTCGGGGTGAGTTTTTCGCACAAGGGGTTAAGTTAGAGAAATTACTCCGGGGTACTTGAATAGCACATAAAGAGAATATAATTATAGTGCTTATTTGGTATCGGTAACCCGTTTTTCAGATGGGTGGGTGCTAGCTTGGTAGTAAGTTAGCACCCCAGTAGTCTAATTTGATTTTTTCATTGGACGCATCGAGCACAAAAAACGCCATTTCGGCACATAATTAGCACGTAAAGAGCATATAATTCTGGTCTAATCAAATTTCAATTTTGAAGAGGTGGGGCTTTATACCTAACCTAACCTAACCGAACCCAATTTTCAGACCAAGGACTATTTACGTGGAATAGCACTCACTATTACTTGTTATTACACTAATTATTAACCAAAGTATTAATACTATGTTGTAGTAGTTAATAGTAAATTGTAGTAGTTAATAGTATATTGTAGCAGCTAATAGTAAATAATATGTTAAATTTCTTTCAGTGATTTGATAAAATATTGCATATATTAAATGTCGTGTGACTTGAATGATTTAATAAATTGATATATCAAATGTATATTTGTTTCCAACAAATTATCAATCGAGCAAATTTCCATTTGAACAAAATCCCATTCGAACAAAATGCCATTTGAACATTTTTCTTTCGAACAAAATTCTTTCGAACAAATTACTGTCGAACAAATTGCTTTCAAACAACTTTCCGGACACCCCGCTAACAGTTAAACATCGATGAGTCGATGATACATCGCAGGCGTCAACATGAAAAACATTTTACGGAAATGCCGATTGTGAAATGAAACATAATCAGAAGCATAAGAGTAGCACGCTGGCCGTAATTAGAAAATGCATCCAAAATAGGTAACCGATAAAAGATATGATGGATTACAGGTTAGTGGAAAACATTCTCTGCATCCAAGCAATAATAATGCAATCAATATAAATGATCCCCAAATTTTATGAGGAGAAATAATTTCGTATGCAGAGCTGTGACATTGACATTAAAATTATTTCGAAACTTCGCGATCATCAATAAAACAGATTAAATAGCATAACATAGGAAATATGGACAAAGTTTCAGTAAGTTTTGATTTACCATCAAAATTCACGAGAAAAGGCAGTGTTGTTTTCGATTTAAAAAATTGTAAATAGTAGAAATGAATACTTCATATTATAATTTATCGGCACATGTTGACTCATTCTATTTATTCCACCTCGAATATTTTGTTTGAGTTTCTGCAACGTTTGTGGTTCATTAGCATACACGTTAACTCTGGCGACCATGGGAGTCAATCACAATCGCCATTTCTGGAGATAATTCGATCTGAAAACGGTTGATAGAATAATTGCATTGTATAGTGGCCTACATGTTGCACTGTCTTGTTGAAACCGCATGTTGAGCAAACCCATTTAATTGATAGGTTTTGGTATTGTGCATTAGAAACAGTAAGGGTGATTAAAATTCAATCTTCAAAAACGTATGATCCAATCATTCCTTTAGATCTAATAGCGCACCACACTATCATTTTTTCAGGATTTAGGCACTTTAAGTAATATGAATAGATTATGGTCATTGTGGATTTGTCAGTACTTGTAAATGAAGACTGTTTTGCTTAATAGAGAGAGAGAGAGAGACAATATATTTATTGAATACTTTATACAAAGGGCTATCGACCACAAGGTCCTTCTGTCCGCTTAATAATATTACAATTTAAATTATTATGCGCATCATAACTCATTGTGCTTTTTTTTTCAAGAAAATAGGAAAAGAGAGTTTATCATTAACAAGGTATTAATCAAGTTCAAATTATCGTTCAATTTCCTAAACTTTAGGAATTCTAAATAAACCATATCAAGACTAAACTATAAGAAAATGGTAGCCTGTCAAAATATTATACTTTCAAAGTAACGTGAGTTCCAAAAGTATTGGAATCCACTCATGAATTTGAAGAAGATGGTCATTTCTTAATTCACACACATTAAATTAAACAAATTATCAAATGTCATTTTTAAGTAGCTCTCAGTGGTCTTGAGGTTGTCGCATTATTTTTTAGTGTTAAGTTCAACAATTTCATTAGTTATAAATAAAACGCCTTCTCATAAATTTAAAACTGATTTATTTTAAAGTGTTGTGAATTATAAAATTAACAAAGAAAAACAAACACTACTACAGATGTTGAATGTGTTGTCCACTTCCACGAATACACAAATTAATTCGCCGTTTTATGTTATCGAACACATTTTGTAATACACAGTTGTCTATCTCTTCACATTTTCTTATTACATTGTTTTGCAGATCTACTGTATGCACTGAACTGCTGAATACTGTTTTTTTTTTAATATGGAAAAAGAAAAAAGTCCAGAGGAGTTAGATCACAAGAACGTGGTGGAAATCGGTCTTTGCTTATTAGCCTGTCGTCGAAGAATTCATTAAGATAATTTAATGTTTCAAGGGCAATGTGCGGTCGAGCAGAATCTTGTTGGAAGAAGCCATTTTGGAGTTCATCATCATGAAGTTCGTTAATAAATTGTTGCAAAATAGTGGCTCTATAAGTGGCAGCGTTTAAATTACCATCGAAAAATATTGGACCGATAATTCTGCGTCTTGACATTGCTAACCACACACCAACTTTGATTGGATGCAGTGGGGTTTCTCTAAAAAAATGTGGGTTGTCAACACTCCACATGCGCATGTTTTGGGAATTAATGTATCCGTTTAGATGAAACCAGGCTTCATCAGTGAAAAAAGTTAAATTTAACACGTCGGCGTTCATATTTTCATTAAACCACGGACAGAGGATAACATTAACAGTAGGCCAGTCTTTTATTATAATTGAGTGGTAAAAGTTCTTGGTACATTTTCAACTTACAATATGGTTTCATGTGAAGATCTTGACGAATAATCCTGTGAGTGGTAGTACGACTTAAATTCAACTGTTGAGCTAGTCTCCTAATTGAAGTGGTAGGTTCGTCTTGGACTGCATTTCTGATGTTGTTTATAATATTCTCATTATTAATACGAGGCTTTTCACTTCTTGATATGTTGTTAATGTTACCAGTACTTTGAAAGCAATCAACTGATCGTAATACCTGCCTTCTAAACTGATTCCTATAAAATACAGCCATAGGAAAACGTTGCCTAAATTCTTCAATACACGGGTCGATACTGTATTCCCATTGACCATTTTCCAGGCGTCTACCATTACGAATTAACTTTCGACAATAAAAGTTTTCTGCTCTTTTGTAAACATTTTTAAATTAAATAAATTAAGTAAGACGGTAGAAATAACATTAAACGGAGAATTAACTTGTGTATTCGTGAAAATGGACAACACATTCAACATCTGTTGTAATGTTTGTTCTTCTTTGCTAATTTTATAATTCACGACACAATAAAATAAATCAGTGTTAAATTTATGAGAAGGCGTTTTATTTATAACTAATGAAATTGTTGAACTTAACCCTAAAAACAAGGCGACATAATCTCAAGACCACTGACAGCTACTTAAAAATTTCATTTGATAATTTGTTTAATTTTATGTGTGTGAATTAAGAAATGACCTACTTCTTCAAATTCATGGCAAGAGTGGATTCCAAGACTGTTGGGACTCACGTTAGTATCACTCATTAATTTTTTTTTCATTAAAATCAGAGTTTATCATTAGAAGATGAAGCATATAGGCGTACTAAAACACGTTGATTTATCAGATGTCGTTCCATGTTTAATTTTCCTAAACTTTAGGAATTGTACATAAAGAATATCAAAACTAAACTAAAAGAAAATGGTAGCCTGTGAAAGTAGTATACTCTCCCGTAGAACAGCCGTTAAAATAATGGTTTTACATCTGTTTGGTATAATTTTAGTATAAAACACCTAACTTTCATGTCTGATGGAATTAGTAGTTCTTGTGTGTCCAATTAAATTATTCTACTTAGGATTTTTTATTGAAATAACTTTATTAAGCCCAAATTTATAAATATTTATAAACAATAAACTTTGCCATTGACCCCGTCTTCGCGCACAACTTTCTACTAAAAATCTAAATATATGATGAAATAATTTCCATTTCAGATTACATCGATGGAAATAATTATAATAAATAATTGTTTTTACGGAATGTTAGTAATTCATCCGGAGAACCATTACGGGAAACCAAACATAATTTGTGTGGACTTTAATTATTGATAATAAATCATTTTCTTATCGGCAATTGCCCATTTTGAATGTGTGTTTGTCAGAAACCTTTTCAAACAACATCATAATCGTTAGTCGAACGGTAAAAAAGGCAATTTTATTGACTAATAAATAATTAAATTTATTACTTATCGAACAATTTAAAATACAGCTTTGTTTAATTAATTAAGCTATAAAAGAGTAACTTAATATTTATTTTCATCAAATTACTTCCTGAAAGTTTTATTGTTTCCACAACCTATATTTAATTTACAATTGAGGACTAGTATTACAATGCATTTAATATTTTATATATCTTTGCAAAATATTTAATTCCAGAAGAATACGGCGATAAAACATAATCAAACAATTAAACAATATAGACAAAACAAACTAGACTACTAGACTAGGACAGAGAGACTTGTATAATTATACTATATAGACATATATCACATATAGACATACTATATATGATATAAAAGCTTAGATAGATAAGACTTAACATAAAAAGATATATAATTTGGCGATTAAATAATAAAACAAAAAAACAACTTGTCACAAAACAACAACAAGACTGGATAAACAAGAACGGAACTATTAGACAAGTCAGACAGAGGAAGAGGGACAAGACTATAAGGAAAAAATAAATTAACAAAACTATAATCAATAGACGAGGCAGATAAAATGTTTTATAAATAAATTACAATTTGTAACCACTGATGCGCCGCCTCAGAACTGAATCGATTAACATTATATAGAAGATAACAGTAAAACAAATAAGAATTCAATAGAAAAATAGCACAAGACAAGCACAAGACTAGATACACAAGACTAAAGAGACAAAAATGGACAGAAAAGACAAGACAGAAAAGATTGGACTGCCATCGACGAGATAGATATGACTGGTCAGACAAGACTGGTAACACAAGACTGGTCATACAAGACTGGACAGCAAGGACTGGAAAGTCATGACGTATCCATCAAAACTGAAGTGGCAAGAGTGGACAGAAGACTAGAGAGACGAAACTGCTCAAAAAAACTGGACAGGCAAGACTGGACAGAGAAGACAGACAATACTAAAAACAATATGATATTTATCGAAATCGTTTTGTACTAAATTGTATTAATAAGTAAAACAAAAAATATTGCAATGTTGACTAATATTTCCAGATAATGTAGTGAAAGAATCTGTTAAAAATAAAAGTAAAATTTTGAAGTCCCTTGGCGCTTTGCCCAGTGGATTAATGATGAAGCTTTACGTTCTCGTGTTATGAATCACTTTCGACTTTTATTGTAAATAATATTGCGCGTAAATATGTCATGTAACTGGGCTTAGCTGCTAGTCGAAATTAATGTTTTTAATTAATTGCCCCAGCGCTAAACGACAACATTGAGCAGAATATAACAGAACGAAATCTCCAGCTAAAAAAGGACTCTCACAATGACCCTTTTCGAAAAAAGTTTTTATGGACGTTTTATGATACTACTTTATTTTCGTGTTTTTCTTTTCAGATTTACAAGAAACATCGTTAGGTCTAAAACCCTTAATAAATTGTATTTGATAAGTACAAATAATTTAAATGATTCACATAAAATGTGTAGGTATTTGTCATTTTTAACTGGTTAGAGCCTTGTACACTTAATAAAAATTAACGTTATTGTTTTGTTGCCTGATTTTGGATCTAATAATAAATAATAATTAGTAAGAATGTCTAGAATCTAAACTCTACATTAGATTATTAGATACTACTATTAGATATTAAAGCTGAACATTTCTAAACTATTTACTATTACAGGGAAATAAATAATATATGATATATGTTTATTAAACACTTAATAATTATTAGACTGGATTATTCGAAAACAATCTTCTGTGTATTATTCTTCACAAGTTGGATATGCTTATTATTCAGCTGAAACTATCTTTAGTTTAATCTATATAGGGTTTCCTAGTTAATTAATTAGTTTGACTGTCTACTCCTGTCTGTCCAGTTACGTGTATCTAGTCTTATCTGTCTTGTCACGTTTGTCTAGTCTTGTCAGTCTAAACTTACATGTCTAACATTGCCTATCTAGTATTGTCTGTCTAGTCTTGTCTGTCTAGTCTAGTTTGTCTAGTCTTGTCTGTCTTGCCTTCTCTGTCTAGTCTTATCTGTCTGTCTTGTCTGTTTAGTCTTGTATGTCTAGACTTGCCTATCTGTCCTCCTCGGTAGTGTAGTTGACAATACAACCGTCTGGCAATGCGGGAAACTAGGGCGCTTTTCACTAACCGTCCGGGCAGCCCACCTTGAATTAATGGAAAATATGCGATACCGGGGTGGAGCTTCCCCCAATCACTTTTTAAATCTAGCCTGTCTGTCTAGTCTTGTCTATCTAGTCTTATCGATCTAGTCTTGTCTGTTCGGGGAAAAGAAAACAGTTATATTGGTGGAATGAGAACATTGCCAAACTTAATGCTACTTCTATTGCAGCAAGGCGAATTCACCAGCGTAAGAGAAAAATATTGGGAGACAAAGATGCAGTATATAGAAACGCCTACGCCGACGCAAAAAAAGAACTGCGAATAGAGATTAACAGGGCAAAAAGGGACCACTGGCGGGAACTCTGCGACAAAATAGACGAAAATGTCTGGGGGGATGCTTATGAATTTGTCAGCAGGGAGTTAAAATTGAGGCATCCGAATGTCCAATTAACAATTGAGAAGGCACTAGAAGTAGTAAAGGTGTTATCCCAGCACACGAGCAACTGCCGTGAAAACTACCAGCAGTTAAAGAAATACCAGAATTCTCAGTAGAGGAACTAAATAGGGCCAGCAAACGCCTAAAAAATGGTAAAGCGTCAGGACTAGATAACCTCCCACCAGAAGCCATACAAATTGCATCAAATATGCAGCCAGAAGTCGTCCTGAAAACTATGAACAAAATTATGCCAGACGGCAAATTTCCAGAAAGTTGGAGAAAGGCAAAGCTGGTTCTACTTAGAAAAGTAGGTAGGAATAAACCCACAGACCTACCTTCCTCGTTCCGTCCAATATGTTTACTTGATGTAACAGGGAAACTACTGGAACAGCTACTGCTCTCAAGACTAAAGGAAGAACTAAAAAAATGCAATAATCTTATAATATAAAAATAATGGGTTTCAAGAGGGACGGTCTACCGCTGTTTTGAGAGTCTTACAAGCCAACAAATTTTTTTTAGCTAGCACACAGAGAACAAAGAAGATGAGTGCGCTCATAACGTTAGATGTTCAAAATGACTTCAATTCGGCAGCCTGGAGAAATATCATGGCAGAAAGAAAGAAAAATTTCCCAATACATTTTGCGCCTTATTGACAACTACCTGTCTAACAGAAAAATAATAATAGAAACAGGCGGAGAATCAGCAGAATTCGAGGTAACCAGTGGTGTGCCGCAGGGTTCCGTTATGGGCTCTACGCTTTGGTATATCTTATATGATGTCGTACTGAGGCTAGGACTACCCTACGGTATGGAAATTGTTGGCTTCGCTGATGCTTTAGTCATTGTTGGACAGAGGACGAATTGATGGATAGGGCTAACATGGCCATCAAAATTGTGGGTAACTGGCTGGAAGGTAAAAGGCTTAAGCTGGCAGCAGAGAAAACAGAAGCTGTTCTCCTTACGGGCCAAAGGAAGACAGCACTCAAAAAATTTAGTGAAAGTGAAGACAATAATCCCAAAAGAATTTGTAAAATATCTAGGGATTATTATTGACAGGCCACTCTCTTTCAAAGAGCACACCAAACAGGTGACGACTAAAGCCGTTAAAACAACCAAGACTTTAGAAAAATTAATGCCTAAAGTAGGCGGTCAAAAAAATCACCAAAAGAAAAATGCTAGCTGCCGTAATTCAATCTAACATCCTGTATTGCGCTCCGGTATGGGCTAACGCCATAGAAAAATTTAGCATAATGAGAATGCTAACTTCTCTCCAGCGCAAAATAGCAATGAGTCTGCAGTACGTATAGGACGATATCAAGGGATGCACTTGTTATAGCTGGTATCCCGCCAAGTATACCATCGAGGAAAGAGTCCTGCTTCATAAAGCAAGAAACAACCCAACAGTGACAAAAAATAATGAAAGAAGAAAAAATGATAGGGCACAAAAGCTTGAAAAATGACAATAAATGTGGAGCAATGATAAATTCGGGTCGTTGACTATGCTTCTTATCCCACAAATAGAACCATGGGCTAGAGAACAACACGGGGAGGTTAGTTATTATATAACCCATGCATTCAGCGGTCGTGGTTCTTTTACAGAATACTTCTGCAATATCGGCAGCACAGCAGACAACCTGTGCACATATTATGGCTGCACAGATTGTGTTCAGCACACTATTTTGAAGTGCGAGCGATGGGCCCCGGAGATACATGGAAAAACAAGTAACGATCTGAACTAAAAGTGACAACATTAGTTAACATAATGCTGAGATCGCCTACGGACTGGTCGTACTCCGAGGACATATTACGAAACATAATCAGAGGTAAAGAGAAGGACGAAAGAACGAAACAAGACGTAGATAGAAACAAATTCTGAATCCCTAAAGACTGATGTGAATTGGGGATGTGGGAATAGACAAACACATTGAAACAAATACAGCGACATCTTGAGGAAATGTTAACAGCGGTACTAAGATGTTCATGATTCAGGGGGGCCACTTGACAAGTTATCCTGCTTGCTACGTCCTCACCAAAAAGAAAAACAAGTCTTGTCTGTCTAATCTCGTTTGTGTGGTCTTGTCTGTCTAGACTTGTGTGTCTAGTTTTGTCTGTCTAGTCTTTCCTGTCTAGTCACGTGTGTCTAGTCTTGGCTGTCTAGTCTTGTATGCCTAGTCTTGTGTGTCTTGTCTATCTAGTCTAGCTTGTCTAGTCGTGCCGGCCTAGTCCTGTCTGCGTAGTCTTGTCTGTCTAGTTGTCACTATCTAGTCTTGTCTGTCTAGTCTTTTCTGTCTAATCTTGTCTGTATAGTCTTGTTTGTATAGTCTTGTCTGTCTAGTCTTATCTGTCTAGTTAAATCAAATCAAATCATTTATTTCTTGTGATGTACAAAGTTATACATGTATAACTTTGTACATGTATGTAAGATAGATATAAGATAATCCATATATAAAGTATCATTTAACATGTTGGTTAACATAATATAAACTAATTAACTTCGTAGTGTCGATGCTGCTACATTTATGTGAAATTGCTTTCAAAAAAACTGAGTAAAAGCATTTTTCAATTAAAAAGGATTTCGTTTTTTCTTCTTCTAAAAGCTTTATATGTTTTTTGTTTTTTCAGATTGTTCGGAAGTTTGTTATCCCAAAGATTTTGTATATATTTAGTTTGTTATATAAAAATATCCCTATGCGCCTGGGCGCTTCGTTGCATAACGTTAAGTTAATTTTTGTAATCCGTACTTTTCCAGCGTTTCTAGTATTTGCCTTGTGTATATTCTCATTTGCAGCGAATATATGCTTGTTTTTGAAGACAAAAGTCGTCACTCCCATAGGTATATACGTGGTACAGTTAATATATTTAATTTTATAAAGTGAGGTTTGCACGATGATGATATTTTAATGCCCAATATTGCTCTTATTATTCTAATCTGGGCAAGAAGTAGTATATTTGTTGAAAGATGAGCCCCAAACCAATATACCATATGCCATTGTTAAGGCTACTTCAGAGTGATATACATTCAGAAGTGCTGCTTCTTCCAAAAGTTCGCGTAGGCTACGTAGCATTTGAGCTTTCCAATTTAGGTGTTTTTATAATTGCTTCTGTCTTAATTTCAGATTTTCCTCCATGTGTACTCCTAGGAATTTTTATGTTGACCGTTTCTATTTTGTTGTTATTGATAACTA
This sequence comes from Phosphuga atrata, assembly GCA_944588485.1. Lineage (NCBI taxonomy): Eukaryota > Metazoa > Arthropoda > Insecta > Coleoptera > Silphidae > Phosphuga > Phosphuga atrata. The sequence goes on along the minus strand of OX155898.1, from coordinate 41,314,426 downwards.
GATCTATGTTTCTAACGCGATGTTTTCTATTTGATTGAAAAATTATGTATTTTGTTTTTGTAGAATTAATAAATAGAATGTTTGCTGCGCACCATTGATATAATTTGTCTAATATCTGCTTGGTTGTACTTTCGATTTATTGTATTGATGAGGCAGTAATGATTATGGTAGTGTCGTCTGCGTACATGATACAGTTATCTGCTCCAATGTAGTGGATAAGGTCAACTGTGTATAACGCAAATAGTAGTGGGGCTAATATGGTTCCTTGTGGTACCCCGACTGTGTTTGTTGTACTCGATCTAGTATTCCCTATTTTCTGTCTAGTACTGTCTGTCTAGTCTCGTCTGTCTAGTCTTGTCTGTCTAGTCTTGTCTGTCTAGTCTTGTCTGTCTAGTCTTGTCTGTCTAGTCTTGTCTGTCTAGTCTTGTCTGTCTAGTCTTGTCTGTCTAGTCTTGTCTGTCTAGTCTTGTCTGTCTAGTCTTGTCTGTCTAGTCTTGTCTGTCTAGTCTTGTCTGTCTAGTCTTGTCTGTCTAGTCTTGTCTGTCTAGTCTTGTCTGTCTAGTCTTGTCTGTCTAGTCTTGTCTGTCTAGTCTTGTCTGTCTAGTCTTGTCTGTCTAGTCTTGCCTGTCTAGTCTTGTCTGTCTAGTCTTGTCTGTCTAGTCTTGTCTGTCTAGTCTTGTCTGTCTAGTCTTGTCTGTCTAGTCTTGTCTGTCTAGTCTTGTCTGTCTAGTTTTGTCTATCATTGTCTGTCTAGTCTTGTCTGTCTAGTCTTGTCTGTCTAGTCTTGTCTGTCTAGTCTTGTCTGTCTAGTCTTGTCTGTCCAGTCTTGTCTGTCCAGTCTTGTCTGTCCAGTCTTGTCTGTCCAGTCTTGTCTGTCCAGTCTTGTCTGTCCAGTCTTGTCTGTCCAGTCTTGTCTGTCCAGTCTTGTCTGTCCAGTCTTGTCTGTCCAGTCTTGTCTGTCCAGTCTTGTCTGTCCAGTCTTGTCTGTCCAGTCTTGTCTGTCCAGTCTTGTCTGTCCAGTCTTGTCTGTCCAGTCTTGTCTGTCCAGTCTTGTCTGTCCAGTCTTGTCTGTCCAGTCTTGTCTGTCCAGTCTTGTCTGTCCAGTCTTGTCTGTCCAGTCTTGTCTGTCCAGTCTTGTCTGTCCAGTCTTGTCTGTCCAGTCTTGTCTGTCCAGTCTTGTCTGTCCAGTCTTGTCTGTCCAGTCTTGTCTGTCCAGTCTTGTCTGTCCAGTCTTGTCTGTCCAGTCTTGTCTGTCCAGTCTTGTCTGTCCAGTCTTGTCTGTCCAGTCTTGTCTGTCCAGTCTTGTCTGTCCAGTCTTGTCTGTCCAGTCTTGTCTGTCCAGTCTTGTCTGTCCAGTCTTGTCTGTCCAGTCTTGTCTGTCCAGTCTTGTCTGTCCAGTCTTGTCTGTCCAGTCTTGTCTGTCCAGTCTTGTCTGTCCAGTCTTGTCTGTCCAGTCTTGTCTGTCCAGTCTTGTCTGTCCAGTCTTGTCTGTCCAGTCTTGTCTGTCCAGTCTTGTCTGTCCAGTCTTGTCTGTCCAGTCTTGTCTGTCCAGTCTTGTCTGTCCAGTCTTGTCTGTCCAGTCTTGTCTGTCCAGTCTTGTCTGTCCAGTCTTGTCTGTCCAGTCTTGTCTGTCCACTCTTGTCTGTCCAGTCTTGTCTGTCCAGTCTTGTCTGTCCAGTCTTGTCTGTCCAGTCTTGTCTGTCCAGTCTTGTCTGTCCAGTCTTGTCTGTCCAGTCTTGTCTGTCCAGTCTTGTCTGTCCAGTCTTGTCTGTCCAGTCTTGTCTGTCCAGTCTTGTCTGTCCAGTCTTGTCTGTCCAGTCTTGTCTGTCCAGTCTTGTCTGTCCAGTCTTGTCTGTCCAGTCTTGTCTGTCCAGTCTTGTCTGTCCAGTCTTGTCTGTCCAGTCTTGTCTGTCCAGTCTTGTCTGTCCAGTCTTGTCTGTCCAGTCTTGTCTGTCCAGTCTTGTCTGTCCAGTCTTGTCTGTCCAGTCTTGTCTGTCCAGTCTTGTCTGTCCAGTCTTGTCTGTCCAGTCTTGTCTGTCCAGTCTTGTCTGTCCAGTCTTGTCTGTCCAGTCTTGTCTGTCCAGTCTTGTCTGTCCAGTCTTGTCTGTCCAGTCTTGTCTGTCCAGTCTTGTCTGTCCAGTCTTGTCTGTCCAGTCTTGTCTGTCCAGTCTTGTCTGTCCAGTCTTGTCTGTCCAGTCTTGTCTGTCCAGTCTTGTCTGTCCAGTCTTGTCTGTCCAGTCTTGTCTGTCCAGTCTTGTCTGTCCAGTCTTGTCTGTCCAGTCTTGTCTGTCCAGTCTTGTCTGTCCAGTCTTGTCTGTCCAGTCTTGTCTGTCCAGTCTTGTCTGTCCAGTCTTGTCTGTCCAGTCTTGTCTGTCCAGTCTTGTCTGTCTAGTCTTGTCTGTCTAGTCTTGTCTGTCTAGTCTTGTCTGTCTAGTCTTGTCTGTCTAGTCTTGTCTGTCTAGTCTTGTCTGTCTAGTCTTGTCTGTCTAGTCTTGTCTGTCTAGTGTTGTCTGTCTAGTCTTGTCTGTCTAGTCTTGTCTGTCTAGTCTTGTCTGTCTAGTCTTGTCTGTCTAGTCTTGTCTGTCTAGTCTTGTCTGTCTAGTCTTGTCTGTCTAGTCTTGTCTGTCTAGTCTTGTCTGTCTAGTCTTGTCTGTCTAGTCTTGTCTGTCTAGTCTTGTCTGTCTAGTCTTGTCTGTCTAGTCTTGTCTGTCTAGTCTTGTCTGTCTAGTCTTGTCTGTCTAGTCTTGTCTGTCTAGTCTTGTCTGTCTAGTCTTGTCTGTCTAGTCTTGTCTGTCTAGTCTTGTCTGTCTAGTCTTGTCTGTCTAGTCTTGTCTGTCTAGTCTTGTCTGTCTAGTCTTGTCTCTGTCTAGTCTTGTCTGTCTAGTCTTGTCTGTCTAGTCTTGTCTGTCTAGTCTTGTCTGTCTAGTCTTGTCTGTCTAGTCTTGTCTGTCTAGTCTTGTCCTGTCTAGTCTTGTCTGTCTAGTCTTGTCTGTCTAGTCTTGTCTGTCTAGTCTTGTCTGTCTAGTCTTGTCTGTCTAGTCTTGTCTGTCTAGTCTTGTCTGTCTAGTCTTGTCTGTCTAGTCTTGTCTGTCTAGTCTTGTCTGTCTAGTCTTGTCTGTCTAGTCTTGTCTGTCTAGTCTTGTCTGACTAGTCTTGTCTGTCTAGTCTTGTCTGTCTAGTCTTGTCTGTCTAGTCTTGTCTGTCTAGTCTTGTCTGTCTAGTCTTGTCTGTCTAGTCTTGTCTGTCTAGTCTTGTCTGTCTAGTCTTGTCTGTCTAGTCTTGTCTGTCTAGTCTTGTCTGTCTAGTCTTGTCTGTCTAGTCTTGTCTGTCTAGTCTTGTCTGTCTAGTCTTGTCTGTCTAGTCTTGTCTGTCTAGTCTTGTCTGTCTAGTCTTGTCTGTCTAGTCTTGTCTGTCTAGTCTTGTCTGTCTAGTCTTGTCTGTCTAGTCTTGTCTGTCTAGTCTTGTCTGTCTAGTCTTGTCTGTCTAGTGTCTGTCTAGTCTTGTCTGTCTAGTCTTGTCTGTCTAGTCTTGTCTGTCTAGTCTTGTCTGTCTAGTCTTGTCTGTCTAGTCTTGTCTGTCTAGTCTTGTCTGTCTAGTCTTGTCTGTCTAGTCTTGTCTGTCTAGTCTTGTCTGTCTAGTCTTGTCTGTCTAGTCTTGTCTGTCTAGTCTTGTCTGTCTAGTCTTGTCTGTCTAGTCTTGTCTGTCTAGTCTTGTCTGTCTAGTCTTGTCTGTCTAGTCTTGTCTGTCTAGTCTTGTCTGTCTAGTCTTGTCTGTATAGTCCTGTCTGTCTAGTCTTGTCTGTCTAGTCTTGTCTGTCTAGTCTTGTCTGTCTAGTCTTGTCTGTCTAGTCTTGTCTGTCTAGTCTTGTCTGTCTAGTCTTGTCTGTCTAGCCTTGTCTGTCTAGCCTTGTCTCTCTAGTCTTGTCTCTCTAGTCTTGTCTGTCTAGTCTTGTCTGTCTAGTCTTGTCTGTCTAGTCTTGTCTGTCTAGTCTTGTCTGTCTAGCCTTGTCTGTCTAGTCTTGTCTGTCTAGTCTTGTCTGTCTAGTCTTGTCTGTCTAGTCTTGTCTGTCTAGTCTTGTCTGTCTAGTCTTGTCTGTCTAGTCTTGTCTGTCTAGTCTTGTCTGTCTAGTCTTGTCTGTCTAGTCTTGTCTGTCTAGTCCTTGTCTGTCTAGTCTTGTCTGTCTAGTCTTGTCTGTCTAGTCTTGTCTGTCTAGTCTTGTCTGTCTAGTCTTGTCTGTCTAGTCTTGTCTGTCTAGTCTTGTCTGTCTAGTCTTGTCTGTCTAGTCTTGTCTGTCTAGTCTTGTCTGTCTAGTCTTGTCTGTCTAGTCTTGTCTGTCTAGTCTTGTCTGTCTAGTCTTGTCTGTCTAGTCTTGTCTGTCTAGTCTTGTCTGTCTAGTCTTGTCTGTCTAGTCTTGTCTGTCTAGTCTTGTCTGTCTAGTCTTGTCTGTCTAGTCTTGTCTGTCTAGTCTTGTCTGTCTAGTCTTGTCTGTCTAGTCTTGTCTGTCTAGTCTTGTCTGTCTAGTCTTGTCTGTCTAGTCTTGTCTGTCTAGTCTTGTCTGTCTAGTCTTGTCTGTCTAGTCTTGTCTGTCTAGTCTTGTCTGTCTAGTCTTGTCTGTCTAGTCTTGTCTGTCTAGTCTTGTCTGTCTAGTCTTGTCTGTCTAGTCTTGTCTGTCTAGTCTTGTCTGTCTAGTCTTGTCTGTCTAGTCTTGTCTGTCTAGTCTTGTCTGTCTAGTCTTGTCTGTCTAGTCTTGTCTGTCTAGTCTTGTCTGTCTAGTCTTGTCTGTCTAGTCTTGTCTGTCTAGTCTTGTCTGTCCTAGTCTTGTCTGTCCAGTCTTGTCTGTCCAGTCTTGTCTGTCCAGTCTTGTCTGTCCAGTCTTGTCTGTCCAGTCTTGTCTGTCCAGTCTTGTCTGTCCAGTCTTGTCTGTCCAGTCCTTGTCTGTCCAGTCTTGTCTGTCCAGTCTTGTCTGTCCAGTCTTGTCTGTCCAGTCTTGTCTGTCCAGTCTTGTCTGTCCAGTCTTGTCTGTCCAGTCTTGTCTGTCCAGTCTTGTCTGTCCAGTCTTGTCTGTCCAGTCTTGTCTGTCCAGTCTTGTCTGTCCAGTCTTGTCTGTCCAGTCTTGTCTGTCCAGTCTTGTCTGTCCAGTCTTGTCTGTCCAGTCTTGTCTGTCTAGTCTTGTCTGTCTAGTCTTGTCTGTCTAGTCTTGTCTGTCTAGTCTTGTCTGTCTAGTCTTGTCTGTCTAGTCTTGTCTGTCTAGTCTTGTCTGTCTAGTCTTGTCTGTCTAGTCTTGTCTGTCTAGTCTTGTCTGTCTAGTCTTGTCTGTCTAGTCTTGTCTGTCTAGTCTTGTCTGTCTAGTCTTGTCTGTCTAGTCTTGTCTGTCTAGTCTTGTCTGTCTAGTCTTGTCTGTCTAGTCTTGTCTGTCTAGTCTTGTCTGTCTAGTCTTGTCTGTCTAGTCTTGTCTGTCTAGTCTTGTCTGTCTAGTCTTGTCTGTCTAGTCTTGTCTGTCTAGTCTTGTCTGTCTAGTCTTGTCTGTCTAGTCTTGTCTGTCTAGTCTTGTCTGTCTAGTCTTGTCTGTCTAGTCTTGTCTGTCTAGTCTTGTCTGTCTAGTCTTGTCTGTCTAGTCTTGTCTGTCTAGTCTTGTCTGTCTAGTCTTGTCTGTCTAGTCTTGTCTGTCTAGTCTTGTCTGTCTAGTCTTGTCTGTCTAGTCTTGTCTGTCTAGTCTTGTCTGTCTAGTCTTGTCTGTCTAGTCTTGTCTGTCTAGTCTTGTCTGTCTAGTCTTGTCTGTCTAGTCTTGTCTGTCTAGTCTTGTCTGTCTAGTCTTGTCTGTCTAGTCTTGTCTGTCTAGTCTTGTCTGTCTAGTCTTGTCTGTCTAGTCTTGTCTGTCTAGTCTTGTCTGTCTAGTCTTGTCTGTCTAGTCTTGTCTGTCTAGTCTTGTCTGTCTAGTCTTGTCTGTCTAGTCTTGTCTGTCTAGTCTTGTCTGTCTAGTCTTGTCTGTCTAGTCTTGTCTGTCTAGTCTTGTCTGTCTAGTCTTGTCTGTCTAGTCTTGTCTGTCTAGTCTTGTCTGTCTAGTCTTGTCTGTCTAGTCTTGTCTGTCTAGTCTTGTCTGTCTAGTCTTGTCTGTCTAGTCTTGTCTGTCTAGTCTTGTCTGTCTAGTCTTGTCTGTCTAGTCTTGTCTGTCTAGTCTTGTCTGTCTAGTCTTGTCTGTCTAGTCTTGTCTGTCTAGTCTTGTCTGTCTAGTCTTGTCTGTCTAGTCTTGTCTGTCTAGTCTTGTCTGTCTAGTCTTGTCTGTCTAGTCTTGTCTGTCTAGTCTTGTCTGTCTAGTCTTGTCTGTCTAGTCTTGTCTGTCTAGTCTTGTCTGTCTAGTCTTGTCTGTCTAGTCTTGTCTGTCTAGTCTTGTCTGTCTAGTCTTGTCTGTCTAGTCTTGTCTGTCTAGTCTTGTCTGTCTAGTCTTGTCTGTCTAGTCTTGTCTGTCTAGTCTTGTCTGTCTAGTCTTGTCTGTCTAGTCTTGTCTGTCTAGTCTTGTCTGTCTAGTCTTGTCTGTCTAGTCTTGTCTGTCTAGTCTTGTCTGTCTAGTCTTGTCTGTCTAGTCTTGTCTGTCTAGTCTTGTCTGTCTAGTCTTGTCTGTCTAGTCTTGTCTGTCTAGTCTTGTCTGTCTAGTCTTGTCTGTCTAGTCTTGTCTGTCTAGTCTTGTCTGTCTAGTCTTGTCTGTCTAGTCTTGTCTGTCTAGTCTTGTCTGTCTAGTCTTGTCTGTCTAGTCTTGTCTGTCTAGTCTTGTCTGTCTAGTCTTGTCTGTCTAGTCTTGTCTGTCTAGTCTTGTCTGTCTAGTCTTGTCTGTCTAGTCTTGTCTGTCTAGTCTTGTCTGTCTAGTCTTGTCTGTCTAGTCTTGTCTGTCTAGTCTTGTCTGTCTAGTCTTGTCTGTCTAGTCTTGTCTGTCTAGTCTTGTCTGTCTAGTCTTGTCTGTCTAGTCTTGTCTGTCTAGTCTTGTCTGTCTAGTCTTGTCTGTCTAGTCTTGTCTGTCTAGTCTTGTCTGTCTAGTCTTGTCTGTCTAGTCTTGTCTGTCTAGTCTTGTCTGTCTAGTCTTGTCTGTCTAGTCTTGTCTGTCTAGTCTTGTCTGTCTAGTCTTGTCTGTCTAGTCTTGTCTGTCTAGTCTTGTCTGTCTAGTCTTGTCTGTCTAGTCTTGTCTGTCTAGTCTTGTCTGTCTAGTCTTGTCTGTCTAGTCTTGTCTGTCTAGTCTTGTCTGTCTAGTCTTGTCTGTCTAGTCTTGTCTGTCTAGTCTTGTCTGTCTAGTCTTGTCTGTCTAGTCTTGTCTGTCTAGTCTTGTCTGTCTAGTCTTGTCTGTCTAGTCTTGTCTGTCTAGTCTTGTCTGTCTAGTCTTGTCTGTCTAGTCTTGTCTGTCTAGTCTTGTCTGTCTAGTCTTGTCTGTCTAGTCTTGTCTGTCTAGTCTTGTCTGTCTAGTCTTGTCTGTCTAGTCTTGTCTGTCTAGTCTTGTCTGTCTAGTCTTGTCTGTCTAGTCTTGTCTGTCTAGTCTTGTCTGTCTAGTCTTGTCTGTCTAGTCTTGTCTGTCTAGTCTTGTCTGTCTAGTCTTGTCTGTCTAGTCTTGTCTGTCTAGTCTTGTCTGTCTAGTCTTGTCTGTCTAGTCTTGTCTGTCTAGTCTTGTCTGTCTAGTCTTGTCTGTCTAGTCTTGTCTGTCTAGTCTTGTCTGTCTAGTCTTGTCTGTCTAGTCTTGTCTGTCTAGTCTTGTCTGTCTAGTCTTGTCTGTCTAGTCTTGTCTGTCTAGTCTTGTCTGTCTAGTCTTGTCTGTCTAGTCTTGTCTGTCTAGTCTTGTCTGTCTAGTCTTGTCTGTCTAGTCTTGTCTGTCTAGTCTTGTCTGTCTAGTCTTGTCTGTCTAGTCTTGTCTGTCTAGTCTTGTCTGTCTAGTCTTGTCTGTCTAGTCTTGTCTGTCTAGTCTTGTCTGTCTAGTCTTGTCTGTCTAGTCTTGTCTGTCTAGTCTTGTCTGTCTAGTCTTGTCTGTCTAGTCTTGTCTGTCTAGTCTTGTCTGTCTAGTCTTGTCTGTCTAGTCTTGTCTGTCTAGTCTTGTCTGTCTAGTCTTGTCTGTCTAGTCTTGTCTGTCTAGTCTTGTCTGTCTAGTCTTGTCTGTCTAGTCTTGTCTGTCTAGTCTTGTCTGTCTAGTCTTGTCTGTCTAGTCTTGTCTGTCTAGTCTTGTCTGTCTAGTCTTGTCTGTCTAGTCTTGTCTGTCTAGTCTTGTCTGTCTAGTCTTGTCTGTCTAGTCTTGTCTGTCTAGTCTTGTCTGTCTAGTCTTGTCTGTCTAGTCTTGTCTGTCTAGTCTTGTCTGTCTAGTCTTGTCTGTCTAGTCTTGTCTGTCTAGTCTTGTCTGTCTAGTCTTGTCTGTCTAGTCTTGTCTGTCTAGTCTTGTCTGTCTAGTCTTGTCTGTCTAGTCTTGTCTGTCTAGTCTTGTCTGTCTAGTCTTGTCTGTCTAGTCTTGTCTGTCTAGTCTTGTCTGTCTAGTCTTGTCTGTCTAGTCTTGTCTGTCTAGTCTTGTCTGTCTAGTCTTGTCTGTCTAGTCTTGTCTGTCTAGTCTTGTCTGTCTAGTCTTGTCTGTCTAGTCTTGTCTGTCTAGTCTTGTCTGTCTAGTCTTGTCTGTCTAGTCTTGTCTGTCTAGTCTTGTCTGTCTAGTCTTGTCTGTCTAGTCTTGTCTGTCTAGTCTTGTCTGTCTAGTCTTGTCTGTCTAGTCTTGTCTGTCTAGTCTTGTCTGTCTAGTCTTGTCTGTCTAGTCTTGTCTGTCTAGTCTTGTCTGTCTAGTCTTGTCTGTCTAGTCTTGTCTGTCTAGTCTTGTCTGTCTAGTCTTGTCTGTCTAGTCTTGTCTGTCTAGTCTTGTCTGTCTAGTCTTGTCTGTCTAGTCTTGTCTGTCTAGTCTTGTCTGTCTAGTCTTGTCTGTCTAGTCTTGTCTGTCTAGTCTTGTCTGTCTAGTCTTGTCTGTCTAGTCTTGTCTGTCTAGTCTTGTCTGTCTAGTCTTGTCTGTCTAGTCTTGTCTGTCTAGTCTTGTCTGTCTAGTCTTGTCTGTCTAGTCTTTCTGTCCTAGTCTTGTCTGTCTAGTCTTGTCTGTCTAGTCTGTCTAGTCTTGTCTGTCTAGTCTTGTCTGTCTAGTCTTGTCTGTCTAGTCTTGTCTGTCTAGTCTTGTCTGTCTAGTCTTGTCTGTCTAGTCTTGTCTGTCTAGTCTTGTCTGTCTAGTCTTGTCTGTCTAGTCTTGTCTGTCTAGTCTTGTCTGTCTAGTCTTGTCTGTCTAGTCTTGTCTGTCTAGTCTTGTCTGTCTAGTCTTGTCTGTCTAGTCTTGTCTGTCTAGTCTTGTCTGTCTAGTCTTGTCTGTCTAGTCTTGTCTGTCTAGTCTTGTCTGTCTAGTCTTGTCTGTCTAGTCTTGTCTGTCTAGTCTTGTCTGTCTAGTCTTGTCTGTCTAGTCTTGTCTGTCTAGTCTTGTCTGTCTAGTCTTGTCTGTCTAGTCTTGTCTGTCTAGTCTTGTCTGTCTAGTCTTGTCTGTCTAGTCTTGTCTGTCTAGTCTTGTCTGTCTAGTCTTGTCTGTCTAGTCTTGTCTGTCTAGTCTTGTCTGTCTAGTCTTGTCTGTCTAGTCTTGTCTGTCTAGTCTTGTCTGTCTAGTCTTGTCTGTCTAGTCTTGTCTGTCTAGTCTTGTCTGTCTAGTCTTGTCTGTCTAGTCTTGTCTGTCTAGTCTTGTCTGTCTAGTCTTGTCTGTCTAGTCTTGTCTGTCTAGTCTTGTCTGTCTAGTCTTGTCTGTCTAGTCTTGTCTGTCTAGTCTTGTCTGTCTAGTCTTGTCTGTCTAGTCTTGTCTGTCTAGTCTTGTCTGTCTAGTCTTGTCTGTCTAGTCTTGTCTGTCTAGTCTTGTCTGTCTAGTCTTGTCTGTCTAGTCTTGTCTGTCTAGTCTTGTCTGTCTAGTCTTGTCTGTCTAGTCTTGTCTGTCTAGTCTTGTCTGTCTAGTCTTGTCTGTCTAGTCTTGTCTGTCTAGTCTTGTCTGTCTAGTCTTGTCTGTCTAGTCTTGTCTGTCTAGTCTTGTCTGTCTAGTCTTGTCTGTCTAGTCTTGTCTGTCTAGTCTTGTCTGTCTAGTCTTGTCTGTCTAGTCTTGTCTGTCTAGTCTTGTCTGTCTAGTCTTGTCTGTCTAGTCTTGTCTGTCTAGTCTTGTCTGTCTAGTCTTGTCTGTCTAGTCTTGTCTGTCTAGTCTTGTCTGTCTAGTCTTGTCTGTCTAGTCTTGTCTGTCTAGTCTTGTCTGTCTAGTCTTGTCTGTCTAGTCTTGTCTGTCTAGTCTTGTCTGTCTAGTCTTGTCTGTCTAGTCTTGTCTGTCTAGTCTTGTCTGTCTAGTCTTGTCTGTCTAGTCTTGTCTGTCTAGTCTTGTCTGTCTAGTCTTGTCTGTCTAGTCTTGTCTGTCTAGTCTTGTCTGTCTAGTCTTGTCTGTCTAGTCTTGTCTGTCTAGTCTTGTCTGTCTAGTCTTGTCTGTCTAGTCTTGTCTGTCTAGTCTTGTCTGTCTAGTCTTGTCTGTCTAGTCTTGTCTGTCTAGTCTTGTCTGTCTAGTCTTGTCTGTCTAGTCTTGTCTGTCTAGTCTTGTCTGTCTAGTCTTGTCTGTCTAGTCTTGTCTGTCTAGTCTTGTCTGTCTAGTCTTGTCTGTCTAGTCTTGTCTGTCTAGTCTTGTCTGTCTAGTCTTGTCTGTCTAGTCTTGTCTGTCTAGTCTTGTCTGTCTAGTCTTGTCTGTCTAGTCTTGTCTGTCTAGTCTTGTCTGTCTAGTCTTGTCTGTCTAGTCTTGTCTGTCTAGTCTTGTCTGTCTAGTCTTGTCTGTCTAGTCTTGTCTGTCTAGTCTTGTCTGTCTAGTCTTGTCTGTCTAGTCTTGTCTGTCTAGTCTTGTCTGTCTAGTCTTGTCTGTCTAGTCTTGTCTGTCTAGTCTTGTCTGTCTAGTCTTGTCTGTCTAGTCTTGTCTGTCTAGTCTTGTCTGTCTAGTCTTGTCTGTCTAGTCTTGTCTGTCTAGTCTTGTCTGTCTAGTCTTGTCTGTCTAGTCTTGTCTGTCTAGTCTTGTCTGTCTAGTCTTGTCTGTCTAGTCTTGTCTGTCTAGTCTTGTCTGTCTAGTCTTGTCTGTCTAGTCTTGTCTGTCTAGTCTTGTCTGTCTAGTCTTGTCTGTCTAGTCTTGTCTGTCTAGTCTTGTCTGTCTAGTCTTGTCTGTCTAGTCTTGTCTGTCTAGTCTTGTCTGTCTAGTCTTGTCTGTCTAGTCTTGTCTGTCTAGTCTTGTCTGTCTAGTCTTGTCTGTCTAGTCTTGTCTGTCTAGTCTTGTCTGTCTAGTCTTGTCTGTCTAGTCTTGTCTGTCTAGTCTTGTCTGTCTAGTCTTGTCTGTCTAGTCTTGTCTGTCTAGTCTTGTCTGTCTAGTCTTGTCTGTCTAGTCTTGTCTGTCTAGTCTTGTCTGTCTAGTCTTGTCTGTCTAGTCTTGTCTGTCTAGTCTTGTCTGTCTAGTCTTGTCTGTCTAGTCTTGTCTGTCTAGTCTTGTCTGTCTAGTCTTGTCTGTCTAGTCTTGTCTGTCTAGTCTTGTCTGTCTAGTCTTGTCTGTCTAGTCTTGTCTGTCTAGTCTTGTCTGTCTAGTCTTGTCTGTCTAGTCTTGTCTGTCTAGTCTTGTCTGTCTAGTCTTGTCTGTCTAGTCTTGTCTGTCTAGTCTTGTCTGTCTAGTCTTGTCTGTCTAGTCTTGTCTGTCTAGTCTTGTCTGTCTAGTCTTGTCTGTCTAGTCTTGTCTGTCTAGTCTTGTCTGTCTAGTCTTGTCTGTCTAGTCTTGTCTGTCTAGTCTTGTCTGTCTAGTCTTGTCTGTCTAGTCTTGTCTGTCTAGTCTTGTCTGTCTAGTCTTGTCTGTCTAGTCTTGTCTGTCTAGTCTTGTCTGTCTAGTCTTGTCTGTCTAGTCTTGTCTGTCTAGTCTTGTCTGTCTAGTCTTGTCTGTCTAGTCTTGTCTGTCTAGTCTTGTCTGTCTAGTCTTGTCTGTCTAGTCTTGTCTGTCTAGTCTTGTCTGTCTAGTCTTGTCTGTCTAGTCTTGTCTGTCTAGTCTTGTCTGTCTAGTCTTGTCTGTCTAGTCTTGTCTGTCTAGTCTTGTCTGTCTAGTCTTGTCTGTCTAGTCTTGTCTGTCTAGTCTTGTCTGTCTAGTCTTGTCTGTCTAGTCTTGTCTGTCTAGTCTTGTCTGTCTAGTCTTGTCTGTCTAGTCTTGTCTGTCTAGTCTTGTCTGTCTAGTCTTGTCTGTCTAGTCTTGTCTGTCTAGTCTTGTCTGTCTAGTCTTGTCTGTCTAGTCTTGTCTGTCTAGTCTTGTCTGTCTAGTCTTGTCTGTCTAGTCTTGTCTGTCTAGTCTTGTCTGTCTAGTCTTGTCTGTCTAGTCTTGTCTGTCTAGTCTTGTCTGTCTAGTCTTGTCTGTCTAGTCTTGTCTGTCTAGTCTTGTCTGTCTAGTCTTGTCTGTCTAGTCTTGTCTGTCTAGTCTTGTCTGTCTAGTCTTGTCTGTCTAGTCTTGTCTGTCTAGTCTTGTCTGTCTAGTCTTGTCTGTCTAGTCTTGTCTGTCTAGTCTTGTCTGTCTAGTCTTGTCTGTCTAGTCTTGTCTGTCTAGTCTTGTCTGTCTAGTCTTGTCTGTCTAGTCTTGTCTGTCTAGTCTTGTCTGTCTAGTCTTGTCTGTCTAGTCTTGTCTGTCTAGTCTTGTCTGTCTAGTCTTGTCTGTCTAGTCTTGTCTGTCTAGTCTTGTCTGTCTAGTCTTGTCTGTCTAGTCTTGTCTGTCTAGTCTTGTCTGTCTAGTCTTGTCTGTCTAGTCTTGTCTGTCTAGTCTTGTCTGTCTAGTCTTGTCTGTCTAGTCTTGTCTGTCTAGTCTTGTCTGTCTAGTCTTGTCTGTCTAGTCTTGTCTGTCTAGTCTTGTCTGTCTAGTCTTGTCTGTCTAGTCTTGTCTGTCTAGTCTTGTCTGTCTAGTCTTGTCTGTCTAGTCTTGTCTGTCTAGTCTTGTCTGTCTAGTCTTGTCTGTCTAGTCTTGTCTGTCTAGTCTTGTCTGTCTAGTCTTGTCTGTCTAGTCTTGTCTGTCTAGTCTTGTCTGTCTAGTCTTGTCTGTCTAGTCTTGTCTGTCTAGTCTTGTCTGTCTAGTCTTGTCTGTCTAGTCTTGTCTGTCTAGTCTTGTCTGTCTAGTCTTGTCTGTCTAGTCTTGTCTGTCTAGTCTTGTCTGTCTGTCTTGTCTGTCTAGTCTTGTCTGTCTAGTCTTGTCTGTCTAGTCTTGTCTGTCTAGTCTTGTCTGTCTAGTCTTGTCTGTCTAGTCTTGTCTGTCTAGTCTTGTCTGTCTAGTCTTGTCTAGTCTTGTCTAGTCTTGTCTGTCTTGTCTGTCTAGTCTTGTCTGTCTAGTCTTGTCTGTCTAGTCTTGTCTGTCTAGTCTTGTCTGTCTAGTCTTGTCTGTCTAGTCTTGTCTGTCTAGTCTTGTCTGTCTAGTCTTGTCTGTCTAGTCTTGTCTGTCTAGTCTTGTCTGTCTAGTCTTGTCTGTCTAGTCTTGTCTGTCTAGTCTTGTCTGTCTAGTCTTGTCTGTCTAGTCTTGTCTGTCTAGTCTTGTCTGTCTAGTCTTGTCTGTCTAGTCTTGTCTGTCTAGTCTTGTCTGTCTAGTCTTGTCTGTCTAGTCTTGTCTGTCTAGTCTTGTCTGTCTAGTCTTGTCTGTCTAGTCTTGTCTGTCTAGTCTTGTCTGTCTAGTCTTGTCTGTCTAGTCTTGTCTGTCTAGTCTTGTCTGTCTAGTCTTGTCTGTCTAGTCTTGTCTGTCTAGTCTTGTCTGTCTAGTCTTGTCTGTCTAGTCTTGTCTGTCTAGTCTTGTCTGTCTAGTCTTGTCTGTCTAGTCTTGTCTGTCTAGTCTTGTCTGTCTAGTCTTGTCTGTCTAGTCTTGTCTGTCTAGTCTTGTCTGTCTAGTCTTGTCTGTCTAGTCTTGTCTGTCTAGTCTTGTCTGTCTAGTCTTGTCTGTCTAGTCTTGTCTGTCTAGTCTTGTCTGTCTAGTCTTGTCTGTCTAGTCTTGTCTGTCTAGTCTTGTCTGTCTAGTCTTGTCTGTCTAGTCTTGTCTGTCTAGTCTTGTCTGTCTAGTCTTGTCTGTCTAGTCTTGTCTGTCTAGTCTTGTCTGTCTAGTCTTGTCTGTCTAGTCTTGTCTGTCTAGTCTTGTCTGTCTAGTCTTGTCTGTCTAGTCTTGTCTGTCTAGTCTTGTCTGTCTAGTCTTGTCTGTCTAGTCTTGTCTGTCTAGTCTTGTCTGTCTAGTCTTGTCTGTCTAGTCTTGTCTGTCTAGTCTTGTCTGTCTAGTCTTGTCTGTCTAGTCTTGTCTGTCTAGTCTTGTCTGTCTAGTCTTGTCTGTCTAGTCTTGTCTGTCTAGTCTTGTCTGTCTAGTCTTGTCTGTCTAGTCTTGTCTGTCTAGTCTTGTCTGTCTAGTCTTGTCTGTCTAGTCTTGTCTGTCTAGTCTTGTCTGTCTAGTCTTGTCTGTCTAGTCTTGTCTGTCTAGTCTTGTCTGTCTAGTCTTGTCTGTCTAGTCTTGTCTGTCTAGTCTTGTCTGTCTAGTCTTGTCTGTCTAGTCTTGTCTGTCTAGTCTTGTCTGTCTAGTCTTGTCTGTCTAGTCTTGTCTGTCTAGTCTTGTCTGTCTAGTCTTGTCTGTCTAGTCTTGTCTGTCTAGTCTTGTCTGTCTAGTCTTGTCTGTCTAGTCTTGTCTGTCTAGTCTTGTCTGTCTAGTCTTGTCTGTCTAGTCTTGTCTGTCTAGTCTTGTCTGTCTAGTCTTGTCTGTCTAGTCTTGTCTGTCTAGTCTTGTCTGTCTAGTCTTGTCTGTCTAGTCTTGTCTGTCTAGTCTTGTCTGTCTAGTCTTGTCTGTCTAGTCTTGTCTGTCTAGTCTTGTCTGTCTAGTCTTGTCTGTCTAGTCTTGTCTGTCTAGTCTTGTCTGTCTAGTCTTGTCTGTCTAGTCTTGTCTGTCTAGTCTTGTCTGTCTAGTCTTGTCTGTCTAGTCTTGTCTGTCTAGTCTTGTCTGTCTAGTCTTGTCTGTCTAGTCTTGTCTGTCTAGTCTTGTCTGTCTAGTCTTGTCTGTCTAGTCTTGTCTGTCTAGTCTTGTCTGTCTAGTCTTGTCTGTCTAGTCTTGTCTGTCTAGTCTTGTCTGTCTAGTCTTGTCTGTCTAGTCTTGTCTGTCTAGTCTTGTCTGTCTAGTCTTGTCTGTCTAGTCTTGTCTGTCTAGTCTTGTCTGTCTAGTCTTGTCTGTCTAGTCTTGTCTGTCTAGTCTTGTCTGTCTAGTCTTGTCTGTCTAGTCTTGTCTGTCTAGTCTTGTCTGTCTAGTCTTGTCTGTCTAGTCTTGTCTGTCTAGTCTTGTCTGTCTAGTCTTGTCTGTCTAGTCTTGTCTGTCTAGTCTTGTCTGTCTAGTCTTGTCTGTCTAGTCTTGTCTGTCTAGTCTTGTCTGTCTAGTCTTGTCTGTCTAGTCTTGTCTGTCTAGTCTTGTCTGTCTAGTCTTGTCTGTCTGTCTAGTCTTGTCTGTCTAGTCTTGTCTGTCTAGTCTTGTCTGTCTAGTCTTGTCTGTCTAGTCTTGTTTGTCTAGTCTTGTCTGTCTAGTCTTGTCTGTCTAGTCTTGTCTGTCTAGTCTTGTCTGTCTAGTCTTGTCTGTCTAGTCTTGTCTGTCTAGTCTTGTCTGTCTGGTCTTGTCTGTCTGGTCTTGTCTGTCTGGTCTTGTCTGTCTGGTCTTGTCTGTCTGGTCTTGTCTGTCTGGTCTTGTCTGTCTGGTCTTGTCTGTCTGGTCTTGTCTGTCTAGTCTTGTCTGTCTAGTCTTGTCTGTCTAGTCTTGTCTTTCTAGTCTTGTCTGTCTAGTCTTGTCTGTCTAGTCTTGTCTGTCTAGTCTTGTCTGTCTAGTCTTGTCTGTCTAGTCTTGTCTGTCTAGTCTTGTCTGTCTAGTGTTGTCTGTCTAGTCTTGTCTGTCTAGTCTTGTCTGTCTAGTCTTGTCTGTCTAGTCTTGTCTGTCTAGTCTTGTCTGTCTAGTCTTGTCTGTCTAGTCTTGTCTGTCTAGTCTTGTCTGTCTAGTCTTGTCTGTCTAGTCTTGTCTGTCTAGTCTTGTCTGTCTAGTCTTGTCTGTCTAGTCTTGTCTGTCTAGTCTTGTCTGTCTAGTCTTGTCTGTCTAGTCTTGTCTGTCTAGTCTTGTCTGTCTAGTCTTGTCTGTCTAGTCTTGTCTGTCTAGTCTTGTCTGTCTAGTCTTGTCTGTCTAGTCTTGTCTGTCTAGTCTTGTCTGTCTAGTCTTGTCTGTCTAGTCTTGTCTGTCTAGTCTTGTCTGTCTAGTCTTGTCTGTCTAGTCTTGTCTGTCTAGTCTTGTCTGTCTAGTCTTGTCTGTCTAGTCTTGTCTGTCTAGTCTTGTCTGTCTAGTCTTGTCTGTCTAGTCTTGTCTGTCTAGTCTTGTCTGTCTAGTCTTGTCTGTCTAGTCTTGTCTGTCTAGTCTTGTCTGTCTAGTCTTGTCTGTCTAGTCTTGTCTGTCTAGTCTTGTCTGTCTAGTCTTGTCCGTCTAGTCTTGTCTGTCTAGTCTTGTCTGTCTAGTCTTGTCTGTCTAGTCTTGTCTGTCTAGTCTTGTCTGTCTAGTCTTGTCTGTCTAGTCTGTCTAGTCTTGTCTGTCTAGTCTTGTCTGTCTAGTCTTGTCTGTCTAGTCTTGTCTGTCTAGTCTTGTCTGTCTAGTCTTGTCTGTCTAGTCTTGTCTGTCTAGTCTTGTCTGTCTAGTCTTGTCTGTCTAGTCTTGTCTGTCTAGTCTTGTCTGTCTAGTCTTGTCTGTCTAGTCTTGTCTGTCTAGTCTTGTCTGTCTAGTCTTGTCTGTCTAGTCTTGTCTGTCTAGTCTTGTCTGTCTAGTCTTGTCTGTCTAGTCTTGTCTGTCTAGTCTTGTCTGTCTAGTCTTGTCTGTCTAGTCTTGTCTGTCTAGTCTTGTCTGTCTAGTCTTGTCTGTCTAGTCTTGTCTGTCTAGTCTTGTCTGTCTAGTCTTGTCTGTCTAGTCTTGTCTGTCTAGTCTTGTCTGTCTAGTCTTGTCTGTCTAGTCTTGTCTGTCTAGTCTTGTCTGTCTAGTCTTGCCTGTCTAGTCTTGCCTGTCTAGTCTTGCCTGTCTAGTCTTGTCTGTTTAGTCTTGTCTGTCTAGTCTTGTCTGTCTAGTCTTGTCTTTCTAGTCTTGTCTCTCTAGTCTTGTCTATCAAGTCTTGTCTGTCTAGTCTTGTCTGTCTAGTCTTGTCTGTCTAGTCTTGTCTGTCTAGTCTTGTCTGTCTAGTCTTGTCTGCCTAGTCTTGTCTGTCTAGTCTTGTCTGTCTAGTCTTGTCTGTCTAGTCTTGTCTGTCTAGTCTTGTCTGCCTAGTCTTGTCTGTCTAGTCTTGTCTGTCTAGTCTTGTCTGTCTAGTCTTGTCTGTCTAGTCTTGTCTGTCTAGTCTTGTCTGTCTAGTCTTGTCTGTCTAGTCTTGTCTGTCTAGTCTTGTCTGTCTAGTCTTGTCTGTCTAGTCTTGTCTGTCTAGTCTTGTCTGTCTACTCTTGTCTGTCTAGTCTTGTCTGTCTAGTCTTGTCTGTCTAGTCTTGTCTGTCTAGTCTTGTCTGTCTAGTCTTGTCTGTCTAGTCTTGTCTGTCTAGTCTTGTCTGTCTAGTCTTGTCTGTCTAGTCTTGTCTGTCTAGTCTTGTTTGTCTAGTCTTGTCTGTCTAGTCTTGTCTGTCTAGTCTTGTCTGTCTAGTCTTGTCTGTCTAGTCTTGTCTGTCTAGTCTTGTCTGTCTAGTTTTGTCTGTCTAGTTTTGTCTGTCTAGTCTTGTCTGTCTAGTCTGTCTAGTCTTGTCTGTCTAGTCTTGTCTGTCTAGTCTTGTCTGTCTAGTCTTGTCTGTCTAGTCTTGTCTGTCTAGTCTTGTCTGTCTAGTCTTTTCTGCCTAGTCTTGTCTGTCTAGTTTTGTCTGTCTAGTCTTGTCTGTCTAGTCTTGTCTGTCTAGTCTTGTCTGTCTAGTCTTGTCTGTCTAGTCTTGTCTGTCTAGTCTTGTCTGTCTAGTCTTGTCTGTCTAGTCTTGTCTGTCTAGTCTTGTCTGTCTAGTCTTGTCTGTCTAGTCTTGTCTGTCTAGTCTTGTCTGTCTAGTCTTGTCTGTCTAGTCTTGTCTGTCTAGTCTTGTCTGTCTAGTCTTGTCTGTCTAGTCTTGTCTGTCTAGTCTTGTCTGTCTAGTCTTGTCTGTCTAGTCTTGTCTGCCTAGTCCTAGTCTTGTCTGTCTAGTCTTGTCTGTCTAGTCTTGTCTGTCTAGTCTTGTCTGTCTAGTCTTGTCTGTCTAGTCTTGTCTGTCTAGTCTTGTCTGTCTAGTCTTGTCTGTCTAGTCTTGTCTGTCTAGTCTTGTCTGTCTAGTCTTGTCTGTCTAGTCTTGTCTGTCTAGTCTTGTCTGTCTAGTCTTGTCTGTCTAGTCTTGTCTGTCTAGTCTTGTCTGTCTAGTCTTGTCTGTCTAGTCTTGTCTGTCTAGTCTTGTCTGTCTAGTCTTGTCTGTCTAGTCTTGTCTGTCTAGTCTTGTCTGTCTAGTCTTGTCTGTCTAGTCTTGTCTGTCTAGTCTTGTCTGTCTAGTCTTGTCTGTCTAGTCTTGTCTGTCTAGTCTTGTCTGTCTAGTCTTGTCTGTCTAGTCTTGTCTGTCTAGTCTTGTCTGTCTAGTCTTGTCTGTCTAGTCTTGTCTGTCTAGTCTTGTCTGTCTAGTCTTGTCTGTCTAGTCTTGTCTGTCTAGTCTTGTCTGTCTAGTCTTGTCTGTCTAGTCTTGTCTGTCTAGTCTTGTCTGTCTAGTCTTGTCTGTCTAGTCTTGTCTGTCTAGTCTTGTCTGTCTAGTCTTGTCTGTCTAGTCTTGTCTGTCTAGTCTTGTCTGTCTAGTCTTGTCTGTCTAGTCTTGTCTGTCTAGTCTTGTCTGTCTAGTCTTGTCTGTCTAGTCTTGTCTGTCTAGTCTTGTCTGTCTAGTCTTGTCTGTCTAGTCTTGTCTGTCTAGTCTTGTCTGTCTAGTCTTGTCTGTCTAGTCTTGTCTGTCTAGTCTTGTCTGTCTAGTCTTGTCTGTCTAGTCTTGTCTGTCTAGTCTTGTCTGTCTAGTCTTGTCTGTCTAGTCTTGTCTGTCTAGTCTTGTCTGTCTAGTCTTGTCTGTCTAGTCTTGTCTGTCTAGTCTTGTCTGTCTAGTCTTGTCTGTCTAGTCTTGTCTGTCTAGTCTTGTCTGTCTAGTCTTGTCTGTCTAGTCTTGTCTGTCTAGTCTTGTCTGTCTAGTCTTGTCTGTCTAGTCTTGTCTGTCTAGTCTTGTCTGTCTAGTCTTGTCTGTCTAGTCTTGTCTGTCTAGTCTTGTCTGTCTAGTCTTGTCTGTCTAGTCTTGTCTGTCTAGTCTTGTCTGTCTAGTCTTGTCTGTCTAGTCTTGTCTGTCTAGTCTTGTCTGTCTAGTCTTGTCTGTCTAGTCTTGTCTGTCTAGTCTTGTCTGTCTAGTCTTGTCTGTCTAGTCTTGTCTGTCTAGTCTTGTCTGTCTAGTCTTGTCTGTCTAGTCTTGTCTGTCTAGTCTTGTCTGTCTAGTCTTGTCTGTCTAGTCTTGTCTGTCTAGTCTTGTCTGTCTAGTCTTGTCTGTCTAGTCTTGTCTGTCTAGTCTTGTCTGTCTAGTCTTGTCTGTCTAGTCTTGTCTGTCTAGTCTTGTCTGTCTAGTCTTGTCTGTCTAGTCTTGTCTGTCTAGTCTTGTCTGTCTAGTCTTGTCTGTCTAGTCTTGTCTGTCTAGTCTTGTCTGTCTAGTCTTGTCTGTCTAGTCTTGTCTGTCTAGTCTTGTCTGTCTAGTCTTGTCTGTCTAGTCTTGTCTGTCTAGTCTTGTCTGTCTAGTCTTGTCTGTCTAGTCTTGTCTGTCTAGT